>CACSLI010000257.1:0-245091 GCA_902706615.1 Meloidogyne luci | reverse complement strand
TTATAACTAATGAGTATATAAATATATTTTTGTCTAAATAAATCTCGAACTGCAAAGATCATAATTATTTTATAACTAAATATTATAAAATATTTGTCTAAATAAATCTCGAACTCGCAGAAGATATCGAAATTATTTATAACTATGATATATAATAAAATATATTTGTCTAAATAAATCTCGAACTCGCAGAAGATATCGAAATTATTTATAACTATGATAATAAATATATTGTCTAAATAAATCTCGAACTGCAGAAGATATCAGTAATTATTTATAACTAATGATATAATAAAATATTTGTCTAAATAAATCTCGAACTCGCAGAAGATATCGAAATTATTTATAACTAATGATTATAATAAAATATATTTTCTAAATAATCTCGAACTGCAGAAGATATCGAATTATTATAACTAATGATATTAATAAAATATTTGTCTAAATAAATCTCGAACTCGCAGAAGATATCGAAATTATTTACTAATGTATATAAATATATTTGTCTAAATAAATCTCGAACTCAGAAGATATCGAATTATTATAACTAATGTATATAATAAAAATATTTGTCTAAATAAATCTCGAACTCGCAGAAGATATCGAAATTATTTATAACTAATGATATATAATAATATATTTGTCTAAATAAATCTCGAACTCGCAGAAGATACGTAATATTTATACTAACTAATGATAATAAATATATTTGTCTAAATAAATCTCGAACTGCAGAAGATATCAAATTATTTATAACTAATGAGTTATAATAGAAATATTTTTAAATAATCTCGAACTCAGAAGATATCGAAATTATTTATAACTAATGATATAATAAATATATTTGTCTAAATAATCTCGAACTGAGAAGATATCGTAATTATTTATAACTAATGAGTTATAATAAAATATTTGTCTAAATAAATCTCGAACTCAGAAGATATCAGTAATTATTATAACTAATGAGTTATAATAGAATATATTTGTCTAAATAAATCTCGAACTCAGAAGATATCAGTAATTATTATAACTAATGAGTTAAATAGAATATATTTGTCTAATAAATCTCGAACTGTAGAATATCAGTAATTACTTTATAACTAATGAGTATAATAGAAATATTTGTCTAAATAAATCTCGAACTCAGAAGATATCAAATTATTTATAACTAATGAGTTATAATAGAATATTTGTCTAAATAAATCTCGAACTGTCAGAAGATATCAGTAATTATTATAACTATGAGTTTATAATAGAATATATTGTCTAAATAAATCTCGAACTCAGAAGATATCAGTAATTATTTATAACTAATGAGTTATAATAGAATATATTTGTCTAAATAAATCTCGAACTCAGAAGATATCAGAATTATTTATAACTATGAGTATATATAGAATATATTTGTCTAAATAAATCTCGAACTCAGAAGATATCAGAAATTATTTATAACTAATGAGTTATAATAGAATATATTTGTCTAAATAAATCTCGAACTGTAGAGATATCAGTAATTATTATAACTAATGAGTTATAATAGAATATATTTGTCTAAATAATCTCGAACTCAGAAGATATCAGTAATTATTTATAACTAATGAGTTATAATAGAATATATTTGTCTAAATAAATCTCGAACTGCAGAAGATATCAGTAATTATTTATAACTAATGAGTTATAATAGAATATATTTGTCTAAATAAATCTCGAACTCAGAAGATATCAGTAAATTATTTATAACTAATGAGTTATAATAGAATATATTTGTCTAAATAAATCTCGAACTCAGAAGATATCAGAAATTATTTATAACTAATGAGTTATAATAGAATATATTTTGTCCTAAATAAATCTCGAACTGTAAGATATCAGTAATTATTATAAACTAATGAGTTATAATAGAATATATTTGTCTAAATAAATCTCGAACTCAGAAGATATCAGAAATTATTTATAACTAATGAGTTATAATAGAATATATTTGTCTAAATAAATCTCGAACTGAAAAGATATCAGTAATTATTTATAACTAATGAGTTATAATAGAATTATTTGTCTAAATAAATCTCGAACTCAGAAGATATCAGTAATTATTTATAACTAATGAGTTATAATATATATATTTGTCTAAATAAATCTCGACTGAAAAGATATCAGTAATTATTTATAACTAATGAGTTATAATAGAATATATTTGTCTAAATAAATCTCGAACTGTAGAGATATCAGTAATTACTTTATAACTAATGAGTTATAATAGAATATATTTGTCTAAATAAATCTCGAACTGAAAAGATATCAGTAATTATTTATAACAAATGAGTTATAATAGAATATATTTGTCTAAATAAATCTCGAACTGAAAAGATATCAGTAATTATTTATAACTAATGAGTTATAATAGAATATATTTGTCTAATAAATCTCGAACTGAAGAGATATCAGTAATTATTTATACCTAATGAGTTATAATAGAATATATTTGTCTAAATAAATCTCGAACTCGCAGAAGATATCGAAATTATTTACAACTAATGATATATAATAAACTATATTTGTCTAAATAAATCTCGAACTCGCAGAAGATATCGAAATTATTTATAACTAATGATATCTATAAAATATTTGTCTAAATAAATCTCGAACTCGCAGAAGATATCGAAATTATTTATAACTAATGAGTTATAATAATATATTTGTCTAAATAAATCTCGAACTGAAAAGATATCAGTAATTATTTATAACTAAGGAGTTATAATAGAATATATTTTTAAATAAATCTCGAACTCGGCAGAAGATATCGAAATTATTTATAACGAGTTCGAGATTTTATATATTTGTCTAAATAACTCTCGAACTCAGAAGATATCAGAAATTATTTATAACTAATGAGTTATAATAAATATATTTGTCTAAATAAATCTCGAACTGAAAAGATATCAGAAATTATTTATAACTAATGAGCTATAATAGAATATATTTGTCTAAATAAATCTCGAACTGAAAAGATATCAGTAATTATTTATAACTAATGAGTTATAATAGAATATATTTTTTAAATAAATCTCGAACTCACAGAAGATATCGAAATTATTTATAACGAGTTCGAGATTTTTATATATTTGTCTAAATAAATCTCGAACTCAGAAGATATCAGAAATTATTTATAACTAATGAGTTATAATAAATATATTTGTCTAAATAAATCTCGAACTCAGAAGATATCAGAAATTATTTATAACTAATGAGTTATACTAAATATATTTGTCTAAATAAATCTCGAACTGAAAAGATATCAGTAATTATTATAACTAATGAGTCATAATAGAATATATTTTTTAAATAAATCTCGAACTCGCAGAAGATATCGAAATTATTTATAACGAGTTCGAGATTTTTATATATTTGTCTAAATAAATCTCGAACTCAGAAGATATCAGAAATTATTTATAACTAATGAGTTATATAATATATTTGTCTAAATAAATCTCGAACTGAAAAGATATCAGAAATTATTTAAAACTAATGAGCTATAATAGAATATATTTGTCTAAATAAATCTCGAACTCGCAGAAGATATCGAAATTATTTATAACTAAAGAGCTATAATAGAATATATTTGTCCAAATAAATCTCGAACTGGCAGAAGATATCGAAATTATTTATAACTAATGATATATAATAAAATATATTTGTCTAATAAATCTCGAACTCGCAGAAGATATCGAAATTATTTATAACTAAAGAGCTATAATAGAATATATTTGTCCAAATAAATCTCGAACTCGCAGAAGATATCGAAATTATTTATAACTAATGATATATAATAAAATATATTTGTCTAAATAAATCTCGAACTCGCAGAAGATATCGAAATTATTTATAACTAATGATATATAATAAAATATATTTGTCTAAATAAATCTCGAACTCGCAGAAGATATCGAAATTATTTATAACTAATGATATATAATAAAATATATTTGTCTAAATAAATCTCGAACTCGCAGAAGATATCGAAATTATTTATAACTAATGATATATAATAAAATATATTTGTCTAAATAAATCTCGAACTCGCAGAAGATATCGAAATTATTTATAACTAATGATATATAATAAATATATTTGTCTAAATAAATCTCGAACTCGCAGAAGATATCGAAATTATTTATAACTAATGATATATAATAAAATATATTTGTCTAAATAAATCTCGAACTCGCAGAAGATATCGAAATTATTTATAACTAATGATATATAATAAAATATATTTGTCTAAATAAATCTCGAACTCGCAGAAGATATCAGAAATTATTTATAACTAATGAGTTATAATAGAATATATTTGTCTAAATAAATCTCGAACTGAAAAGATATCAGTAATTATTTATAACTAATGATATATAATAAAATATATTTGTCTAAATAAATCTCGAACTCGCAGAAGATATCGAAATTATTTATAACTAATGATATATAATAAAATATATTTGTCTAAATAAATCTCGAACTTGCAGAAGATATCGAAATTATTTATAACTAATGATATATAATAAAATATATTTGTCTAAATAAATCTCGAACTCGCAGAAGATATCGAAATTATTTATAACTAATGATATATAATAAAATATATTTGTCTAAATAAATCTCGAACTCGCAGAAGATATCGAAATTATTTATAACTAATGATATATAATAAAATATATTTGTCTAAATAAATCTCGAACTCGCAGAAGATATCGAAATTATTTATAACTAATGATATATAATAAATATATTTGTCTAAATAAATCTCGAACTCGCAGAAGATATCGAAATTATTTATAACTAATGATATATAATAAAATATATTTGTCTAAATAAATCTCGAACTCGCAGAAGATATCGAAATTATTTATAACTAATGATATATAATAAAATATATTTGTCTAAATAAATCTCGAACTCGCAGAAGATATCGAAATTATTTATAACTAATGATATATAATAAAATATATTTGTCTAAATAAATCTCGAACTCGCAGAAGATATCGAAATTATTTATAACTAATGATATATAATAAAATATATTTGTCTAAATAAATCTCGAACTCGCAGAAGATATCGAAATTATTTATAACTAATGATATATAATAAAATATATTTGTCTAAATAAATCTCGAACTCGCAGAAGATATCGAAATTATTTATAACTAATGATATATAATAAAATATATTTGTCTAAATAAATCTCGAACTCGCAGAAGATATCGAAATTATTTATAACTAATGATATATAATAAAATATATTTGTCTAAATAAATCTCGAACTCGCAGAAGATATCGAAATTATTTATAACTAATGATATATAATAAAATATATTTGTCTAAATAAATCTCGAACTCGCAGAAGATATCGAAATTATTTATAACTAATGATATATAATAAAATATATTTGTCTAAATAAATCTCGAACTCGCAGAAGATATCGAAATTATTTATAACTAATGATATATAATAAAATATATTTGTCTAAATAAATCTCGAACTCGCAGAAGATATCGAAATTATTTATAACTAATGATATATAATAAAATATATTTGTCTAAATAAATCTCGAACTCGCAGAAGATATCGAAATTATTTATAACTAATGATATATAATAAAATATATTTGTCTAAATAAATCTCGAACTCGCAGAAGATATCGAAATTATTTATAACTAATGATATATAATAAAATATATTTGTCTAAATAAATCTCGAACTCGCAGAAGATATCGAAATTATTTATAACTAATGATATATAATAAAATATATTTGTCTAAATAAATCTCGAACTCGCAGAAGATATCGAAATTATTTATAAACTAATGATATATAATAAAATATATTTGTCTAAATAAATCTCGAACTCGCAGAAGATATCGAAATTATTTATAACTAATGATATATAATAAAATATATTTGTCTAAATAAATCTCGAACTCGCAGAAGATATCGAAATTATTTATAACTAATGATATATAATAAAATATATTTGTCTAAATAAATCTCGAACTCGCAGAAGATATCGAAATTATTTATAACTAATGATATATAATAAAATATATTTGTCTAAATAAATCTCGAACTCGCAGAAGATATCGAAATTATTTATAACTAATGATATATAATAAAATATATTTGTCTAAATAAATCTCGAACTCGCAGAAGATATCGAAATTATTTATAACTAATGATATATAATAAAATATATTTGTCTAAATAAATCTCGAACTCGCAGAAGATATCGAAATTATTTATAACTAATGATATATAATAAAATATATTTGTCTAAATAAATCTCGAACTGCAGAAGATATCGAAATTATTTATAACTAATGATATATAATAAAATATATTTGTCTAAATAAATCTCGAACTCGGCAGAAGATATCGAAATTATTTATAACTAATGATATATAATAAAATATATTTGTCTAAATAAATCTCGAACTCGCAGAAGATATCGAAATTATTTATAACTAATGATATATAATAAATATATTTGTCTAAATAAATCTCGAACTCGCAGAAGATATCGAAATTATTTATAACTAATGATATATAATAGAATATATTTGTCCTAAATAAATCTCGAACTGGCAGAAGATAGCGAAATTATTTATAACTAATGATATATAATAAAATATATTTGTCCAAATAAATCTCGAACTGGCAGAAGATATCGAAATTATTTATAACTAATGATATATAATAAAATATATTTGTCTAAATAAATCTCGAACTCGCAGAAGATATCGAAATTATTTATAACTAATGATATATAATAAAATATATTTGTCTAAATAAATCTCGAACTCGCAGAAGATATCGAAATTATTTATAACTAATGATATATAATAAATATATTTGTCTAAATAAATCTCGAACTCGCAGAAGATATCGAAATTATTTATAACTAATGATATATAATAAAATATATTTGTCTAAATAAATCTCGAACTCGCAGAAGATATCGAAATTATTTATAACTAAGAGATATAATAGAATATATTTGTCCAAATAAATCTCGAACTGGCAGAAGATAGCGAAATTATTTATAACTAATGATATATAATAAAATATATTTGTCCAAATAAATCTCGAACTGGCAGAAGATATCGAAATTATTTATAACTAATGATATATAATAAAATATATTTGTCTAAATAAATCTCGAACTCGCAGCAAGATATCGAAATTATTTATAACTAATGATATATAATAAAATATATTTGTCTAAATAAATCTCGAACTCGCAGAAGATATCGAAATTATTTATAACTAATGAGATATAATAGAATATATTTGTCCTAAATAAATCTCGAACTGGCAGAAGATATCGAAATTATTTATAACTAATGATATATAATAAAATATATTTGTCCTAAATAAATCTCGAACTGGCAGAAGATATCGAAATTATTTATAACTAATGATATATAATAAAATATATTTGTCTAAATAAATCTCGAACTCGCAGAAGATATCGAAATTATTTATAACTAATGATATATAATAAAATATATTTGTCTAAATAAATCTCGAACTCGCAGAAGATATCGAAATTATTTATAACTAATGATATATAATAAAATATATTTGTCTAAATAAATCTCGAACTGGCAGAAGATATCGAAATTATTTATAACTAATGATATATAATAAAATATATTTGTCTAAATAAATCTCGAACTCGCAGAAGATATCGAAATTATTTATAACTAATGATATATAATAAAATATATTTGTCTAAATAAATCTCGAACTCGCAGAAGATATCGAAATTATTTATAACTAATGATATATAATAAATATATTTGTCTAAATAAATCTCGAACTCGCAGAAGATATCGAAATTATTTATAACTAATGATATATAATAAAATATATTTGTCTAAATAAATCTCGAACTCGCAGAAGATATCGAAATTATTTATAACTAATGATATATAATAAAATATATTTGTCTAAATAAATCTCGAACTCGCAGAAGATATCGAAATTATTTATAACTAATGATATATAATAAAATATATTTGTCTAAATAAATCTCGAACTGGCAGAAGATATCGAAATTATTTATAACTAATGATATATAATAAATATATTTGTCTAAATAAATCTCGAACTCGCAGAAGATATCGAAATTATTTATAACTAATGATATATAATAAAATATATTTGTCTAAATAAATCTCGAACTCGCAGAAGATATCGAAATTATTTATAACTAATGATATATAATAAAATATATTTGTCTAAATAAATCTCGAACTCGCAGAAGATATCGAAATTATTTATAACTAATGATATATAATAAAATATATTTGTCTAAATAAATCTCGAACTCGCAGAAGATATCGAAATTATTTATAACTAATGATATATAATAAAATATATTTGTCTAAATAAATCTCGAACTCGCAGAAGATATCGAAATTATTTATAACTAATGATATATAATAAAATATATTTGTCTAAATAAATCTCGAACTCGCAGAAGATAT
This sequence comes from Meloidogyne luci, assembly GCA_902706615.1. Lineage (NCBI taxonomy): Eukaryota > Metazoa > Nematoda > Chromadorea > Rhabditida > Meloidogynidae > Meloidogyne > Meloidogyne luci. The sequence continues at coordinate 236,550 of CACSLI010000257.1, read as the reverse complement.
CGAAATTATTTATAACTAATGATATATAATAAAATATATTTGTCTAAATAAATCTCGAACTCGCAGAAGATATCGAAATTATTTATAACTAATGATATATAATAAATATATTTGTCTAAATAAATCTCGAACTCGCAGAAGATATCGAAATTATTTATAACTAATGATATATAATAAAATATATTTGTCTAAATAAATCTCGAACTCGCAGAAGATATCGAAATTATTTATAACTAATGATATATAATAAAATATATTTGTCTAAATAAATCTCGAACTCGCAGAAGATATCGAAATTATTTATAACTAATGATATATAATAAAATATATTTGTCTAAATAAATCTCGAACTGGCAGAAGATATTAGAAATTATTTATAACTAATGAGCTATAATAGAATATATTTGTCTAAATAAATCTCGAACTGGCAGAAGATATTAGAAATTATTTATAACTAATGATATATAATAAAATATATTTGTCTAAATAAATCTCGAACTCGCAGAAGATATCGAAATTATTTATAACTAATGATATATAATAAAATATATTTGTCTAAATAAATCTCGAACTCGCAGAAGATATCGAAATTATTTATAACTAATGATATATAATAAAATATATTTGTCTAAATAAATCTCGAACTCGCAGAAGATATCGAAATTATTTATAACTAATGATATATAATAAAATATATTTGTCTAAATAAATCTCGAACTGGCAGAAGATATTAGAAATTATTTATAACTAATGAGCTATAATAGAATATATTTGTCTAAATAAATCTCGAACTGGCAGAAGATATTAGAAATTATTTATAACTAATGATATATAATAAAATATATTTGTCTAAATAAATCTCGAACTCGCAGAAGATATCGAAATTATTTATAACTAATGATATATAATAAAATATATTTGTCTAAATAAATCTCGAACTCGCAGAAGATATCGAAATTATTTATAACTAATGATATATAATAAAATATATTTGTCTAAATGAATCTCGAACTCGCAGAAGATATCGAAATTATTTATAACTAATGATATATAATAAAATATATTTGTCTAAATAAATCTCGAACTCGCAGAAGATATCGAAATTATTTATAACTAATGATATATAATAAAATATATTGTCTAAATAAATCTCGAACTGGCAGAAGATATTAGAAATTATTTATAACTAATGAGCTATAATAGAATATATTTGTCTAAATAAATCTCGAACTGGCAGAAGATATTAGAAATTATTTATAACTAATGATATAATAAAATATATTTGTCTAAATAAATCTCGAACTCGCAGAAGATATCGAAATTATTTATAACTAATGATATATAATAAAATATATTTGTCTAAATAAATCTCGAACTCGCAGAAGATATCGAAATTATTTATAACTAATGATATATAATAAAATATATTTGTCTAAATAAATCTCGAACTCGCAGAAGATATCGAAATTATTTATAACTAATGATATATAATAAAATATATTTGTCTAAATAAATCTCGAACTGGCAGAAGATATTAGAAATTATTTATAACTAATGAGCTATAATAGAATATATTTGTCTAAATAAATCTCGAACTGGCAGAAGATATCAGAAATTATTTATAACTAATGAGCTATAATAGAATATATTTGTCTAAATAAATCTCGAACTCGCAGAAGATATCGAAATTATTTATAACTAATGATATATAATAAAATATATTTGTCTAAATAAATCTCGAACTGGCAGAAGAAATAAATAAATCTCGAACTGGCAGAAGATATTAGAAATTATTTATAACTAATGATATATAATAAAATATATTTGTCTAAATAAATCTCGAACTCGCAGAAGATATCGAAATTATTTATAACTAATGATATATAATAAAATATATTTGTCTAAATAAATCTCGAACTCGCAGAAGATATCGAAATTATTTATAACTAATGATATATAATAAAATATATTTGTCTAAATAAATCTCGAACTCGCAGAAGATATCGAAATTATTTATAACTAATGATATATAATAAAATATATTTGTCTAAATAAATCTCGAACTCGCAGAAGATATCGAAATTATTTATAACTAATGATATATAATAAAATATATTTGTCTAAATAAATCTCGAACTGGCAGAAGATATTAGAAATTATTTATAACTAATGAGCTATAATAGAATATATTTGTCTAAATAAATCTCGAACTGGCAGAAGATATTAGAAATTATTTATAACTAATGATATATAATAAAATATATTTGTCTAAATAAATCTCGAACTCGCAGAAGATATCGAAATTATTTATAACTAATGATATATAATAAAATATATTTGTCTAAATAAATCTCGAACTCGCAGAAGATATCGAAATTATTTATAACTAATGATATATAATAAAATATATTTGTCTAAATAAATCTCGAACTCGCAGAAGATATCGAAATTATTTATAACTAATGATATATAATAAAATATATTTGTCTAAATAAATCTCGAACTGGCAGAAGATATTAGAAATTATTTATAACTAATGAGCTATAATAGAATATATTTGTCTAAATAAATCTCGAACTGGCAGAAGATATCAGAAATTATTTATAACTAATGAGCTATAATAGAATATATTTGTCTAAATAAATCTCGAACTCGCAGAAGATATCGAAATTATTTATAACTAATGATATATAATAAAATATATTTGTCTAAATAAATCTCGAACTGGCAGAAGATATTAGAAATTATTTATAACTAATGATATATAATAAAATATATTTGTCTAAATAAATCTCGAACTCGCAGAAGATATCGAAATTATTTATAACTAATGATATATAATAAAATATATTTGTCTAAATAAATCTCGAACTCGCAGAAGATATCGAAATTATTTATAACTAATGATATATAATAAAATATATTTGTCTAAATAAATCTCGAACTCGCAGAAGATATCGAAATTATTTATAACTAATGATATATAATAAAATATATTTGTCTAAATAAATCTCGAACTGGCAGAAGATATTAGAAATTATTTATAACTAATGAGCTATAATAGAATATATTTGTCTGAATAAATCTCGAACTGGCAGAAGATTTCAGAAATTATTTATAACTAATGAGCTATAATAGAATATATTTGTCTAAATAAATCTCGAACTGCAAAGATATCTGAAATTATTTATAACTAATGAGCTATAATAGAATATATTTGTCTGAATAAATCTCGAACTGGCAGAAGATTTCAGAAATTATTTATAACTAATGAGCTATAATAGAATATATTTGTCTAAATAAATCTCGAACTGGCAGAAGATTTCAGAAATTATTTATAACTAATGAGCTATAATAGAATATATTTGTCTAAATAAATCTCGAACTGGCAGAAGATTTCAGAAATTATTTATAACTAATGAGCTATAATAGAATATATTTGTCTAAATAAATCTCGAACTCGCAGAAGATATCGAAATTATTTATAACTAATGATATATAATAAAATATATTTGTCTAAATAAATCTCGAACTCGCAGAAGATATCGAAATTATTTATAACTAATGATATATAATAAAATATATTTGTCTAAATAAATCTCGAACTCGCAGAAGATATCGAAATTATTTATAACTAATGATATATAATAAAATATATTTGTCTAAATAAATCTCGAACTGGCAGAAGATATTAGAAATTATTTATAACTAATGAGCTATAATAGAATATATTTGTCTAAATAAATCTCGAACTGGCAGAAGATATCGAAATTATTTATAACTAATGAGCTATAATAAAATATATTTGTCTAAATAAATCTCGAACTGGCAGAAGATATTAGAAATTATTTATAACTAATGATATATAATAAAATATATTTGTCTAAATAAATCTCGAACTCGCAGAAGATATCGAAATTATTTATAACTAATGAGCTATAATAAAATATATTTGTCTAAATAAATCTCGAACTGGCAGAAGATATTAGAAATTATTTATAACTAATGATATATAATAAAATATATTTGTCTAAATAAATCTCGAACTCGCAGAAGATATCGAAATTATTTATAACTAATGAGCTATAATAAAATATATTTGTCTAAATAAATCTCGAACTCGCAGAAGATATCGAAATTATTTATAACTAATGAGCTATAATAAAATATATTTGTCTAAATAAATCTCGAACTCGCAGAAGATATCGAAATTATTTATAACTAATGATATATAATAAAATATATTTGTCTAAATAAATCTCGAACTCGCAGAAGATATTAGAAATTATTTATAACTAATGATATATAATAAAATATATTTGTCTAAATAAATCTCGAACTCGCAGAAGATATCGAAATTATTTATAACTAATGAGCTATAATAAAATATATTTGTCTAAATAAATCTCGAACTGGCAGAAGATATTAGAAATTATTTATAACTAATGATATATAATAAAATATATTTGTCTAAATAAATCTCGAACTCGCAGAAGATATCGAAATTATTTATAACTAATGAGCTATAATAAAATATATTTGTCTAAATAAATCTCGAACTCGCAGAAGATATCGAAATTATTTATAACTAATGATATATAATAAAATATATTTGTCTAAATAAATCTCGAACTCGCAGAAGATATCGAAATTATTTATAACTAATGATATATAATAAAATATATTTGTCTAAATAAATCTCGAACTCGCAGAAGATATCGAAATTATTTATAACTAATGATATATAATAAAATATATTTGTCTAAATAAATCTCGAACTGGCAGAAGATATTAGAAATTATTTATAACTAATGAGCTATAATAGAATATATTTGTCTAAATAAATCTCGAACTGGCAGAAGATATTAGAAATTATTTATAACTAATGAGCTATAATAGAATATATTTGTCTAAATAAATCTCGAACTGAAAAGATATCAGTAATTATTTATAACTAATGAGTTATAATAGAATATATTTGTCTAAATAAATCTCGAACTGGCAGAAGATATCAGTAATTATTTATAACTAATGAGTTATAATAGAATATATTTGTCTAAATAAATCTCGAACTGGCAGAAGATATCAGTAATTATTTATAACTAATGAGTTATAATAGAATATATTTGTCTAAATAAATCTCGAACTGGCAGAAGATATCAGTAATTATTTATAACTAATGAGTTATAATAGAATATATTTGTCTAAATAAATCTCGAACTGGCAGAAGATATCAGTAATTATTTATAACTAATGAGTTATAATAGAATATATTTGTCTAAATAAATCTCGAACTGGCAGAAGATATCAGAAATTATTTATAACTAATGAGTTATAATAGAATATATTTGTCTAAATAAATCTCGAACTGGCAGAAGATATCAGTAATTATTTATAACTAATGAGTTATAATAGAATATATTTGTCTAAATAAATCTCGAACTGGCAGAAGATATCAGTAATTATTTATAACTAATGAGTTATAATAGAATATATTTGTCTAAATAAATCTCGAACTGGCAGAAGATATCAGTAATTATTTATAACTAATGAGTTATAATAGAATATATTTGTCTAAATAAATCTCGAACTGGCAGAAGATATCAGTAATTATTTATAACTAATGAGTTATAATAGAATATATTTGTCTAAATAAATCTCGAACTGGCAGAAGATATCAGTAATTATTTATAACTAATGAGTTATAATAGAATATATTTGTCTAAATAAATCTCGAACTGGCAGAAGATATCAGTAATTATTTATAACTAATGAGTTATAATAGAATATATTTGTCTAAATAAATCTCGAACTGGCAGAAGATATCAGTAATTATTTATAACTAATGAGTTATAATAGAATATATTTGTCTAAATAAATCTCGAACTGGCAGAAGATATCAGTAATTATTTATAACTAATGAGCTAATCCTTTTTAACTCATAATCCTTTTTGATAATTGCCTTATGAGAAATAAGGGAGAAACGGAAGGAAAAATGAAAAGATGGTCAGAAAAATGAGTGGGGGGTCTAAACCGAACAATTACCACATTTTCTCCTCGTGGTTATGGGGATATGATTTTGGGGATATCCGAAATATGAGGGAAGCGAGTACGAGGATATACAGGATATCAGAATGTATATCATTTTGCCTGAAAAATCCTTTCCATCAACCCTTTTTTATCCAATTTTATTAAGAAAACATGCTCTACTCTGCAAAACAGTTATGATGTGATATACGTTGTTATTTTTAGAAATCCGTTGTTATTTTTAGAAAATAATTTGTTTAAAATGAATGTATTGCCCCCTATTGAAACATATTTAGATGTTTGGCAGTCTAGAAACATGAATACAACTATAATCAATTTCCACATATTCCTAGACGATTCAATTTTCTAGACGATTCATTTCCCTCGAATTCATAATCCAAGCAGAGTGAAAGAATTTTAAAGAAAAGGAGAGGTGGAGGTGTAGGGAGGGGGTCTTAAATAAATTTTCGGCGATCAATTTTAGACGCGCGCGTTTTGCTTATGAGAGTTGTACATGTAAAATGTAAGAAAAATCCCTTCATTTTAGCATCTCACCTCTCGTAAAAATCCATTTTAAATTTAAAAAAATTTTAAATTAAAAAGAAAATTTAAATTAATTTAGACAGAAAATTGTCTATAATGTTGCCAAACATTTTTTGGCATTTCTCCATATTTTATTGTTTTATAATGTTATTTATAATGTTATTTATAATGTTATTTGTTGCCAATTCGACGGTTAATTCTGTTCTTTTTAATTCTCGAAGAAGCCATGTTGGCTATCAAAAATTAGAGAATGTGGACGATGAAGCTGAAAACGGAGGGGAATTGGAGAATCCGGGGAAACAGCCCGAAATTTATTATAAGAAAAAGTTTGAAGAAATGGAAGAGGAAGCAAAACGAGTTGGAAATTATGATGAATATGAGAAAATAGCACTTGATTTTATTGAAGCTATAACAGATTCAGAAATAATAGAAAGTCATTTTGCCAAATTTATAGTTCTAGAAAAATTTGATAATGAAATTCTAAAATTCTTTAAAAATTCCTCCTCTTTTGAAAAATTTGTAGATCATTTCAACAAACGTTATAAAGCTATAAACACATCTAAAAATACGTCGAAAACACTAGAGTAGCACGAGGTCGAGGCCTCGCCGAGGCCGAGGCCGAGGTCCTCGGCGATTTTTCAACCTCGGCCTCGATTTTGCTGACCTCGGGCCTCGGAACCTCGTCTCGGTCCTCGGCCTGAACCTCGCCGAGGACCGAGGCTAAATATACACCAGGGTTGCCGCCCGAAACCCGAAACCCGATACCCGAAACCCGAAACCCGGCCTTTTTTTGTACCCGAAACCCGATACCCGAATTGAAAATTTTTCAACCCGAAACCCGAAACCCGTACCCGATATTTTTTCCAACCCGAAACCCGTGACCCGAAATTGGTTGAAACCCGAAATTTCTACCCGAAAACTTAGCCTTACCCGATTTTTTAAAATAAATTTAAAAAATTATAGAAAGGAAAAGGGAAAGGAATATTTATAATTTCTTCCATTCTTCGTTACGTTGGTCGGTGGTTGAAGTGGTAATGCGACTGGCTCGATATTTTCATAGGGTTGGGTTCGAATCCAGGCCTGGGAATGAGGCTAAAAATTTTTTCTTTTCAAAAATAAAGGGTTTTAAACTTTGATTTTCATTTTAGATTTTTAAATTTATTTTTTAAATATTCTAAGCTTGAAAAAGCATTATTTTCGCCTCCGGCGGTGAAAAATGGAAGTAATCTGGCTGTTGGCTTGAAATTTCTCAAAATTTTCGCCTCCGGCGGTTATCAAGCTAAAATCTGGCTTAAGGACCTCCAAAAATCTCAAAATTTTCGCCTGCGGCGCAAAAAATGGAAGAAATTTGGAGGCTTAATGGAGATAAAGCGGAGGAATATTAGTACATACCTATATACACTCTGTCCCAAAAATATACATCCACCTATATTTTGTGGCTTATGTCCGTAAGTTGTCAACGGTTTTAATGAAAATTTAATACATAATGCAGAAAGACATTTTGAAAGTATATATAAAATTTGAAAAAATTCTAATTATGCACTCAATAGTTACAACTATTTATTTGTAAAATAGGTGTCCCAATAATTCTCAAAATTTTCGCCTGCGGCGCAAAAAATGGAAGAAATTTGGTCCTCAGTCTACCAAAATTCCCAAAATTTTCGCCTGCGGCGCTGAAAATTGGAGGCTTTAATGGAGATAAAGCGGAGGGATATTAGTATATACTGGGATTTTATCTAGTATATAGTGGGATTTTATCCCTCTTAATCCCCAAATCCCACAATGTCTTTTTAATCTCTTCAAATTTGCCTCTCTCTATATCACCCAAAATCCTATTATGCAATAAAACTTGTCTCCCTGCAATTTAGTGCACCATTAACCGAGAACCCCAAAATAACCCGAATTTTTGCCAACCCGAAACCCGATACCCGAAATGAAAATTTTATAACCCGAAACCCGTACCCGATATTTTTGCCAACCCGAAACCCGTGACCCGAAATGAAAACGCTCCAACCCGATACCCGAAACCCGTACCCGAAGATTTTTTGTACCCGCGGCAACCCTGATATACACCCCTAAGAATTGCTTTTTTTGTAAAAAATGGAAGAAATATGGTGACTTACCTTCCAAAATTCTCAAAATTTTCGCCTCCGGCGGTAAAAAAAGAAGGAATTTGGTGCTTAGCCTTCCAAAATTTTCAGAATTTTCGCCTGCGGCGCAGAAAAATGAAGATCTTTGGCTCTTGGCCTTCCAGACTTCTCAAAATTTTCGCCTGCGGCGCAAAGGGAGGGATCGTGTTTTTTAATAAAAAAGTTGCGTCTGCGACGCTTTATATTTTTCCTTTACTATCAAATCCACAATATCCCCTTTAATACTCTAATTTTTCACAAATGTTCTTATGACACAGCCATCCGAATCTCCTGATATCCTCCTTAATTACCTAAAGCTTTTCATATTCCCCTTAATGCACTTAATCCCATTAATCCTCTAATACACTCTATCCCTACAAATCCACAATATCCTCCTTAATCTGCTAAATCCAATTACATTCAATTAATCCATTCAAGTCCACTTATACCCTCCTTTGATCCCCCATATACGTCTAAACCCAGTCTACCAAATAATCAAATATTATCAAAGTATTTGATATTTGATCAAATAATTTGATTCAGTCCTTTACAAATTTCAAGTCCTTTACAAATCAAATTTCAAAAACCAAAGTTTTTCAAAAAAATTGATCAAAGCTTTGTAATATGAATCAGGTGGATGAATCGGGTGGAACATATTAATTTAATAAGTATTTAGCAAACATTTGAAAAAATTACTAAATTTAATTGGATTTTGAAAAGTTATAGAGGTTTTTAAAAACCTCGGTAATCCTCGAACCTCGACCTCGGACCTCGGCCAAAATTTGCCCCTCGACCTCGATCTCGGCTTTTCCTGCCTCGGTGATCCTCGGTCTCGGTTTTTTCAAAAAACCTCGACCTCGTGCTACTCTAGAAAACACTCAAGAAAAATTTTGAGGTTTGTTTATATTTTATTTTAATGAAGAAGGAAGACACTAAACATTTAATCCGGTTATTAGAAGTTCATTTAGGAGCTTTTAACAGAGTGTCAAAAAAGCTCTAATACGCGGTAACGTGTTTCCTAGCAATTAGGGTTGGCGAATCATTGGAAAGGATTACGCCTGGAACATTATTTCTACGACTTCATACTAGCATAACTGCTAGGAGGTTGCAAGATCGATGCCTGCCTGGAGCTAAACATTTAAATAAGGAAGGAATATCCTAATAGAAGTCTTGGGCGTTAATCTATCAATGGGTTTCTTTGACTGTGAGGCCTTTAATAGGGCATGAACTTCTATTATGTTTTAGTAATTTTTATTGCTTATATTGCCAATGTAATAAAATTTGTCATAAAATTTTACTTAACTCAGTTTGTAGATCCGTAAAAAATTTTTGATAAAAAATTTTTTAAGAAAATGGACAACCATTTGAAAGAATTGAAGGCAACAAAATTTTCAAATTTTTTGGACAAAATTGAAATGTGTATGGAGGAAAGTTATAAAAGTATATACAAATTTTTCGAAAAGAACGAAGCTTTGAAAAAAAATTCTAAAGAAATATGCGGGCAAATGTTGCCTTTAACCAAGGCCTACATTAACCTTGAAATTTCTCTTGACGAGGAATTAAGTAAAGCCTTGGATGATGCTGAGGAAAACAATAAACAAGAGATTTTGGACAAATTGGACTCGATTAAGGAAAAAGAAAATGAAGATTTAAAACAATTTTTTGATAAATTTGTAAAGGAAAAGGACAGCTTTATTAATCGTCAATTAAAGAAATTCGGGAAAAAGAAGAACAACAAAAATTATCAAAAATTGGATAAAAAAGAAAATTGAATGTTGTAAGAAACCTGTACTTTTCCGTTATATCTTTGCCCACAAATGGAGTGAAAGTACTATAAAGCTCTGCTTTTTAGAAACAAAAGTTTATGTTCTATGCGGATATAAATTTTTTGGGTGACTAGAGCTCCTTATTCCCATAAATTCTTTAAGAGACCATACCTTTATCATTCTTTCTAAAAATCAGACATAAATTTAAAAAATACCAACCAAGTTGACAAAAATTCAATGATATTTTTCTCATATTAAAGTTTTTATTAACTTAATCCTTTACCACAATTCAATTTTAACCATTTTATAAGAAAAGGAAAGAGGTAAATTAAAAAAAAACTGTGGGAATATAATGGAAAAGTATTAGGGAAAATATGGCACACAAATTATGTGGTCCAGCTCGCTGTCTATCAGGGATGTCTCGGGTTACCCGAAACCCGATACCCGAAACCCGAAACCCGGACTTTTTTTCGACCCGAAACCCGACCCGAGGAAAATTTGGAAAACCCGACCCGAAACCCGACTTTTTCCATAGAACTTTTCACCATTAAAAGAGAAAATCTGGCTTCTTGGCCTTCCAAATTTCTGAAAATTTTCGCCTGCGGCGCAGAAAAAGGCAGAAATCTGGCTTCTAGCTTTCCATAATTCTCGAAATTTTCGCCTGCGGCGCTGAAAAAGGAAGAAAACTGGCTTCTATCCTCCATAATTCTCAAAATTTTCGCCTGCGGCGCTAAAAGTAGAGTATTTAAATAACAATTTTACATCATGGGACGGCTCAGAAAAGTTAACTATCAAACAATTTGGAGAGGGTATCATGGGTTTTAGGTAGATTATTAGATTCGATATCTTCTCCTAATTCTTTTAATTGGTGAAGTATCTTCCCCAAATAATCTTTATATCCCTCTTAATCCCCAATCCCCTGATATTGCTTTAATCCGTCCAGCTCATCATTTATCCCTGTAATTCCGCAGGCATCGCTCTAATTATTCCCCAAATCACTGATGTCCCCTGTTACGTATCGACCTGCGGTGTGTCCGATACTAACAGAAAGACTAACTAACTGACTAACTAACAAAGGTTTATCACAAGGTAATAATACAATGGAAATGACGAGACTATGCGCTGGAGTAGAATGTAGCTTGACTACGGACTAAGACTGACTATGGACTAGATCAAGGCTAACTCCCCGACTACTAAAAGGCTGCGCCTTTTATACTAAGCGCGCCACCCTAACATCCCCCAGCACTTCGAAAAATCTGGATACATGTTCAAATTTTTAATTGACCCGACCCGAAACCCGACCCGAAACCCGGACTTTTTTTCGACCCGAAACCCGAAACCCGACCCGAGGAAAATTTTGAAAACCCGACCCGAAATCCGACCCGACTTTTTTCTCGACCCGAGACATCCCTGCTGTCTATATAGATGTCCGATGAAGCATCTGTGACAATATTTGCATTTTTATCTATTTCAGTCATATCTATTCAGTCAAAATCTATTCAGTTTCTTTAAGGAAGGGGAAGTTGACCATTATGTACATCTTAAGTGAAAAATAGTATTATTTTTCCAACCACCTCCTGTTATGTCTGAGATTATTCCGAAGTTGATGTGCACGAGAATAACAGTTTATCTGAAGTGTAAATGTAACAATGTGTAAGCGATGGGATTGGAGCTGGAACAGACGAAAGAGATCAGTGACTAGCCGCGCTATCATTATCCGACAGACTATCATTATCCGACAGACTTTATACATACTATCCTCACACCACTAAACAACACCTCCCATTAGTCTTGTAAATATTCCCGTTCAAAATAGTCACGCAAATTTGTTTTAAATTTGGGGTCAACTTTATTTACCGTTCAATTGTCAATGTGTTTTTTTTATTTTTTATATTTAAAAAACTTTCTAAAATATTTTTTTTATTTTTTAAATTATTCAACAAATTGTATTTTAAATTTTTTAACAAAAGCATAAATTTATTTTATTTTTAAATTAAAAATAAATTATTATCCAATGTTAAAATAAACACTTTCTGAGACATAATTAAGAAATTCTGGTATGAAATTTTATGGGAAAAATTTTTCTAAGAATATTTATGGAAGTAGGTACGAGTGTTGACTTTAAAAAAAGTGACAGAACTCGACCAGTAAACACAACTAAGGTCGTATACTTTACCTAATATGCTATACCTACATATACTATACCTAATATGTATTTATTATAAAAATCAACGAGGTGTAGGTTAGGTATATTTTATTTTCCCGCTTATACTACATATTTAGTTTAACGATACTTTTGGGTGTATTAGATAGAGACAAAAATTTTTATTTTTTTATTTGAAATATTTCACATATTAATATTTTCATCCACCATAGCATCCACTCAGCCCATATGTTGCTACATTTCTATCAAAATAAGTTACGTGGTCACTGACCGAATAAATACTTTAAAAATAAAAATACAATTTTAATACTGTTATTAAAATCTTGCCCATATTTATTTGCACAATCCTTGTCTTCATCTCCCCCGACACATCTTTTCCAGGGCTCACCCGGCTTCATTTCATTGTCATAAAAAATCTTAAAATTTAATTAAATATATGTAACTTAACAAATATTTATCTTGATCGGACTAGGCCAACATATCGTTAAAAAGTTTTTTTCATATTATTATTAAATAAATAGAGGGGTTTTATAAATTTATATTATAATTTAAAAAAAATTTTAAACCTCGGTTCTATAATGAGCATAATCTTGAAATACTCTAGGAGGTACATGAACAACTAAATCACGAGCTCTTGTTACACGGTAATTGTAGAAGGACAACTTAAAATAAAACAGTTTAAAGTAGGGTTGTCCAAGATATGTACGAAAATTGCCTATATATGCACCTAAAAGTCCCAATAAATGCATAAAATATAAAAAGAAAATTTTAAAAATTGTATTTTTGCAAAAAAATAATTTTATATATATAAAAGAAAATTGGTAGCTTAGCAAAAGTTTGATGACTTCAGAGACTATTTTGGGCTTCTCTCAAGGCATCTATGCATACAAAACATAAATTAAAATGTTTGGATTGTCCAGAAGTTTAAGAAAAGAATTCTGAGTTTCTACCTCTGTAGCCATTCTTGCCGCAAATCCACTATCTCCTGTCCTTGGTTGTCCAAAAGTAACTAATTTTACTCTATCTTGCGGTATTCTATTGAGATGTACTAGTTTTGCAGCGGCAATTGCGGCCAGAGCTCCGCCCAATGAATGTCCAGTTATCTATCAAATATATTAGTTAACTTAATAAATATTTATCTTGATCGGACTAGGCCAACATCTCGTTAAAAAGTGTTTTTTCATATTATTAATAAATAAAAAGAGGGATTTTATAAGTGTTATATTATCAACATGGAATGACCTAAAATATTTTTTGGTCTTATCGCTTTGATAATTTAAATTAAATGCCATAAACACAAATTTAGAACAGATAATTAGACTAAAATCTTTCGGGGTAGCTCAAGTTATTACTAATTCGTTTCGTAATACCGCGGTTTATAGGAAGTACCGCGGTAGACCGAACCGTGCCGAACATATGTTAGAAATATACAACAGCACATTTTCAACTATTCCATTGTATTATTGCCTTTATAATAAAGCACAGTTTGTTAGTCATGTCTTCTGTTAATAGTCTGACAACGGCAAGTCAATACCCAACAATTTCCATTATATAAATTTAGGACCTAGATCTATTAGCCATAAATTAAATAGCTATTTTATCACAATCTATTCCAAAAAGCATCCTCTTAAATCTAAATTGAACAAACCCAAACTTCATATCCTCGATATTCGTTCAATAGAGTGATAACCTCTTCAGTTACTCCTTTCTTATCCAACTGGGTAAAAATATTATCAAAATAGAAGGCAACCTAGAAAGGATATAAACGAAAATTTTGAGATATTAGAACAAACATAGCCGTGGCCAAATACTGAAAGAACTTTTTGAAAAAATAACGTCTCTATAACTTCATGGGTTAATTGCCAGAATGTGTCTGTACCTCTTAAAATTGTCAAATCTTTATTACGATTTTCTAAAAATATTTCTACCTAAATGCTAGAACAACTGCTTTGTCAGTTATAGAAACAGCAATAAAAGCTGAACAAGAAGCATCCACACCTTGACATTTAACTACCCAATTTCTGATAAACTAAAGGTTGATCATTTTACATATTTCATTTATTACTTTAAATAATTACTTGAAAATCAGGATATATTTGTGTAAGACAATCAAGAATATTTTTGTCAGAACCATAAGCAGCGGCTGCTAACGGAAATATTTTAAGGCGAATAAAATTATCTCTATATGTTAATTCAACCTTGATTTTTAAATGAATTTAATTATTAATTAAATTCTTGATTCAAAATAAAACAAACTTAAACAGTATAAATATTAAGCTAAAAACGTTCTAAGTTGAGGAATGTTATCGCAAGTACATTATTTTCCTCAAATTGTCATTTTTCTCCTAATTCCCAATATTATCTCATTTGAGTCATTTCGAAATCTCGATTTTCTATGGGTATTTTTTTGCAATCGTCGAATTTTTGTGTCATTTTCGATCTGGCTTCTTGGACAAATTCAAAGAAATTATACTAGTGGTATATAAAAAGAGAGTCTGCATCAAAAATTTTGATCAAAAAGATAATTTCCGAAATTTGACTATTTATAGATTATTCTTTGAGTTGCCTCAACGAGAATCAATCTCGAGACCTTTCAATCACCTAACAATTTTCACTACTTTAATGAAAAATTTTTTAATTTTGAGCGCTCAGAGCAAAAGGCAATTTAAACCTAGCCTATTTAGGAACTTATGCAGTTTAGGTATCCTTTTTTTAGCCACGCCCTTTTCTCTTTCCACCATCAATCAACCTTATTTTGTACACAATGGTCAGCCTTTCTTTCTCCCTTTTTCTTCTCCACAGCAATCAATTTAGACGAGTCGTAATTTTTATTTTTAAATTCTTTTAGGAAATATAAGTTAAATTAAATGAAAAAATCGAATTATAAATCTTAAGCGGGGCTGCACGCAACTGAAAAAAATTTTTCCACAGCCGTAATCCGCAATTTTAATTTAAAATCCGCAGCCGCAATACGCAATCCGCAAGTCAAAAAAAAACACGCAATTTCACGTAATCCGCAATTGCGTGCAGCAATTTTTCTTCTAACAGTCAGAAGAAAAAGTGAGAAGGAAAGGCTGACCATTGTGTACAAAATAAGGTTGATTGATGGTGGAAAGAAAAAAGGGGCGTGGCTAAAAAAGGATACCTAAACCGCATAAGTTCCCCTATTTATTACTTATAAAACCTGCGCATTATTTATATTTTTCTTAATTCTTGAAAATTTTTTTTTGTTTCGAAAATCTCTTACTAATTTAATTTTCAATTTAAAAATAAATTTAAAAATACCTTGCTTTCATTAAATTCACCAAAATTCTGATTTGTTTTCCTATATTTATCCTCCAAATCTTGACTTACATTAAATTTGTTACTCAATTCTGTTAACGAAATATTATTTGGAGAAAATTCATTATTTATTTGGGAATAATTCGAACTAGTTTGAGCTTCTACATACGAATAATTTAATAGAAAAATGATTAAATTAAAAATAATTTTATTAATAAAATTTATTTTATTTTTACTTAATTTCATTTTGATTTAATTTAAAATGAAAATTAAAATTGTTTTAGCCATTTTTAATAATAGAATTATTATTTTAAAAAGTATTAATTAGTAGTTACTTGAATTATTTACTCATTTTTATTAACAAAAATAAATCCAAAAAATACTCATTTTTAGAATTTAAAGTTTGAAGGCTAAATATCATTTTATTTTAAATAACCTTTCTCTTTTTTTTATTAATTTTGGATAATAAAGCGTTTGCGAGAATTTTGCTTTAAACCCTAAAAATAAACTTAAATAATTTCCAGTTAATTAAACATTGGATTTTTCCTTTTTTGTAAAATGAATAAACCGATGCTGTTTTGTAGTTTGTATTATTCTAACTTGACAAATAAATTAATAAAAATAATTTTATTATTATTTTTTTAAAATTGATTATCTCCTAATTGCCAAAATATTTACTGAGTTATTTAATTTTCCAACAATAATTATTTTCTGAACCTCACTTTCATTTACTTATCTTTAATTAGTTTTTCTTTGATCTCTATTTTGAGTTTTTGCTTAAATGTTGAAAGCTTAGCGCATGATAAGGGTGGGTAACTTTTTGACATTTTTTCTAGGAAAAGTGGTGCTACTATTAGTAGCTGAGTTCTGGCTGGATATTTTGTTCAAATAAACAAAATTACTAACAAAATTCGTCATGTCTATTATCGACAAAACAACACACCTCTTCTTCTTCTTATTTTTATAAATGATCTTCCAAATCAAATCCCTGAAAACATTGGAATAAAATTATATGCAGACGACGAAAAACTATATGTAGCTCATAAAAATGGCATAGAAATGTATGAACTTAATAAGGCTCTATGGAAACTTGAAAAATGGATATAATTAAATGGTTTAGAAATATCCCCGCATAAATGCTATGCCTTATATTTAGGGAAAAATAACCTAAAAAGAGAGTATAACATGCATGGATTAAAAATACAGGAAACAGAATGTATTCGCGATCTTGGAATTTTAATTGATTCTAAAATGTCTTTTAATAAACATATAAATATGATTATAAAAAATGCATATCTAAAAAGTTATCAGATAACAAGTGTCATTAAATCTAGAGATTTAAATCTCCTTGTTAATATTTATAAAACTTATATAAGACCACAACTAGAATATGCAACTGAAGTGTGGAATCCACAGATGAAATATCAAATAGAGAAAATCGAAGAAATTCAAAAACTATTCACTAAAAATATTTACAAAAAATGTGGATTAATCAAGGTCTCATATGAAGAAAGATTAAATTTCTGTAAACTCGAAAAGTTAATAGATAGAAGAAAAATTGCCGATCTTTCCACCGCTTTTAAAATTATAAAAGGGTTTACATCTCTTAATTCCCAAAAATATTTTAATTTTTCAAATAGATCACTTGCAGACCTCTACTTCTAAGGATTAAAAAACACACAAATAGAACAAAAAATAATTTTTTTCATAGGGTGGTAAATAAATGGAATAAACTTTCAAATGAATCATTTAAAATAAATGATCCCAAAAAATTTAGAGGTTTCATTAAATTATCACAATTTAAATAAAACTCTAGTAAAATTAACCTTGAGCGTTTTTGGTTTTTTCATGTGTAATTCATTTATCTTTACTGTTTATTTTTTTTTAATTATTATTTTTTTATGTTTTTTTTTCTCAAATATTTTCTTGACATTAGTTTATTTTGTTTTTTTTTGCACCACATTAATGTAACTTTAAAATACCTGTGGTTTGCTGATAAATAAATAAATAAACATTGTTTTAATTAAAAACAATGTTGAATTTAATAAATTAATATTTTATAATTTTTAAATAATTAAATCAATATAAATATTTCTCTATTCAAAGTCACTCAATTTTTGGGAAGGCATGCGGGCGTTTTTGGCATTCACTCATCGTGGATGCGCTTTAATGAAGGCGTTTGAAGGCGCATGACAATTGATTGTTGTTTGACTGATTGCCAATATACAATTGACAATTGTATATTCAAACAATGGACAGGAATGCGGTAAGTGAAATGCGGTATGAGAGGGGAATACCGTATTTCCCCTCTCTAATATAGGGGGGCCTCTAAAATACCCCCCCCCCTTTGGAGGTCGCCCGAAAAAAATAAGCCCCGGAGCTTATTTTAGAGGAAATACGGTATTTTTTCAAATAAAAATGACGGATTCTCGTTTTCCATAATATCTCCTAAATCACATAAATCGAACATAGACAGTACCGTCCGAGAATCAGAGAAATCTGGCTTCTTTTAATGTTCCTAGACGCTAATCATATTTTTAGAAGTTTTAATTTCCTCACTATCTCTCCTCTACATCAATTGAAAATTTTAGAGAGAGAAAATAAAATTAAAAAGGAGGAGCTTGATAATTTTTGGCAGGCAAAATTTTAGAGGCGTGCGTTTTACCCTTGAGAAGATGCCTCGCGTCTTTTTAACATGCCATTTCATTTGTTAGCCTCTCTTTAAAATCTTTTTTTTTATTTTTTTTCCAATTTAAAAATAAAATTTATTTTAATTTATTTAAAGAAAAAGTGGCGAAAATATCATTTAGAAATCATTTGAGTTTCTACTTGCTTTATTGTTTATTAGTTTTGTTTAGTGAGCGGCACCGGACCGGATCCGGCCGAATTTTTCCGGAGTCCGGATCCCAAATCCGGGTTTTTTGAAATTTCCGGACTAAAACCGGACCGGATTAATCCGGAAAAATCCTGCCGGATCCGGTCCGGCATGAGTGTGAAATCCAAAATCCGGTTTCCAGACACGGAAAAATTATTTTTCCGCTTCCTAGTTTTCTTAGTTATGGCTATTACTTTAACGTTCATCTATAAATTTCTTCAAATTTATAAATTAATTTAGATGAAATTTAAAAAGTTTTATTGTTTTGTGATTTTGTTAGTTATTTTTGGTGCGAATTCGGCTGTTATTCCCGGCTTTGTGAAGACTTGGATAGGATTGGATAATCAAAATTTAGAAAAAGTGGGCGAACAAGAAATAGATAAGGAAAAAGAGAGCTTGAAATTACAAGCTGCGCATGTAAAAACAGATGAAATTTTAAAAGACGTAAAAGTGGGCATAAAAACTGCTATTGAAATTCTAACGAATAAGGACAAAATACAAAAATATATTGATGAAATTAAAGAGATAAATAAATTAGATGAGCAAATCCCAACATTCTTTAAAAATAAATATAATTTTGAAATGTTTGTAAATTATTTCAACCAAGAATACCAAAAGATAGAAACTGATTCAAAGAAGGAGTTTTCGAACACAATGAAGAAAAAGTTTGAGGTTTAGTGTAGGGAAATTTTGATGGTTTTAACAAAAATTAACCGTTTCTTAAAATTTAGAAACAGAAAACAGGAAATTTTTGAAAATGAGTAATTTCTAGAAATTCCCCCCTGAATGAACCAAAATAATAGTACAAGGGGAGCAGGCCAATCTACCGCTGCCCAAACTACCGGCCCAATCTACCGCGCCCAATCTACCGCCGCCCAACCTACCGCGGGCTGGGCGGCGGCGGTTCCGGGATTCGAAATAATTTAAATTTAAACTCATAATTTGCTCAGCATTCCTTTTCTCATTTTATTTTAGAGAGATGAGAAAATGAGATAAATGCGTTACACAAAACCGATTATAACAAAAACCGATATTAAACCAGAAAGGAAGACAAGATTTTAAACTTAGGATTGCTGAACAGACAACCCTGCTCTAGAAAACCCTACAAAGTAATCAATGTTGAGCATTTATGTTTCCAAAATTTTAGGCTAGTTCATATTTTCTAACAGACCAGATCCTATACACGGAACTTTCCCGAACCTAAAACTTTCAACTTTTTGCCAATCCGGGTCATTCCTGTTTGTCAACCCTATTTTAAACACAAACTCTAGGTTTTACTATCACATAGAAATTTTTATCTAAAATTCGAAGTAAATTTGTAAATCAAAAAATTTTTTAAGAAATTGAATGGGCATTTAAAAGCACTGACGGCAAATGAGTTTACTACATTTTTGACAAGCATCATTATATGTAAAAAGTTTAAAAAGTTATTTTTTAAAGAGTTAAAATTTAACAAAGAATCCCAAGTAGATAAACCTGATTTATGCAAAAGTACCGAAGAAATTTTTTCTAAATTAAATGTTAAATTTACGACAAATAATGTCGATGATAACAAAGAAATAAATAATTTCTTTGAAAATTTTGAAAAGGAAGAAATAGTCGATCCTGCTCTTTTACATAGTCATAAAGTTGCAAATAGGGTTTTGGGGAAAATGTTTCATCCAAAAATGGGAAATGTTTTTGGGAAAATGTTTCATTCAAAAATAGGCAAAAATGTGGGTGACAAACATGAGGAAGAGCATAAGAAAGAAAATTAAAGATGGAATTTGAGAAGAAAATTATTCGAGGTTTTGGAACAGATGAAGAGTTTTGCATTGGGCTACAAGCCAAGAACCATTGACCAATTGTAGATAATTCTTTATAGATATACCATATTACTTCTTTATTAACACTCTCCTACATATACAATTCCCGAATGATTACTCGTTCTAAGAATCCTAACAATTTCGACAGCTCTTATCTAGGAAAGCTGGGTGTTAGTACGATTACCTTCGGAGATAAACAACTATGTATATACCTGGGGTGTGCCAGTTCGCGATTCACCTTTGATGATTTTCGGGGTTTTTTGGATTTTAGCCTCTCGCGTTTCGCGTGTCCCTTTTTTAAATTTATATTCAGCTTTCAAGTTTCGCTTTTTAAAATATGTTTCAGCACACCCCTGGTATATACCGCCTTTCTTGAAACATCTAAATCTACATGGTTATTTTTAAGTTGCACATATACATACATTTTTCAATTTTATTTTTTAATTGAATTGTACTGTGCTACGGCAACTTCGGAAATAGAAATCAAAAAAGTTAAACAATTATTGCTAAGAGTCGCCCGTCTTATGGTGACTCTTGACGATTTCTAAATGATTTCTAGTTTGGTCTTGAATTGTCGTACCACCAATTACCTATATGACATATCTAGATTTGTTCAATCATTCTTAGTTTTAGATAAAAGATTTCGTTTTTTCATTTTTGGTCGAACGTTTATGATTGTAAAATTGTTTATTACAACAAAGCTTTAGAGTTGGGAGAAGTATTATTCTGATCAATATTTATTTTCTAAGATTCCAATAATACCATAGAATATGCTAGCAATATTTAGTAGTTTAGATTTCTCGCTTAACAAATATTCGGTGTTATTATTCTAATCAATATTTATTTTCTAAGATTATTCTAGTTATAGCGCATTCGTCTTTTAGTTAACAGGCTTTTATGAAAGTATATGCCAGCTCCGAACAAATGTATGGCTCCAAAGAAAGGTATAACTTGTTTTCCATTGCACTCTGTTGAAGGTGTAAGAGATTCATATAGTTTTACATCACATGTGGATGATATATAATAATTTTTTCAAATTTAATTTAAGAGTAAGTGTTATTGTTTTCATTTTCTTCCTGAAATTGTTATCATTATCTGCAATTGAAAGAATCTTTAATGGGTCTACAGCCGATATGTTCCCATTCTTCTTTACCAAGGAATATTTCGGAGTACTATATATTTGCTTGGAAGCTCTTTGTGTAACGTAAAATGTGATATATGCTTGATTTTGTCCGTCGAATATGTAAGCTTTTGCGGTTCCAACAATTTTCATATTCTGGTTTCCGCCAACTTTTTTAACTGGGTCAAGTTATTAGCATATTAAGTTCCCTGTATGATTCCAAGATCTATGTTATACCGTATTCCTTGTGGAATTATTTTTTCAACCCATCCGTGGCATGGGTAATTATTCAAGAGTGGTGAATTTTTCGAGTTTTGAAATTTGAACGTGTAGTAGGGTATTTGGGGGAGGGGGATTATTGTTTCAACTCATCCGTATCAGGGGGAATTATTCGGGGGAGGGGAATTAATCGAGTAAATACGGTATTCACCATGTCAAAAAGTAAATTAATTATACAGATAAAAAATAATTTATAACTTAAATTACTTTAAGCAACATAAAGTTGAAGTTAATAAATTAATTATTAAGAATTTTTAAATAAATTAAATTAATTAATAAGCTAATTAAATCAATATAAATATTTCTCTATTCAAGGTCACACTCATTTTTAGAGAGTCATGAGAGCGTTATTGGCATTTTCTCCCTCGTGAATGCCCTTTACTTAATTTTTTGGCTAGACTAATAAGTGTAGTGCTTGTCTCAGCTGTCTCAAACTTTCGAATTTTTGAACCAAAATTGAACCAAAATGCTTGAACCAAATTTCTATTATTTGATACCAAATAAGTAAAAATAAAAGTATTTAGATGTCCTTGAATCCGGAAAATTTTTAAAACACTTTTATAACTAGGAAAAACCTATTATATTTTCTCAGAAATAATTATTTTAAGAGAATCTTATATCGGTTTTTATTTTTGAAAAATCTTTTGTTTAAAAAAAGGACTGTTATTTATTGGAACCTATTTGGCGTTCTACAATCTAATAACCCGCCAAAAGTCTAAAATGGGAAGTTTGAAACGGGAGGTTAAGAAAAGGAGAAGAATAGGTAAAAAAGTCTGGAGCTTGCCACACATTCAATAACTCCTCGACGATTTTTTCCTCCCCTCTCCCTTCTCTTCCTTACCAGAGTTGAAAATTTTAGAGGGAGAAAATAAAATTAAAAAAAAGGAGGAGCTTGATTAATTTTTGGCAGTCAAAATTTTAGAGGCGTGCGTTTTACCTTTGAAAAGTCTTATAAAATGGATAAGAAGTCCATTGAAGCCATTCATTAAAAAAGCCTCCTCTATATAATTATTCACTTAATTCAACAGCCTAATGCCGCATCCATAGCCCCAATTCGCTTTAAACTTTCTATTTTTATAAATCACAGTCAAAAGTTTTTATCATGCCTAGGGTTTATCCGAACTCGTTTGATGAAATGTGAGAGCACATATACAAGAGTTGTTAACGTAGCAAAAATACAATTGAAGCAAAAGTTGTAAAATCCATGTGTTATGATCGGGTCGAATAATAATATAGATTTAATTGTTTAAACCCATACTAAATTATTAATAAAGGGTCAAATAAAAAATTTATTTATTTACATCTTAATTTAAACATCAGTGAGCCTCCCCAATGGGAGAACTGCCGATGAACAATAACCATGGGCTTATATATCACATATTTTTTGAGAAAATTGTATAAAAAGTACAATAATACATTATCAAGGATATATAAAAAAGAGGGGAATTTGCTTAAAGTACAAAAAGGAGTGAGAAACTAGCGAATTTGAGTGATAATTGGTTAAAAGATCAAATTGCTTTAGGCAATTTGATCGCGGAATAAAAGAGAAAAGCTTATATCATTCGAATAAGTTTTTTAGCTGTCGTCTTAGTTATCTTGTTTATGAGCTGCTCCTTAACGATAATTTATAAATTGCTTAAAATTTATAAAATAACTACTTAATATAAATTTTATAAATTTTTACTAAATTAATTTAGATGAAATTTAAAAAGCCTTCAAAAAAATACTCTAATTTTTCTTGTTTTTTGATTTTATTGGGTATTTTTATTGCCGATTCGTTTGTTAAGGCAGATCCTTTCAAGCTTGGGGAAAAAGATTTTCCTTATCAAAAATTAGAAAAAGTTGACGAACAAGCAATAGATAAGGAAAAGGAGAGCTTTCAAATTATTGCTAACAAAATCGAAGAGATAAAAAAAGAAGCAAGTGGAATTGGAAATTTGGATAAATTTGAGGAAAATGCACTTCCGGTTATTGAAATTTTAACTGATGATAACAAACAAAAAATATATATTAACGAAATTGGAAAGATAAATAAATTAGATGGCCAAATCCCGACATTCTTTAAAGATGCTTTAAAGTTTGAAGAGTTTGTTAAACATTTTAACATCGCTTCCAAATTGTAAATAACGATTCAGAAAAGAAAACATCGAAAACAATGAAGCAAAAGTTTCAGGTCTGTACTAAGGTAGCACGAGACCGTTTAATAACCTCGTTTATTGTTCCCTGTGGCGGGTCAAAAAGAGAAGAGAGAAGGGAAAAGTCAGCCACAGGAAAAATAAACCTCGAATTAAACGGTCTCGTGCTACCCTGGTCTGTACATTTAATTTTATAAATAATATCCAAATATTGCTTTTTTTATTTTCAAAATATATATTTGGGAAATCCATTATGAAAGGATTTAAAATTTAACATTTATTCTACGTATATTTTTCGATCCGAAGTTTTTTGCCCACCAATAACGAGCACTGCTTTTAAACAAGTCATTAAAAAGTCCGATTTTTTACATAAATTTCAAAAACTATTTCTCGATCTCGGGTCTAACCCGAAATTTTCTCGGGTTTTATGTCTCGATTTGTCTCGGTCTCGGACTAATTCTCTGTCTCGGTTCTCGAGTTTCGGTAAATTCTAATTCCCGAGCATCGTTTTATCCAAAAGGTTGGGAAGAGACTTTGTCTGCCTTATTAAAACATGCTTTATAAGTCTACGAATATGAAAATTTTTTTTACTTAAAATTCCTCTCCAGATATAAAATCACTAAAAATTAACTCAAAATTTATCGACCAAAAATGAGTTTCTAGGCGCTTTGGATCAATCCCACCCGATTTCAAAATTTTTTAAATTTTGAAGAAAATTTCTAAATCGAAATTTTTTAAGAAATTGCATGGGTATTTGGAAACATTGGAAGAAAATGATTTTTTAATATTCTTGCAAAAGACAGAAATGTGCGATATTACGTCAAGTCTCCACAAAACTTTCAAGAACAACAAAGAATTTGTAAAATATTTAAAGAAGTTATGCGATGCTTATAAAAAAACTTTTAACTTTTTACACGTTGAGTTTGAATATATAACTGATATTTCTGATGTGTTCAATATATTTAACAATACTTTGGATAATATTAACAAACCTACAAAAAAGAATGAAAGTGATAACGACTCAATAGAGCATTTCTTTGAAAAATTTGAAAAGGAGGGATTATCATATCGTGTTGGTCGTAAACTTGTAAAAGGACTTCCAAACATTCACAAAACACTGCATTTAAAGAAGGACAAAAATTTGAGTAACAAACACGGGGAAAAGCATCCGAAAGAAGCTTAAAGTAAAATGAAAAGCAGAAGGAGCAAACAAGTTTTATGAGTTGTGGAGTTTCGCATTAAAACACAAGACAAGAACCATTGGACGATTGTACATAAAAGATTTATTTAAACATTTATTTAAACAACCCTCATATTTGCCCGCTTCTGTGAAGCCTCAAACTGTCTCTAACTCCGTATAATGTTGAAAATTTTTTTATATTCTCAACAGGGTAGTGTTGCGCCGGAACCGCAAATTTGGCAGGAATCAGAACCAAAAATCCCGGAGCTCCCGGCCTACCGGAACCGGAACTTCCGGTGCAACACTACAACAGGGTATACCGTAATTCTGTTTAACAAAAACTTCAAAATTTCCCAGGGGCCAGCAGAAAATATTTATTCAGATTTGAGATTCGAAAGATATAGTCAAGTCCTTAGGATAACGTTATAAACGGATATTATTCTTGGTCTACAGTGAATTTGGGAGCTACAAAATTTTCAAGCTTGTTTTTCAAAAAATTAATATATCACCCCCAAACAGCTTCATTTTTTATTTAAATTTACACGTATTTAATCAGCTTTGTTTTAAAAACTTTTTTTTGCATAAATTTTTGGGTAAAATGTTTTTCTTGTTTTATATAAAAAATTAAGAAAAAAATTTTTCGTAGAATGTTTTTTGATCGTAAAACTTGTTCATTACAAATATCAAAAATTTAGATAATTTAATATCAAATATTTAAAGCAGAAGGCAGCCTTCCTTTACAGTTAGCTGCCCCACAAAAACATTTCTTCAAAGAAAGTATTACGGAATTTGTAGATAAATTAACATCTTGATCTTTCTGTTCTGCCTCATTTGAAAGAAACCCATAACTATAGCTTAATTCTTCTCCTTAAACAATTTTTTTTTAATTCGGAATGAAGAAATCGTACATAGATAAATGAATGATTGTTAGGGAAAAATAAGGACAACTTTAACATTTTGGGCTTCCCAACAAAAATAATTTTTCTCCTCCCAAGTTTCTCAACGGCAACTAAACTCATGGATTATTTAGAAAACGACAAAACGCCCAAAGTGGGTTCTCCGTAACCTATAAGGAATCCAAAGCTCTGAATCGAGTTTTTGTTAAAAAATTAGGTATATTAAAATAAACGGAGGATTTATAAAATAATTTATTCAAAAATCAAAGAAAAATTTGAAGAATTAATTTTTTTTATTTTTTTGTAATGCTTTCTTCAAAATATTTTTTTCTCATCTTCACATTTGTTTATATTTTCTTCCTCTTTCAATCCACTCTTTTAAAATTTAAACAGTATTAGCTCTTCCACCACACTTAATTGACACATTACCTTCCTTCTTTTTAATCATAAAATTATTTCCATTAATTTTAAGTTTAGTTTCATGGGTTTCCTTGTTATAAGTGTCAAGTTCAATAACACACTTATTTTCAGAAAACAATTTAGCCTGTTCGAAAGAAGCAGAAATTTCAGTTCCTTTTTCAGTTTTGAAAATTAATTTTCCATTTAATTCATCTCCGGTTATTTTACATTTGGTTTCGCCATTATTAATTTTAACGGTACAAGGCTCTTGCCCAGCTACTTGTAATGTCACTTGAGTAGTTTTGAATATTTGAGCATTTCCAGACATTTTTAGAGTATTTTGTACACCTGGTTTGTTTGCTTTTGCTGGGCGAATTTCCCCTATATGAATAAGGGTTGCAACCTGCATACAACCAGGGCTTGAAGCTGATGCATTTCGATCGCCTGTTCCCTCAGCTATGGCAATAAAAGCCAATGAAATGATTAGAAGGGTAGAAGTGAAGAGGAAAGCCATTTAGAGTTGTTTTGGAGTGTTTTTTTGAGTTTTTTAGTTGTTGAGGAGATTATTTGATGGTTGGATAGCTAATTAATTGGTGTTTATATATTAATGGATTTTGGGGGTTTTGAACTTTTGTGGGAAAAACAAAAGTGCAATTACATTATGTTATACATCATATTACGTGTTTATATTGTCGACTTCTTAAAAGTATTATCTAACACGTAATATGATGTATAACATAATGTAATTGCACTTTTGTTTTTCCCACAAAAGTGCTATAATGATTTTTCTTTCAAAATCCCCAAAGTCCATTAATATATAAACACCAATTAATTAGCTATCCAACCATCAACCAATCGCCCTCAACAACTAAAAAACTCAAAAAACACCCCAAAACAACTCTAAAATGGCGGCTCTCCTCTTCACTTCTACCCTTCTAATCATTTCATTGGCTTTTATTGCCATAGCTGAGGGAACAGGCGATCGAAATGCATCAGCTTCAAGCCCTGGTTGTATGCAGGTTGCAACCCTTATTCATATAGGGGAAATTCGCCCAGCAAAAGCAAACAAACCAGGTGTACAAAATACTCTAAAAATGTCTGGAAATGCTCAAATATTCAAAACTACTCAAGTGACATTACAAGTAGCTGGGCAAGAGCCTTGTACCGTTAAAATTAATAATGGCGAAACCAAATGTAAAATAACCGGAGATGAATTAAATGGAAAATTAATTTTCAAAACTGAAAAAGGAACTGAAATTTCTGCTTCTTTCGAACTGGTTCCATTATTTTCTGAAAATAAGTGTGTTATTGAACTTGACACTTATAACAAGGAAACCCATGAAACTAAACTTAAAATTAATGGAAATAATTTTATGATTAAAAAGAAGGAAGGTAATGTGTCAATTAAGTGTGGTGGAAGAGCTAATACTGTTTAAATTTTAAAAGTGTGGATTGAAAGAGGAAGAAAATATACACAAATGTGAAGATGAGAAAAAAATATTTTGAAGAAAGCATTACAAAAAAATTAAAAAAAATTAATTCTTCAAATTCATTTATTTTTTGAATAAATTATTTTATTAATCTTCCTTTTATTTTAATATTCATAATTTATTTAACAAAAACTCGATTCAGAGATTTGGGAAGTGCTCTTAAGTTTCTTCTAAGGACACTGATATTGTTGGCTATTTCAATCTTGAGTAGTTTTTAGAACAATATAGTATACAGTATGGCATCTGGGCTATAGCTTTTTCTCTCCTTTAGCTAGTGCAAAAGGTTAATCGGCGGCTGGGAGCGAACCAGCATCTTCAGTAGACCGGACTGATGTGTTAGCCATTACACCGCGCCGCCTACTGCATAGCCTTATGAAATAGATAGCTATATGCCTTACAATACTTTTTACAATACATTAATTTTTTCTAAAAAAATCTAAAATTCATCTTTTTTGTTAATAATTGCTATGCTTAGGCGAGCCCAAAATATTAATTTTCAAAACGGCCAAATTTAAATTTAAAAATCGGACCTTCCAAAATATCTCGACTTGCAAACATTGCCAATGAAGGTGAAGCCCTTCCCAAACGGAATACTTGCAGAAACAAATTAGGCTCGCAGCTATGATTAATAAAACGAGAAATGTTCCCTTTGTAACGGCCATCAATAAAAGTGTACCGACATTCACCTAAGTTAATTTTTTGAATATTTTAATTTTGTATGATCAAGAAAAGTTGAATCTGTAAACTAATATTAAGGGTATATGGTGGGGCTTAATTATAGAAAAATCTAGATTCCAGTCGGCTTAGGTATCTTCATTGGAAACAAAAATCTTTAAAAAAGTTAGCAATAATGTAAACTATGACATCTATTATTTTACAAAGAACAATAGAATTGTATTATGTTCGTGATGTTGAAAAATTCATTAGATGAATTTTTTACTTTACCCCCTCCCCCCCCCCCCCTCTCACATATTAGTAAGTTAATTTTTTCTAATTCAATACTAGAATAAAAACTTACCCCCAATAAATTCTCTAATTGTAAAAAGATAGTTGTGATGTTGTTGACTAGTTAGTCTCGTTTCTGCCTCTTTCTTTGATACAAGTTCCCCCACATATTCAACCACAAAGTGTCCAGCAGGTAT
The DNA here is from genome assembly GCA_902706615.1 of Meloidogyne luci. Lineage (NCBI taxonomy): Eukaryota > Metazoa > Nematoda > Chromadorea > Rhabditida > Meloidogynidae > Meloidogyne > Meloidogyne luci. Next base: position 207,318 of record CACSLI010000257.1, on the reverse strand, counting down.
ATTTTCTTGAGCAAATACCCCAAAACCTTTTGATTCAGAATCACATTTTGCTACCTTTTTTGAAATATATTTTTCAAAAAAAATTTTTTTAATTCACACCTTCAATTTAAACTTGATTCCAAATTGAATGTTCCTATTTGTACATTTTTCTGGGCAGAGGGCGCATTCGCAATTGTCTGAACATTCCAAATGAACCGAACTTGAAGCAGAATTTGGTGAATGAATAAAGCGGCCATCCTTATCGTAATTAGGCTATTTAAAATTAATTCTGATTTTAATAAATTACAAATTCTGATTTTTAATAAATTACAAATTCTGATTTTAATAAATTACAAATTCTGATTTTAATAAAATTCTGACTTTAATAAATTCTGATTTTAATAAATTACAAATTCTGATTTTAATAAATTACAAATTCTGAATTTTAATAAATTACAAATTCTGATTTTTAATTAATTACAAATTCTGATTTTTAATTAATTACAAATTCTGATTTTAATAAAATTCTGACTTTAATAAATTCTGATTTTAATAAATTACAAATTCTGATTTTAATAAATTACAAATTCTGATTTTAATAAATTACAAATTCTGATTTTAATAAATTACAAATTCTGATTTTAATAAATTACAAATTCTGATTTTAATAAATTACAAATTCTGAATTTAATAAATTACAAATTCTGATTTTAATAAAATTCTGATTATATTTTTTTCTGAGTCCGATTTTAACAATTCTGGTTTTTTAATTGAGATAATAATTTACAAATTTATTATTACAATCCCATGTTACAAATTACAAATTCAGAACTTATTAAGTTACAATCTAGCAAATACAAACCAATCCATTAAAAATGCATGAACATTTACTAGCAGCGCTACACTCTCCAACACATGAACAACCCTCAAATTGATCATCCAAGCAAACAGGATCTAAACCAGGTCCAGCAACGTTTTCAGTAATGTATTCAAAATCCATAGAATTTAAAATAAAATTTTATTTTTGAATTTTTAATTCAAATTAAAGAGAACTTATTTTTAAGATAAAATAAATTTAAATAAAATAATCAACGAATGATTTTTAATAATTAGACAACAATAAAAATAAATTTTAACTTATTTTACAAATGCAAAAATACTATAAGAAAATACAAGTAAAATGCAATATGTAAATATTACAAATATCTTTGTGATTATTAATTAATTTTAGTTTTAGGTTATTAAGGCAGAAATAAATACAGGTTATCAGAAATAATAAATATGCATAATAAATAAGCACAAATTACAAATTCTGAAATTTATTAAATTACAAATTCTGAAATTTAATAAATTACAAATTCTGAATTTTAATAAATTACAAATTCTGAATTTTAATAAATTACAAATTCTGAATTTTAATGAATTACAAATTCTGAAATTTATTAAATTACAAATTCTGAAATTTATTAAATTACAAATTCTGAATTTTAATAAATTACAAATTCTGAAATTTAATAAATTACAAATTCTGTTTATTTTTTTACAAATTCTGAATTTTAATTATAAATTCTGAAATTTAATTGATTAAAATTCTGAAATTTAATAAATTACAAATTCTGAATTTTTTAAATTACAAATTCTGATTTTTTAAAATTCGTAACATATTCCCAAAATAGTGCTATTAAAAATTAAATTTTCAATTTAAAATGTATATTAAATGCTGGGATTGCTTGCGTAAATAATTACTTAATGATATGATTTAAATACAATGTAATATAAGAGATTAAGGCAAATTGAAAATAATAAAAAGCATTTTTCAGATTGATAAATTAAAAGTTTTCAGCAAAAATCAACTCAGAAATTGAGTAGAAGAGTGGTCTATTGCAGGCATTGCTGCTTCAGGTGTTACTCCAACGGGTTCAACATAGGTAATAGGGAATAATCCTGCCTTGCCGTCCTCATTTGCGCCTTTGCACATTCCATTGGACAACAATTCCTGAACCCAGAGGAGTTGGCCCTGCTAGAATTTGGAAAAATTTGTAACATAAAATTTGGAAACGTTAATTAAATTAGAAACCCTTATGCTCAATGCTGCTACATCATAAATGCTGGGGCAACGATCAGCTATCACTCTGACCCAAGAATTTGTTGTCAGCTTTAAAGTTATAATTAAAATTAAAAATTTTAAATAGTTTTCTTTCATTTGTTTTAGAAATTTTAATTTTTGATATTCTGATTTCTAAAACTATTTATTATAAATTCTGATTTTATTTTTACAAATTCTGATTTTTACAAATCTGTTTATTTTTTACAAATTGTAATTTTATTTTTACAACTTCTGAATTTTATTTTACAAATTCTGAATTTCAATAAATTACAAATTCTGAGTTTACAAATTCTGAATTTCAATAAATTACAAATTCTGAGTTTACAAATTCTGAATTTTATTTTACAAATTCTGATTTTTAAGAAATTACAAATTCTGAATTACAAATTCTGAATTTTATTTTTACAAATTCTGAATTTCAATAAATTACAAATTCTGAGTTTACAAATTCTGAATTTACAAATTCTGAATTTTAATAAATTACAAATTCTGATTTTTAAGAAATTACAAATTCTGAATTACAAATTCTGAATTTTATTTTTACAAATTCTGATTTTTAAACATTCCCATACCTTATTCGATTGTTGTTGTTCGCTAACATTATTATTGCTCTCCACAGAATTAGCACTATAACGTTTACCAGTACTTCCACTGCTTTTTGAGCTTAAGTTTTGAAGGCTAATCTCGTCGCCTTCTTCGTAAATTTTAACATAATTAGCAGGTATTAATCCGGTGTTTCCGAGACAATTGCTTAAAAATTATTTTATTTTATGGGAAAAATATTTTTTGAATTTTTTTTTTAAATTTTACAAAAATAATTTTGTGAGAATAATTTTTTAAATTCCAAAATTTTCAAAAATTTCAAAAAAAATTTCAAAAATTCTTGAAAACTTTTTTTTTGAAATTCCAAAAATTTTCGAAAAATAACAAAAAAAATTCGAAAATTTCTGAAAATTTTTTTCAATTTTTTTTCAAAAATTTTTTTGAAATTCCAAAAATAAAAAAAAATTTTTCAGAAATCCTTGCAAAAATTTTTTTAAGTTTCAAAAAATTTTCGAAAAATAACAAAAAAAATTCTTTCGAATAATTTCCACAACCTTGCCATCCACCACCGCTCTTCTGGTTTACTCAAAACTTCAAGTATTTCCCCTCTATCAAAAGGCAAATCACTAATTCGTTCTCCTTCAAACTTGAATCTTTAATTTTATTTGAAAAATTAAAATAAAATTTAATTTTCAAAGAAAAACCTTCCAATAACTTTTTCAATTGAAGGTCTTCCTAATGGAAAGATAAGTGGAGTTGAATCGAGTTTACGAAGTTTGTAATGGCTGAGAAGTGAAGGAATGTCCACAAACACAACATTATTGGAAATCTTTGTTTAAAAATTTTATTAAAAAAAATTTTTTTTTAATTTTAAGTGAAAATATTCTCTTAAAAAATATTTTTTCAAAAATAATCCTTTAACTTACGGACTTTTTGTGAGCATAAAAATAACCAGAAATACATATTTAATTTTAGAATTTTAATAATTTTAAGAGTAAAATTGAAAAAAAATTTTTTTTTAACTTTTTTTTCTTTATGTTCCCGAAATGCCCACATTATTTATCTACAATTTTAAAAAAATTTTCGAAAATTTTTGAAAGATTTTTTGAAATTTTTTGAAAATTTTTAAGGTCAAAAACAAAAAAAAATTTTTTAAGAAAACTTTAAAAATACACCCAAAAAATTAATTTAATACCACAAATCTCTGTTTTCCATCTTCTTGCTGTTCACGCTTTATCAAATAATGGTTCACCCGATCATTAGTTTCCCTAATTATTTTAAAAAATAACCAAAAAAATTCCAAAAAAACCAACTTGACACTTAACGAGTACCCCTCTTCTGATGTCGATTCACGCATCAGAAAAGTGCCAACTTCAGTCCCCTTTAAAAGAGCCTCGGCATCGTTTCGGTCTATAAGGCCGAAAAAATAATTTTCCCAATTGTATGGGTCGAAGGGAACAATATTATGAGAGGAATTTTGTTGTGGTTGTTCAATAATCCCAAATTGTGTATAATGATGAGTCATACTAATTAAGGAGACTTTAAAGGATTTTTAAGGAAAAAATCATTTATTTTTTAAGAAATATTTATTTTTTTAATATTTATAGCAGTTTATAGCAGTAATTATAGCAAACAACTCAAAATGCAGCCAAAACAAATAAATTTAAAAAATGCATCAGGATCATACAAAATATTTTTGTAAAAACATTTATTTTTACAAAATATGTATTTGTTCAATTTTTATAAAAAGAAAAGAAATGATGAGTCTATTTAAGTCAATAAAAAATTTTTAAAATTTTTGTGACAAAAATTGAAAAGATGCATAAAGCAAGGATGAGCAAGGATAGGTCGAGTAATCCGAAACTCGGACTTTTTTTGACCCGAATCAAACATGGACCCGAGAAATGTTCAAAAAACCGGGGTCACTTTAGTACGTGGGTGCAGGCTTTAAATTACAAATGTTATATCATTCGAAAGAGCTAGTCGAGCTGAGTCGAATGCCACCAAAATTAGCTCTAGGAAAAATTTTTGAACCGAGATACAGGCGATTGAAAATCGAAAAACCATAGGGGGGACCAAGCACTTTTTTGGGGTGAAAAATTCGAATATGCAAATTATACCTCATTCGAAAGAGCTCGTCGAGCTGAGTCGAATAACACCAAAATCGACGAAATCCGACTCCATTTGGCCGAGTTACAGACCCCTGAAATTTGAAAATTTTCGGGGTCAAAAAATTCAATTGTGCAAATAATAGCTCATTCGAAAGGGCTCGACGAGATGAGTCGAAAGACACCAAAATCACCGGGATTGAACAAGTTTAGACAAAGTTACAACACAAAAAACAAGCAACATAAACCTATGGGCCGTCAGCAAGGCGCTTGTGCAAAACCCCGCGCTTCGCGCGGGGTTTTGCGGCACGCGCCTTGCGGGGAGTCTACGGGCGCTGGGTCTGGGCTCGTAACATAAACCTATTCCTATCTCCCTTGCTATGGGCGTATTTGGGGCCTCCGTAGCAGCAAAAATCTCCACAGATGCCATAGGTAAGGAGCTAAAACAAACGGTCATAACTTTGTCAAATCAAGTCGGATTTTGTTGATTTTGGTGTCATTCGACTCAGCTCGACGAGCTCTTTCGAATGAGGTATAATTTGCATATTCGAACCCCAAAAAAGTGCTTGGTCCCCCCTATGGTTTTTCGATTTTCAATCGCCTGTATCTCGGTTCAAAAATTTTTCCTAGAGCTAATTTTGGTGGCATTCGACTCAGCTCGACTAGCTCTTTCAAATGATATAACATTTGTAATTTAAAGCCTGCACCCACGTACTAAAGTACAGCCAAAAAACCTATCTCGAACCCCTTTTTGGATCTTGTCCAGATTACCTAAGCGTCCAATCGCACCTTTAAGCGTCAATGAAAACCCAGACCATATGTACCATCGGTGCTAACACGCAGTATTTATTAACGTAGATCGGACGCATAAAAATTTGTTTGGACGCACCTTTCATTGGACGCGTAAACTGTACAAGAGCCCTCTTTCTTCCTAACCCGACTCATGACTCATTCCTTTGGTGTAAAGGAAGCCATCACTGGTATAAAGGAAGCCATTACTGGTATAAGGAAGCAACTTAGACAAAGTCCTAATAAAACAAAAATTATCAAAAATATAGAATAAATATTCTTAACACAAATAAACAAATAATTTTTTAGTTAAAATTAACTGATTGGAAAAACATTTCTTTGGATAAAAATTAAAGAAAAAAATCAGAAAATTCCTCCAAAGTTGAATAAATACTTTTCCCTTTTAAAAAATAAAAGGAAAAATTTTAATAAATTAGGCGGAAATAAATGATTAAATGTCCCTGAGAAAACAGCCGTTGAACAATAAAAATGCTCTCTTTTTTTTGCTGTCTGTCATCCGACCGCAAAAAAAAATTGGCGCTAGAGCAGCAAATGATCCCCCCAAAACCACCACCTATTCATTCAACAAAAATTAATGGTTTGTTTCTTTTTTGTATACACATTACTATGAATATGTTTATACTATTCGGACCCAAAAAGATAGAAAAAATGGGAAAATGAGATGGAAAAATCAATTTTACTAATAAATAGACCCAAAAAATATTTTCTCCTTTTATTAAGCAAATAAATAATTTTTATAACAAATTAGGCCATTTTACAGAAATTTTATATAATCCAAAAAATCATCGTTCAAAAAATTTTCGTTAGTACTATACACAAGCAGCACAGTCGATGAGTGATTCTTCATGAGTTTTAAACATCCTTAACAGAAAATTGATAAATGACTCCATTATACTTTGTTAGTTCCATACTAACTGATTCATTAAATTGATTGAATTTTTGCGATGTTCAGAATTTTCTTTATTAACAAACTAATGACCGTATATAGACTAAAAAAATAATGTAAAAAATAAAATTTGATCCAGAACACAACCTCGAGAAACATTAGATTCAATCATAAAATTGATAGTAAACTCCGAATGAAGCTAACTTTTATTTATAAGCACAATCATACTTTGCAAAAGCGAAAAGATAGCAGATTTTCATTAAAACGGAAAGATTCATCTTCAAATTAGAAACTTGAAACAAAAAATAAAATTTAAAAACATTTTCGCAAACCGAAAAAATAGTATAATATTGATCAAACAAAAATTTTCGTTAAAAATTAATACAAAAGAAAATTTTTATTAAACAAAGTGAAACTGTTCGAGAAACATTGCTTAACTAATGTAGTAATTTTAAAAAAGGAAAGCAGATAAGAAGCGAAAAGCAAGTATTAAATTTTGAGAAAATTAAGGGAAAAAGAACTCGGGTCATTAAAATTAAATTTTTTAAAATAATTTCCGGTCTTTTAAAAAGTAGAATAAAAATACCAAAATTACTATAATATTCGGAAAAAAATTTTTCGGTCAGTTAAATAAAAGAAATCACCCAAAAATAAACCAGTACTATAAAAATAGAAATGGCCTAATACAAGTTGAGTAATCAGACAATTGGTGACATAATAATTAAAATCAGAAACTTAACATGAGAAACATAAACTCAAGAATATAAAATCATAAACTTGGATTTTAAATAAACTTGAGATCAGAAACTTAAATAGAACTATACTTAAGTTTCTGAATTTATACTTAAGTTATTGCGTTCAGTTTATTTCTGGTCAAATTTAATTCAAGTTTTAAATAAACCTAAGTTCTTAAGTAAATGAAATCAGAAATATTTGATAAACTTAAGTATAAAAACCGAAATCGGAAACTTAAACTTAAGTTTCTGAGTTAAAATTTATTTGTAACTTAGGTTTCTGATTTTTTTTCTGGTTGTTTATTTAATTCAAGTTTTAATAAACTTAAGATATAAAAACCCAAAATCAGAAACTCAAACTTAAATAATCTTGAACCCAAAAAATACTAAAATTCTGATTTCTAAAAATAGCCTAGTCGCCAATTGTGTTATTTAAAACGTAAAAGGAAAGCACCCTATAATTAAATATAAAATATTCTCAATAAACAGCCAAATTTAACAGAAATACTACAAATAATAATATTTTTTGATAAATTTTCTCTAAAGTTCATTGTGTTGTACAACAGATGCCACTGAATCGTGGTGACCAGGACATGTACCTGTCAGTCTTTTCATTGCCATCTGGAAAAAAATTTTTTTTTAATTATTTTTTTCAATTTTTCTAATTTTTTACATTAGAAATTCCATAATAATGAGCAAAAGCAGCACAGACAACGCAGAGGTGGAAAAGCTGATGGGACTGGAAAACTAAGTCGCATTTTCCAGCTAAAAAATAATTAATTTTTTTTATTTTAAAATATTTAAAAAAAATTTTTTTGGGACAAAATGTCACCTTCTAAAAATTATTTTTAAAAACCCAAAAATTAAATAGAAACCCCAAAAAATTTTAAATTTTCTTACGAAAGAATCGTTCAGGCGTTCTAGTAGCATAAAGTACAACCCCAAATAAATAAAGCAAAGCCATTGCTATAAGCCAATAAAAACTATTATCTTCAATTAAACGATGCATCCCATCAGTGTATGCAAAATGAATTGTTGGAACTACTCCTAGAAAAATATTTCTTTAATTTAACAGGCATTAAAAAAATTTTTTTAAAGACTCGAGCTGAATTCAGATTCCTGGATTTCCCCCTTTCAGAACTATTTCCCAATTAAAATTCTCAAAACTATTCTTCTTTCGAGATTTCAAAATATTTTTTTTCTCGAAACAGTTGTGAAACCTCATTGAAAAAATATGGGTAATTATTCTAGACATCGCCTGGGACTGGCCCCAGCCTTTGATTTTTCCTGGATCCACAGTCAAGATCAAGGCATTTTTTAGTGCTTTTTGATTTTTCCTCGACTTAAGGTCAGGAAATTTAAAATTTCCAGGTTCTAGTCAACACAAAAAGCTAAAATGTCATAATGTCGAAAACCCAAAAATTAAAAAAGAAAAATACCGCTACAGCCCATAAACGAAAATATTCCTGCACGCATAGGTCTGTATCTTTTGTCGTTGAATTTATCCCAAAGAGAGACTACAATAGCGGACAGACCAAGGACACCAATCATCTTTAAAAAAAATTTTTTTTAATAATTAAAAAAAAAGAAAAATAAACCGCAATATAACTAATTTTTGGTTCTCTTCTACAATAAAATCCATAATAAATCCAAGGAATGAACGAACCAACAATTAATAAGGAAATGCCCATATAGTCGAGTCTGTGAAATAAAAATGATTAGAAAAATTTTTTTTGGTGTATTTTGAGTATCCGGCCTCTTTACCTAATTTAAGTATCAGAGTAATGGTCGAACTTCCTTTCTCCACAGGGAAATGGAGTGGAATTGAGAAGTTTGACCTTTAAGTAAATTTTAGGAAAACTCTGAGACTCAAATTAAGGCAAGGGCGTAGTCAGGGGGGTCGATTTCAGGTGGGGCTAAAATGGAATAGCGCCAAAAAGGGGTGCCCAAAAATCCCTGCATCCTGACTATGCCCTTGAACTAGGGGAAGGGATATCCAAAAAGTAGCCCGAAGTTTTTTATAAGAAAACCTGCTAAATATCCGCACAACATATTTTGAATGACAAGAAACTGTGTGGAATGTAAAAGAAAGTCCTAGACAAAGAATGGCACCAGCAAAGAAGAAAGAAAAAACCAATTTTTCCTTAAAAATAAAAAAAGATGACATTTGATCCCAAAAATTCTGAAAAAACCTGAAATTGTATATGAGTCTCTGGACGTGTTAGGAACCAAAGGGCGAGAAAGAAAAATGCCAAACAGCCAACTAAATGAGTCCAAATATTTCCCGTTTCGGTATGAAGTGACCAAATTGATTTGAAACACGCCGCAAAACTGGGCAAAGGAGGGCGGTGACCTGTATGCAAAAAATCGTTGTCCTGTAGCCAATCTGGAAGTGAATGGAATGTTTGGACTGTCCAAGTAGCTTCCCAAGTCTGTAAATGAAAATATTTTTAAGAATATTATTAGGGGGAGGGGAGCCGGAAATGTTGGATTTTTAAAAATTCATTTGAGGAGAATATCGAAGATCGTGGCGTCAGTTTTAGCAGAAAAATTAGTTTAGGAGGTAAGGGTAGTCATTTCGGACTGCCGGTGACCTCCCAGATCGATAAAGACGAAGTAGCCTCCCAAGCCGATAAGGGGTATTCCGCTTTTTAATATGTATTGGGATTTTCTCCACCCATTTTCATCTCAACCCCACCTCTAAAATGCTCTAAAAAATTAACGAAATAAATTTCAAATTGACTAAAATTGCCCTCAATTAATTTTAAAAACACAAAAAAATTAAAATAACCTGTTGAATCAAATGAGCACCACTCGTTTCTGTCCTGCAATGTTCTGTTATTTCTACCTTTAAATAATTTTTACAATTATTTTTGGCAAAAAACATTAAAGAAAACCTTCAATTGAGCATCATCCTCACCTCCCCGAGTCGCAACATTGAGAATTTCATCACTAATTTCCTTCCCTGTACCAACCAAATCGTCTCTTTGCCAAAAATCTTCTTTGTGCCGACGACGATAAATGACATTCATGTGCCTCTCATTTGTCTAAAAAAACAAAAATTTGAGTAGAACCCTCAAGTTTCAAAAGGAAATATTAAAAGCTAGAAATTATTTTAATTCAAAGATTTCTGACAAATGATAGCCACCAAGCCCGTAACCAAAAGGTACCGAAATATGGAAAAGGAAAAAATTTTGGGGAGGGAGAAAAAAGTGTGATTTTTTGGCCTACGTCTCTCCAAAAGTTTCGTCATCTGCGTAAAAAATAAGTAATGATTTTCCCCACCGGCCCCCCTCCGCCAAAAAAATTTTTCCTGGCAACGGGCGTCCTACGGGGAGTCACAGTGAATTTATAAATCAAAATTAAAAATATCCCGATTCTAATTAATTAAAACCCCCAAAAATTCAATAATTTGCTGCTAGATTGACAATAAGACTACGAAAATAAAGGAAAACTAAGCATAATTATTTCCAGAAAAAAAGTCGAAAAATTTCCCTTTAAAGCTCTCCCAACAAAATATTCCTTTATTTCCCATTCCCCAAATAAAATAAAATTTAAAAAACCCAAACCATTTCCTCTGGCAAATTTCCGCTGCTCTGAACCTTTTTGTTATTGTGTGAGCATTTGTGGATTGATGGAAGACGAGTTCTCTGTGGCGGGGAAACGAGGTCCGTATCACTTGACCAACCTTAAAATTTATCAAAATATAAAATTTGGAAAAATTTCGGAAAACGAACAGAGCCGAGATTGGCCGAAATATATGTCATTCGAAAGAGCTCGTCGAGTTGAGTCGAATGGTGAAAAAATTTTCGTGCGGACTCATACAGGGGCTGAGATATAGGCCCCCGAAAATCGAAAAACCATAGGGGGGACCAAGCACTTTTTTGGGGTGAAAAATTCGAATATGCAAATTATACCTCATTCGAAAGAGCTCGTCGAGCTGAGTTGAATGACACCAAAATCAGCTCGATTGCACAAGTTTTGACAAAGTTACGATAGAAAAACTAACAACAAACCTATGGAGCGTCGGCGAGGCGCTTGTGCAAAACCCCGCGCTTCTCGCGGGGTTTTTTTTTTAAATTTTTTCACCATTCGACTCAACTCGACGAGCTCTTTCGAATGACATGTAATTCGAACTATTTCGGCTTTGTTCGTTTTCCGAAATTATACCAAAAAAACCTCTATCATCCCTTGCCGTAACCGCTTCAAACTCCTCCTCATCCCTTTCCAAAAGTCGTTGACGCAAAACTGTAATTTCCATAGGGTCTTCATCCCCACCCGTTTTTGTAACTTTTACGGTTGTAGACTCGTCCAAAATTCGTTCATTCGGATGCTTTTCCCGATGCTCTTTATTTGTTAAAATTTCACGGGCATCTTGCAAAACTTCGTTTACGTCAGCTGAAACAAAATCCATATTTTGTTGAGCGGGGCAGGAAGCTTTTCTGGAAATGTGCCCCCCAGAGTTTGCGACGTTATTTGCCATTTTATAAAATTTAGAGACTAAAATTTATTGAAAATTTAGAAATTAGTAGAAAAAGAAAAGTTAAGCAAAGCAAAATAAAAAGAATAAAAAATAAAAGGATTAAATTGACGGTTTTTGGATTTTGCATAAAACGACAAAAAAGAACGTGTAAAATGCGTGTCCGGACAAAATATCGAATCGTTAAAATATGGAATAGGCTAAAAAAGGGTTAAAATCTCGAATCGGGTAAAAATGGGTTAAAATCGCGAATAGGCTAAAAAGGGGTTAAAATGTGGGGTTCCGTGACTTTTGCGCCGAGAACATTTGCGCCGCGACTTATGCGCCGCGACTTTTGCGCCGCGACTTATGCGCCGAGCGACTTTTGCGCCGGGGGACTTATGCGCCGCGACTTTTGCGCCGGGCGACGTTTGCGCCGCGACTTTTGCGCCGGACGACTTTTGCGCCGCCACTACCATTAATAATTATGAAAAACTACAGCCGGACCTCACTATAGAAGATGTAGGATAGTTGGAGATCTTCGGATATCAAGATCCGGATCCTATATCCGACCTAAAATTTTCGGCTACCTGGGCTTTTTCATATCCGGATATCTGGACCCGACAACCCTACACTATAGTGCACCCTCTTCTGACAGAAAATCATGCCTGAATAGAGGTAGCAGACCAAATATCCTGATCGGAAAAAGTCAAGATTTTTGAAGATGACCCCTCTAAGGGGTCGGTTTATTTTTCAACCTTCCTCTAGGGGGTCGGTTTATTAAAGGGGGCTATTGTACTTCCCGAAATATTGTACTTCCTGAAATTCCTTCAGCTCCTGGATACCATTTTTTAAGGAGTACACTATAATTAAGTCCGACTGTAGATATTATTTTTTTTAAATTATTGCGGCGCAAATGTCGCGGCGCATAAGTCGCCCGGCGCATAAGTCGCGGCGCAAAAGTCGCCCGGCGCATAAGTCGCGGCGCACAAGTCGCGGCGCAAAAGTCGCCCGGCGCATAAGTCGCGGCGCAAAAGTCGCGGCGCAAATGTTCTCGGCGCAAAAGTCGTGATACCAAATGTGGAATCGTTAAAATATGGAATGGTTAAAATATCGAATCGGGTAAAAAAGGGTTAAAATATGGAATCGTTAAAATATGGAATGGTAAAAATGTCGACACGGCCAAAATTGGTCAAAATGTCGTATTTTTTTAAAAATGGCGCCAAAACTAGAATCCGGACGGTACCGTAATACCGACGGTATTTTTCGGTATTCCGTGTCGGTAGTACTGTAAGGAATGCCGACCGATAAAATTTAAAAGCTAATCGGTATTTTTCGGGATTCCGTACCGTATACGGTAAGGTACAAAATTTAGGTCTTAACTAAAAACTAGTGCACGATACTCTAATTTTTCCGTATCAGGATCGCGTTATGTTTTCCGGATCCGTACGATCATGCCGGACCGGATCCGGTCGATTATGCTTGATTTATCCGGTCCGGTTTTACTCGGTAAAGTACAGTGAACTCAGGCAAAACAGATTACGCCGGACTACGACTTACCAAACTTATCAATCAACTTATCAGCAGTAAGTTGATAAGTTGATAAAATTATCAACAATCAACGTACGGCACTCATCTGACCCTTATTTAAAAGAATTCGACATTTTGACCCATTTTGGCCGTGTCGACATTTTTACCATTCCATATTTTAACGATTCCGGCTGTACTATAGTATAGGTCCACCGAGATCGGAACTCATAGTATATACCATTCGATTCGTCTCGCCGAGCTGAGTTCAAATATGCAAGAATTTTCTGCCGGAGACGAAAACTCGCAGAGATACAGGCTATTGAAAATCGAAAAACCAAAGGGGGGACCAAGCACTTTTTTGGGGTGAAAAATTCGAATATGCAAATTATACCTCTTTCGAAAGAGCTCCTCGAGCTGAGTCGAATGACACCAAAATCAACGAAATCTGACTTGATTGGACAAAGTTATGATCTTTTCTTTTAGCTCCTTACCTATGGCATCTGTGGTGATTTTTGCTGCTACGGAGGCCCCAAATACGTCCAGAGCAAGGGAGTTGGGAATAGGTTTATGTTACGAGCCCAGACCCATCGCCCGTAGACTCCCCGCGAGGCGCGTGCCGCAAAACCCCGCGCGAAGCGCGGGGTTTTGCACAAGCGCCTCGCAGCCGACCCATAGGTTTAGAGTTTTTTGTTTTTTGTGTCATAACTTTGTCAATTCTTGTCCAATCACGGTGATTTTGGTGTCATTCGACTTAACTCGTCGAGCTCTTTCGAATAAGATATTATTTGTATAAAAAATTTTTTATTCCAAAAATCGCCCCTTTGGATCTTCGGTTTTTAGGGGCCTATATCTCGGTCCAATCAAGTCGGATTTCGTTGATTTTGGTGTCATTCAACGCAGCTCGAAGAGCTCTTTCGAATGAGATATAATATGCATATTCGAATTTTTCACCCCCAAAAAGTGCTTGGTCCCCCCTATGGTTTTTCGATTTTCAATAGCCTGTATCTCTGCGAGTTTTCGTCTCCGGCAGAAAATTCTTGCATATTTGAACTCAGCTCGGCGAGACGAATCGAATGGTATATACTATGAGTTCCGATCTCGGTGGACCTATACTATAGCGACCCCACGATTCCATATTTTAACCCTTTTTTACCCGATTCGATATTTTAACCATTCCATATTTTAACGATTCGGTATTTTAACCCCTTTTTAGCCTATTCGCGATTTTAACCATTCCATATTTTAACGATTCCATATTTTGTACCGGAGCCGTAAAATGAGGAGGTAGGCGAGAAAGAGAAAGAAAAGGAAAAAGAAGAGAGAAAAAGTTTTAAAGTTTACAGAATAACAATATACAAAATACCAACAAGGCAAAAATATTAAACTTGGTCAGAATAAATAAATTAAACTTGAAATCAGAATTAAGCTCACGCTTATGTAAAATTAAAAAACAAAACTTTAAATCAGAAGCAAGTTCAATCTTAAGAATAAAAAAATATAAAATAAATATAAAATAAACTTGACCAGAATAAATAAATTAAACTTGAAATCAGAATTAAGATTAAGCTTAAAATTGTATTGAAACTTAACTGGGAGTAAAAACAAAAATAAAATCAGAAACTTACAAGTAAAATAAACTTGACCAGAATAAAACTAGAATCAAGATTGAGCTTAAAAAATGAAAAATAAAACTTGAAATCAGAAGCAATTTCAATCTTAGCAATAAAAAAACTTGAAATCAGAAGTAAGTTAAAGCTTAAAATAAAAATAAAACGAGATCAGAACCAAGCTTAATCTTAAAAATTTTATTAAAACCTAGCTGCAGTAAAAACAAATTAATAAAATCAGAATTACATAAACTTAAAAATAAAAATTAAATTTAATCAGAATAAAACCAGAATCAAGCTCAATCTTAGAAAATAATAGTAAAACCTTAACAGAATAAAATCAGAATTTAAGTCAAAACTTAAATTAACATTAAAATTAAAAAATGAACAAATAAAATAAAAAAATAAAATAAAAAAATTTAAAAAAAGTCAAAATGGATTAAAGTTTCTATCAAACACGTGTTTAAAAATAAAAGAATAAAAAATGCACGCGGGACGTGAACACGCGCGTTAAAATTTTTTACTATGTATATTTATAAATAATTTGGATAAATTTGGCATGTGGTGGTTTTTCTCATGTCCTAGCTTTTCTTAAAATTTTTTTGTCGACATTAAAAAGGAAATTATTTTTTTCACTGCTTTCTTTAAAATACATATAAGGAACTGAAACAAAAATCAACTATAAGATAAAATCACACTAGGAAATAAAACAGAATCAAGCTCACTCTCACAAAACTTAAAGTGAAACTAAAAATCAGAATTAAGCTTAAACTTGAAAATAAAATTTTAAACTTAAGCAGAATAAGAGTAGAATCAAGCTTAAACTTAAACTAGAAATATTAAAACTTAACAGGAATAAAATAAAAATTAGAATCAAGTGTAAACTTAAAAAAGAATTAAAGTCAACCAGAATTAAGAGAGAAAATAAACTAGAATTTAAGGCCAGAATTAAGCTTCAACTTAAAAATTATTTCATTACATAACCAGAATAAAACTTTAAATTAAAATAAACTTAAAAATCAGAATTACCGTATTTTCTCGATTAATTCCCCTTGGGAATTATTTTTCAACCCTTCCTTGGCATGGAGAATTATTCGAGTTTTGGCATTTGAACATGCAGTAGGGTATTTGGGGTGGGGAATTATTGTTTCAATCCAAATCTAGCATGGAGAATTATTCGAGAGAGGGGAATTATTCGAGGGAGGTGAATTAATCTAGAAACCTTTAAAAAATAGAAATTTGAGATTAAAATTTAATTAGAGATTAAATTTAAAAATTAAAATAAAAATCTAAGTTCTACGTACCCCTTTATTTGCATTAATGCGAACCTTTTATCATTCATTCCAACTAAATAGTAAATAAATAAAAATCGCGTGAATGATGGATAGATTTTTGAATTGGCCTCTGTTGGGGAAGGAAAGAATAGAAAAAGCAATTGAAAAATTAATAGAAAAAATAAAAATTATAATAGAAAATTAGTGTTCTATGGTTGGTATTTACACAAAAATTAAATTTTACAATGACTAATTGAGAATTAAAAATGTTTTTATAAAGATTAAATTTAAAAAATTTAAGTTTAAACTTAAATTCTGATAAAAGGTTTTAATTTAAAAATTTAAGTTTAAGCCTAAATTCTTATTTCAAGCCTTAATTGCTAATATTAAGTTTAAGCTTGTACTCGCATTTAAGTTCAAGTTTAACCTTAAATTCTGGTTTCATGTCAAGTTTAAGCTGTTTATTTCAGGTTTTATTTTTAAATAATCAAGTTTAAGATTACATTCTGACTTAAAGTTTCAACCTGGAATGATCTAAGATTAAACTTAAATTCTGGTTTCAAGTTTTAATTTTAAATAATTCAAGTTTAAGCTTAACTTCCGATTCTAACTTTTTGAATTAATCCAAGTTTAAGCTTAAATTCTTATCTAATTTTAATTTTAATTAATACAAGTATAAGCTTAAAATCTAATTTCAATTTATATCATAAACTTTTATTCTGGTTTAGATAATTTTAAAGTTTAATTTGATAAATATATTTTTTTTACAAAAGTACAAGGATCAACATTATTAGTATTTAGACTTGTCGTTTTATAAACAAACATTAATCATATGGCACTTGTGTGCAAATATTTTTTTATCTCATTGATTTACTTTTTTGTGTCTAGAAAATTTTTTTTTTCAAATAAAAATAAAATAAATTTTAAAAAGAAATGAACTTTTAACTTTAAATTTTAACCGATTTTTAAAGATTAATTGATAAAAATTGATAATTATTAAAAAGCGATTTTTATTAATCTTCTTAGGAGAATTGTGAACTTTAATTTTAAAAAAGATAGGTGAAAAAAAGAAATCAGAATTTTACTTAAGATTGAAGTAGAATAAGCAAATAAAACTGCCAGTTAAATCAGAATTAAGCCCGGTAACTTTTAATGACTGACTGGTACCACTTTGCAATCATAATAAAAAAATCCGCGAACATATCAACTGTAACCCTCCATCCGAATGCAACCGCAGTGAAAGGATTTCGTCACAAAGACGAACCGCTATAGCGTCATCAACATCATCCCAGTGTGTCATCAACATCATCCCAGTTTTACATAGGTGTGTAAATACGTTCCCATTAGGACTCAATTATCCTAATGTTTGCTGTTGGAACGTTTCTCTCTCTAAAGCGGGAAACGGCGGCCAGTTGTTCGCACAAATACTTTTCCTATGCAACTTATATATTAATGCAGAATACGTCTACAATAAATTTTTTATGGGGAGCAGCAAAGAAAAATAGTTTAGTTTATATTCCTCCCTTCTGTGTTTTTCTCTGTGTACGAAAAAACCGTTAGACAGTGGTTCAACAAAATATAAGTAGTTTCAACAAAATAGCAAAATTTTGTTGGAATAAAATCTGAAACAATTTTAGATTTTATTCTAAAATTTGTTAGAATAAAAGCTGAATTAAGTCTTCCCTTGTTAGGCATAATTTTATTAAAGTTTAAGCTTGATTCCAGATTTTATATTCATTTTTAAATTCTCGTCTACCTTTAATTGGTATTAAAGGTAGACGATTTTTAAATTCTCGTCTACCTTTAATTGGTATTAAAGGTAGACGATTTTTAAATTCTCGTCTACCTTTAATACCAATTAAAGGTAGACGAGAATTTAAAAATGAATATAAAACCCGGAACCAAGCTCAAACTTTAATAAAATTATTTTTTCCTTTCTTTTTCAATTAAAAAAATTGGCGAACTTAAACTGAACCCTCCATCCGAATACAACCGCAGTGAGAGGTCAGTTTCATCGATAAATGCTCCTCCTTGCTATTCGTCGACCTTAAGATTGCTTCAATCGTTGAGCCGGCTAGATAAGGTTGCGTCCAACCATCCGCTCAATACAAGATTGCTCCAATCATCCTTCGGTCAATACTAGCCACCGAGGCCATATCAACTTTTGTTTTGTTTACTACCCAGAGGGCGTAAACGTACGTTCCCATTAGGACTCAATTATCCCAATGTTTGCTATTAGAACGTTTCTCTCTCTAAAGCGGGAAACGGCGGCCAGCTGTTCACACAGCAGACACATTTCTTCAACATATATATTAATGCAGAATATTTTTTAAATAAATTTTCGATGGGAAGCAGGAAAGAAAAGATTTACTTAAAATATATTTTTAATTTCTCTCCTCTATCTTTCTATGTGTAAGAAGAAAAGGAACGAGTAAAAAGTGGAATATAACAAATGGTAACTCGACATAATGTTACGTAACATAATAGTTCAGTGAAAATAGCCAACTTCAAAATTCAGCCAGGGTGGGTCGGGTTACCCTAAACCTGGACCTTTTTTTCGACCCCGAAACCTGGACCTGAGGAAAATTTTGAAAACCCGATCCGAACCCCTACTCGACTTTTTTCTCAACTCGACCCATCCCTGGTACAAACCACAGATGGGTTACCTTAAAAACAGCGGATGGTCGGAATTTTTATTCCAAAAATCGTGAGCTACTTGATTATCTCAACAACATTTGTGACAAATTCCAGGGAAATATGTAAATAGTATAATTATTATTATAATTCTATGAATTTGCAATTTACTAATTTAATTTATTCCAACAAAAATTAACAAATAAATTTTCTTTTCAATTTTTAAATTAAATTTTTTTTTCATTCTTCACTGTATTCTTTTTTAAATTATTTCTTCTTCTTTGTTCCCTTACACTCCTCTCTCTGTATCTCAGCACTTTTTATCCTCAGGAACAACCTTGAGTGCAAACCCATTAAGGATGAAATCCAAAATATGTTTATTTACATCATATTTTTCAAGCACCATTTCACACACATTAGCATTAAACAAATGAACGTCTTTAAACGGAACAACAACTTCTTTCCCTTCAGCATAGCTAAAAATCATTGTTCCAGATTGTGGGCCTTTATTAATCTCTTTATGGGGTATTTCACATTCCACTCCTTTATTATTTTTAATGGAAGCTTCACATTTAAACCCTCCAACCTCCAAAATAATTTTTGTATTTTGAAGATCCTTTGTTTTTGAAGTCACTTTTAGCATGTTTGCCTTATCTTCTTTACTAGGCAAAGTCTGATGTTCAAGTTTTAATAGATTGGGATAAGGGTTCTCAAGCTTGCCGATTTTACAAGGACCAGCGCTCGGCCCAGAAGCATTCTTACTTCCACTCTGATTGCCTTTTTCCATTCCCTCAGTT
Organism: Meloidogyne luci; assembly: GCA_902706615.1. Lineage (NCBI taxonomy): Eukaryota > Metazoa > Nematoda > Chromadorea > Rhabditida > Meloidogynidae > Meloidogyne > Meloidogyne luci. The sequence continues at coordinate 187,850 of CACSLI010000257.1, read as the reverse complement.
AAAGGAATAAAAGTCATAGAAATTATTAGAAGGGTAGAAGTAAAGATAGCCATTTTTGGGTATTTTAGGGTTATTTTTGGGGTTTTTATTGAGTTTTTTTTTTAGTTGTTGAGGAGATTGTTTGATGGTTGGATAGCTAATTATTTGGCGTTTATATATCAGCTAATTTGAGGATTTTGAAAGGCGTTTTGGCTATATTTGTTATTTTATTTCTTAATTAGCGTGTCTGGGAAAAATTTTAAATCTTATTAATGCACTTTAATGCCCTTTCCCTTTAATTTTCCCCAAAAATACAGGCAAAAAGGGCATTTTTATTAGACAGGCACTTTTGAAAGTGCACTTTGCCGAGACTTAATAAATATAAAAAAATGACAAGACACATGCGGAAACATTTAAGAAATCCTAATATTGCCCTATACTTGCCCTTATATTATTTCTTAATTTTATTTTCATTAAAGGGCATTTTAATTCAATTTCACAAGATAATGCAATTTTATCTGTTTTTGCACTTTTTTTTATTTTATATTAAATATTATATTTAAATATTTTGCTAATATATTAGATGAAAGGAATACCATAAATATTGCAAGAAAAGGTTGAAAAGTTACAAACTTTGGTCAAAGTGTTCCAGTATTTTATCAGTAGGGATGGGATTTATATGGATTTCCATATTTTTTTCCTGGCCTCGTTGGGTTCTAAAGCGTCCAAAAAACATAGTTCTAGCATATGGTGATAAGGCGTTAGTAGTTACCCCCCCCCCCCCCCCCCCCCAAATGTCTCAGTAACTTTACGCGAATACTATCTTCTATGTAAAGTTAAGCACAAAAAATAATATTGATGTAAACTTAAGGATTAGAAGATAGAATTAATGTAAAGTTAAGCAATAGAAGAAACAATTGATGTAATGTTAAGGGATGGAAGATGTAGATTTTGGGGGTAAAATTGCAAAGTTAAACACTAAAAGATATTACTGATGTAGAATTACTCCCTATTCTATACACTGATCATTTTATAGCTAATTCGTTGTGATTATTCTACAAAATCTTTACTCCCTATTCTGTTAAGGGTTGATTTATAGGTTGATCAGTATATATATATTTATACACTGATCATTTTATAGCCAATTCGTTGTGATTATTCTACAAAATCTTTACTCCCTATTCTATACACTGATCATTTTATAGCTAATTCGTTGTGATTATTCTACAAAATCTTTACTCCCTATTCTGTTAAGGGTTGATTTATAGGTTGATCAGTATATATATATTTATACACTGATCATTTTATAGCCAATTCGTTGTGATTATTCTACAAAATCTTTACTCCCTATTCTATACACTGATCATTTTATAGCTAATTCGTTGTGATTATTCTACAAAATCTTTACTCCCTATTCTGTTAAGGGTTGATTTATAGGTTGATCAGTATATATATATTTATACACTGATCATTTTATAGCCAATTCGTTGTGATTATTCTACAAAATCTTTACTCCCTATTCTATACACTGATCATTTTATAGCTAATTCGTTGTGATTATTCTACAAAATCTTTACTCCCTATTCTGTTAAGGGTTGATTTATAGGTTGATCAGTATATATATATTTATACACTGATCATTTTATAGCCAATTCGTTGTGATTATTCTACAAAATCTTTACTCCCTATTCTATACACTGATCATTTTATAGCTAATTCGTTGTGATTATTCTACAAAATCTTTACTCCCTATTCTGTTAAGGGTTGATTTATAGGTTGATCAGTATATATATATTTATACACTGATCATTTTATAGCCAATTCGTTGTGATTATTCTACAAAATCTTTACTCCCTATTCTATACACTGATCATTTTATAGCTAATTCGTTGTGATTATTCTACAAAATCTTTACTCCCTATTCTATACACTGATCATTTTATAGCTAATTCGTTGTGATTATTCTACAAAATCTTTACTCCCTATTCTATACACTGATCATTTTTTACAATACTGTTAAAAAATATTTTCATATTTTATTTATTATTCTAAATTTTTATTTTTGATAAAGTAAAAAAAATAAAAACATAATTTATCAGAAATTTTAAGGTTATATTATTTGAAGAATTGTTTTTTTTTAATTTTTTGAATGCTTTCTTCAATTTTAAAAATATATTTCCTTTCCTTCCCTCTCACATTCATTCATTCATATATCATTTTTCTAATTTTTCACTCCACAAGCCTTTACAATTTGCTTTTCAGTCGGCTCAATCATCAGCTTTACTTTATTCATAAGAAGAGTTAATTTGTGGTCCTTATCGTAGGCTACAAAAACAACTTCGCATTTATTTCCAACAAAGATTGGGGTGTCTTTGAAGGGAACTTTGACAGAAGGGCCGTTTTCAATATCATAAATCAATTTTCCTGAAAGTTTGTCTCCTTGAATTTGGCATTCTACAGGGTTTCCGTCATTTTGGGCAACACACTTCGGCTGGTTTTCAACCTGTAAAGTCACTGAATATTTTGAGTTGCCACCTGATACAGTTAATTTATTGGGGACACTTGGATTGTTTGGCTTCATTGCGCTTTTGGCGTCTCCATGCATTTCTGACCCTGCTACAGGCACAAACATTCCATATATCACTTTACAATCCTTTTGGGCTTTGAGAGAATCGGAGGTTGAAGCACTTCGATGAGTATTCATTCCCTCAGTTGTGGCAATAATTGAAATGATTAGAAGGGTAAATGTGAAAAAGGTGGGCATTTTTGGTATGCTTTTAGGGTTGTTTTGGGGTGTTTTTAGGGTTTTTATTTGTTGAGTAGATTGTTTGATGCTTGGATAGCTAATTAATTGGTGTTTATATATTAATGGATTTGAGGGGTTTTGAAATTAAAAACTTAAGAAATAATAAAAGTGCAATTACATTAAGTTTACATCATCTTACATGTCATAAAATAAATAAATGTTTTTATGAAATTACCATTTTAATAATAACTCCAAGGTTTTCTTCATATATGATATAATATGATGCCAAAGTAATGCAATTGCACTTTTGTTTTTCTCAGATGAAAATAGGCAAAATAGCCAAAAAAAACCCCCCATTCCCTCAAATAAATTAATATATAAACACCAATTAATTAGCTATCCAAGCATCAAACAATCTACTCAACAAATAAAAACCCTAAAAACACCCCAAAACAACCCTAAAAGCATACCACAAAAATGCCCACCTTTTTCACATTTACCCTTCTAATCATTTCAATTATTGCCACAACTGAGGGAATGCATACTCATCGAAGTGCTTCAACCTCCGATTCTCTCAAAGCCCAAAAGGATTGTAAAGTGATATATGGAATGTTTGTGCCTGTAGCAGGGTCAGAAATGCATGGAGACGCCAAAAGCGCAATGAAGCCAAACAATCCAAGTGTCCCCAATAAATTAACTGTATCAGGTGGCAACTCAAAATATTCAGTGACTTTACAGGTTGAAAACCAGCCGAAGTGTGTTGCCCAAAATGACGGAAAACCTGTAGAATGCCAAATTCAAGGAGACAAACTTTCAGGAAAATTGATTTATGATATTGAAAACGGCCCTTCTGTCAACGTTCCCTTCAAAGACACTCCAATCTTTGTTGGAAATAAATGCGAAATTGTTTTTGTAGACTACGATAAGGACCACAAATTAACTCTTTTCATGAATAAAGTAAAGCTTATGATTTCCCCGACTGATAAGCAAATTGTAAAGGCTTGTGGAGCGAAAAATTAGAAAAATTGAAGAGGAATAAATGTGAGATAAATGAAAAAATATATTAAGAAGTTGAAGAAAGCATTTAAAAAAATAAAAAAACAATTCTTCAAATAATATATATAACTTTAATATTTTTGATAAATTTTATTTCATATATTTTTATTTAAACAGACCTTTAGATATCCTTTCAAATCCTTTGATATCCACTTGATCCATCCTTATTTCTTGATATTACCATTTAGGAGGTAAGAAAGCTTCTGATATCCGCATTAATCCACACAAATCCTTTAAAGATCATATATCAGGATTCAAATGAGGTTGAAGATTTGTGGATTAGGGCATAAAAAACCTATTTCTAGGTTCAGTGTCTCATTTTTAAGCCAAAAATTTGGTATTTTTTTCCGGAAACTGGAACTTCAAAAATATTTTGGCTGAGGCGCTGCAGTCAGAAAATTAATTAATCGGAAAGGGATATAGACTAAGAGGATTTAAAGAGATATAAGGATTAAAAAAATATAAGGATTTAATAAGATTTAAAAAGGATTTGTGTGGATTAATGCGTATATCGAAGGAATTATCATATCGCCTCTAAATTCTTAGGCCCTAAATATCTTCACTAATCCAATTAATAATATTCACACACTTCCTCTTAATTCCTCAAAATCGGCTGATATCTTTCTAACCTCCTAAATCGGGAATATCAAGAAATAAGGATGGATCATTTGAATATCAAAGGATTTAAAACAGAGCTCGGATCGACAAAATGCCAATCAAAAGTACAAAAATCTTGATTTAAAAGTACACAGGGAGAAAATTTCCAAATAAAAAGTACACTCCAAATTAAATTAGAAAATATTTATTCGTGCTCAAATCTCTTATATTTCTCTCCTAAATGAATCTTTTCTAAGAATTTCTTGTTTCCACTGAGCATTTTATGCATTTCAATACTTTTTAAAAAGTACGAAACCGAGCTTTGATTTAAAAGGATATCAGAAGATTTGGATGTATATTTGAATTAAATCAGGTATTTGATGAATTTTGACATGTACGATCGAGACCAATAAATAAAAATCATGTCCTCATCTCACTTATTAGTAAATTTGTGGCCCTAATGAAGGCCGTCTGGGTTAATGTTGTTGAGTAAGTTCACCATTTCTGCTTCATCCGAAATTGTTCTTGAACACGTAAGGCAGAGCATCATTTTAAATTGCCCGAACACGCTAGAAGCTACCCCTAGAAAAAAGGTCTTAAAATATTAAGATTTCGAGAAAAATTTTTTTGTTAAATTTTAAAATAAAAAAATTACAAAATACGGTCCGGTGTGATCAACATGTTATTAACATTTGTGATCTTATAGATTAAATCGATTTTTGGATAAGCATTTAACTGTATAATACTGAAGTTTCAGACAAAAACTGCCAAAAAAACTAATTGAGCTGGAACGGTATCGGTTCTAACCGGAAGTACTTATTGCCTAGGAATAATCAAGTTTCTTAAGTCACCTTGCCTAATAGTACACCCATACTAGTCTAAAGGTTTACATATTTAAATAAAAATATATGAAATAAAATTTATCAGAAATATTAAAGTTATATATTATTTGAAGAATTGTTTTTTTAATTTTTTTGAATGCTTTCTTCAATTTTAAAAAATATTTTCTTTCCTTCTCTTTCACATTTATTTTTCTTCATTTTTCTAATTTTTCGCTCCACAAGCCTTTACAATTTGCCTATTTGTCGGCTCAATCATCAGCTTTACTTTATTCATAAGAAGAGTTAATTTGTGGTCCTTATCGTAGTCTACAAAAACAATTTCGCATTTATTTCCAACAAAGATTGGGGTGTCTTTGAAGGGAACGTTGACAGAAGGGCCGTTTTCAATATCATAAATCAATTTTCCTGAAAGTTTGTCTCCTTGAATTTGGCATTCTACAGGGTTTCCGTCATTTTGGGCAACACACTTCGGCTGGTTTTCAACCTGTAAAGTCACTGAATATTTTGATTTGCCACCTGATACAATTAATTTATTGGGGAGACTTGGATTGTTTGGCTTCATTGCGCTTTTGGCGTCTCCATGCATTTCTGACCCTGCTACAGGCACAAACATTCCATATATCACTTTACAATCCTTTTGGGCTTTGAGAGAATCGGAGGTTGAAGCACTTCGATTAGTATTCATTCCCTCAGTTGTGGCAATAATTGAAATGATTAGAAGGATAGAAGTGAAGAAGGTGGCCATTTTTGGGTTCTTTTTAGTGATGTTTTGGGGTGGTTTTTGAGTTTGTTAGTTGTTGAGGGGATTATTTGATGGTTGGATAGCTAATTAATTGGTGTTTATATATAAATTAATTTGAGGGATTTTGAAAGTTTTTTTGCTATTTTGCAATATTTTCATCTGAGAAAAACAAAAGTACAATTGCATTACATAACATCATATTACTTCATATATGAAAGATAAGGCCTTGAAGTTATTATTAAAATGCCAACTTTTATAAAATTTCATTCATTTTATAACATGTAAGATGATGCAAACATAATGTAATTGCACTTTTATTCTTTCTTAAGTTTTTACACTTCAAAACCCCCAAAATCTTTTAATATATAAACACCAATTAATTAGCTATCCAACCATCAAATAATCTCATCTACAACTAAAAATCACTAAAACACCCCAAAACATTCATAAAAACAACCACAAAAATGCCCACCTTTTTCACATTTACCCTTCTAATCATTTCAATTATTGCCACAACTGAGGGAATGAATACTCATCGAAGTGCTTCAACCTCCGATTCTCTCAAAGCCCAAAAGGATTGTAAAGTGATATATGGCATGTTTGTGCCTGTAGCAGGGTCAAAAATGCATGGAGACGCCAAAAGCGCAATGAAGCCAAACAATCCAAGTCTCCCCAATAAATTAATTGTATCAGGTGGCAACTCAAAATATTCAGTGACTTTACAGGTTGAAAACCAGCCGAAGTGTGTTGCCCAAAATGACGGAAACCCTGTTGAATGCCAAATTCAAGGAGACAAACTTTCAGGAAAATTGATTTATGATATTGAAAACGGCCCTTCTGTCAACGTTCCCTTCAAAGACACCCCAATCTTTGTTGGAAATAAATGCGAAATTTTTTTTGTAGACTACGATAAGGACCACAAATTAACTCTTCTTATGAATAAAGTAAAGCTGATGATTGAGCCGACAAATAAGCAAATTGTAAAGGCTTGTGGAGCGAAAAATTAGAAAAATTGAAGAGGAATAAATGTGAGATAAATGAAAAAATATATTAAGAAGTTGAAGAAAGCATTTAAAAAAATAAAAAAACAATTCTTCAAATAATATATATAACTTTAATATTTTTGATAAATTTTATTTCATATTTTTATTTAAACAGACCTTTAGATATCCCTTCAAATCCTTTGATATCCACTTGATCCTTCTTATTTCTTGATATTACCATTTAGGAGGTAAGAAAGCTTCTGATATCCGCATTAATCCACACAAATCCTTTAAAGATCATATATCAGGATTCAAATGAGGTTGAAGATTTGTGGATTAGGGCATAAAAAACCTATTTCTAGGTTCAGTGTCTCATTTTTAAGCCAAAAATTTGGTATTTTTTTCCGGAAACTGGAACTTCAAAAATATTTTGGCTGAGGCGCTGCAGTCAGAAAATTAATTAATCGGAAAGGGATATAGACTAAGAGGATTTAAAGAGATATAAGGATTAAAAAAATATAAGGATTTAATAAGATTTAAAAAGGATTTGTGTGGATTAATGCGTATATCGAAGGAATTATCATATCGCCTCTAAATTCTTAGGCCCTAAATATCTTCACTAATCCAATTAATAATATTCACACACTTCTCTTAATTCCTCAAAATCGGCTGATATCTTTCTAACCTCCTAAATCGGGAATATCAAGAAATAAGGATGGATCATTTGAATATCAAAGGATTTAAAACAGAGCTCGGATCGACAAAATGCCAATCAAAAGTACAAAAATCTTGATTTAAAAGTACATAGGGAGAAAATTTCCAAATAAAAAGTACACTCCAAATTAAATTAGAAAATATTTATTCGTGCTCAAATCTCTTATATTTCTCTCCTAAATGAATCTTTTCTAAGAATTTCTTGTTTCCACTGAGCATTTTATGCATTTCAATACTTTTTAAAAAGTACGAAACCGAGCTTTGATTTAAAAGGATATCAGAAGATTTGGATGTATATTTGAATTAAATCAGGTATTTGATGAATTTTGACATGTACGATCGAGACCAATAAATAAAAATCATGTCCTCATCTCACTTATTAGTAAATTTGTGGCCCTAATGAAGGCCGTCTGGGTTAATGTTGTTGAGTAAGTTCATCATTTCTGCTTCATCCGAAATTGTTCTTGAACACGTAAGGCAGAGCATCATTTTAAATTGCCCGAACACGCTAGAAACTACCCCTAGAAAAAAGGTCTTAAAATATTAAGATTTCGAGAAAAATTTTTTTGAAAAATTTTAAAATAAAAAAATTACAAAATACGGTCCGGTGTGATCAACATGTGTATTAACATTTGTGATCTTATAGATTAAATCGATTTTTGGATAAGTTTGCACTTAACTGTATAATACTGAAGTTTCAGACAAAAACTGCCAAAAAAACTAATTGAGCTGGAACGGTATCGGTTCTAACCGGAAGTACTTATTGCCTAGGAATAATCAAGTTTCTTAAGTTCTTAGGAATAATCAAGTTTCTTAAGTTCTTAAGTTTTTACACTTCAAAACCCCCAAAATCTTTTAATATATAAACACCAATTAATTAGCTATCCAACCATCAAATAATCTCATCTACAACTAAAAATCACTAAAACACCCCAAAACATTCATAAAAACAACCACAAAAATGGCCACCTTTTTCACTTTTACCCTTCTAATCATTTCAATTATTGCCACAACTGAGGGAATGAATACTAATCGAAGTGCTTCAACCTCCGATTCTCTCAAAGCCCAAAAGGATTGTAAAGTGATATATGGCATGTTTGTGTCTGTAGCAGGGTCAAAAATGCATGGAGACGCCAAAAGCGCAATGAAGCCAAACAATGTAAATTGCACTTTTATTCTTTCTTAAGTTTTTATGTAAATTGCACTTTTATGTAATTGCACTTTTATGTGATAAATTTTATGTGATAATGTAATTGCACTTTTATTCTTTCTTAAGTTTTTACACTTCAAAACCCCCAAAATCTTTTAATATATAAACACCAATTAATTAGCTATCCAACCATCAAATAATCCCCTCAACAACTAACAAACTCAAAAACCACCCCAAAACATCACTAAAAAGAACCCAAAAATGGCCACCTTCTTCACTTCTATCCTTCTAATCATTTCAATTATTGCCACAACTAAGGGAATGAATACTAATCAAAGTGCTTCAACCTCCGATTCTCTCAAAGCCCAAAAGGATTGTAAAGTGATATATGGCATGTTTGTGCCTGTAGCAGGGTCAAAAATGCATGGAGATGCCAAAAGCGCAATGAAGCCAAACAATCCAAGTCTCCCCAATAAATTAATTGTATCAGGTGGCAACTCAAAATATTCAGTGACTTTACAGGTTGAAAACCAGCCGAAGTGTGTTGCCCAAAATGACGGAAACCCTGTAGAATGCCAAATTCAAGGAGACAAACTTTCAGGAAAATTGATTTATGATATTGAAAACGGCCCTTCTGTCAACGTTCCCTTCAAAGACACCCCAATCTTTGTTGGAAATAAATGCGAAATTGTTTTTGTAGACTACGATAAGGATCACAAATTAACTCTTTTCATGAATAAAGTAAAGCTTATGATTTCCCCGACTGATAAGCAAATTGTAAAGGCTTGTGGGGTGAAAAATTAGAAAGAAAAATGATGAATGAATGAATGTGAGAGGGAAGGAAATGAAAAATATTTTTAAAAGTTGAAGAAAGCATTCAAAAAATTAAAAAAAAAACAATTCTTCAAATTATATATAACTTTAATATTTTTGATAAATTTTATTTCATATATTTTTATTTAAATATGTAGACCTTTAGACTAGTATGGGTGTACTATTAGGCAAGGTGACTTAAGAAACTTGATTATTCCTAGGCAATAAGTACTTCCGGTTAGAACCGATACCGTTCCAGCTCAATTAGTTTTTTTGGCAGTTTTTGTCTGAAACTTCAGTATTATACAGTTAAGTGCAAACTTATCCAAAAATCGATTTAATCTATAAGATCACAAATGTTAATACACATGTTGATCACACCGGACCGTATTTTGTAATTTTTTTATTTTAAAATTTTTCAAAAAAATTTTTCTCGAAATCTTAATATTTTAAGACCTTTTTTCTAGGGGTAGTTTCTAGCGTGTTCGGGCAATTTAAAATGATGCTCTGCCTTACGTGTTCAAGAACAATTTCGGATGAAGCAGAAATGATGAACTTACTCAACAACATTAACCCAGACGGCCTTCATTAGGGCCACAAATTTACTAATAAGTGAGATGAGGACATGATTTTTATTTATTGGTCTCGATCGTACATGTCAAAATTCATCAAATACCTGATTTAATTCAAATATACATCCAAATCTTCTGATATCCTTTTAAATCAAAGCTCGGTTTCGTACTTTTTAAAAAGTATTGAAATGCATAAAATGCTCAGTGGAAACAAGAAATTCTTAGAAAAGATTCATTTAGGAGAGAAATATAAGAGATTTGAGCACGAATAAATATTTTCTAATTTAATTTGGAGTGTACTTTTTATTTGGAAATTTTCTCCCTATGTACTTTTAAATCAAGATTTTTGTACTTTTGATTGGCATTTTGTCGATCCGAGCTCTGTTTTAAATCCTTTGATATTCAAATGATCCATCCTTATTTCTTGATATTCCCGATTTAGGAGGTTAGAAAGATATCAGCCGATTTTGAGGAATTAAGAGAAGTGTGTGAATATTATTAATTGGATTAGTGAAGATATTTAGGGCCTAAGAATTTAGAGGCGATATGATAATTCCTTCGATATACGCATTAATCCACACAAATCCTTTTTAAATCTTATTAAATCCTTATATTTTTTTAATCCTTATATCTCTTTAAATCCTCTTAGTCTATATCCCTTTCCGATTAATTAATTTTCTGACTGCAGCGCCTCAGCCAAAATATTTTTGAAGTTCCAGTTTCCGGAAAAAAATACCAAATTTTTGGCTTAAAAATGAGACACTGAACCTAGAAATAGGTTTTTTATGCCCTAATCCACAAATCTTCAACCTCATTTGAATCCTGATATATGATCTTTAAAGGATTTGTGTGGATTAATGCGGATATCAGAAGCTTTCTTACCTCCTAAATGGTAATATCAAGAAATAAGAAGGATCAAGTGGATATCAAAGGATTTGAAGGGATATCTAAAGGTCTGTTTAAATAAAAATATGAAATAAAATTTATCAAAAATATTAAAGTTATATATATTATTTGAAGAATTGTTTTTTTATTTTTTTAAATGCTTTCTTCAACTTCTTAATATATTTTTTCATTTATCTCACATTTATTCCTCTTCAATTTTTCTAATTTTTCGCTCCACAAGCCTTTACAATTTGCTTATTTGTCGGCTCAATCATCAGCTTTACTTTATTCATAAGAAGAGTTAATTTGTGGTCCTTATCGTAGTCTACAAAAAAAATTTCGCATTTATTTCCAACAAAGATTGGGGTGTCTTTGAAGGGAACGTTGACAGAAGGGCCGTTTTCAATATCATAAATCAATTTTCCTGAAAGTTTGTCTCCTTGAATTTGGCATTCAACAGGGTTTCCGTCATTTTGGGCAACACACTTCGGCTGGTTTTCAACCTGTAAAGTCACTGAATATTTTGAGTTGCCACCTGATACAATTAATTTATTGGGGAGACTTGGATTGTTTGGCTTCATTGCGCTTTTGGCGTCTCCATGCATTTTTGACCCTGCTACAGGCACAAACATGCCATATATCACTTTACAATCCTTTTGGGCTTTGAGAGAATCGGAGGTTGAAGCACTTCGATTAGTATTCATTCCCTCAGTTGTGGCAATAATTGAAATGATTAGAAGGGTAAAAGTGAAAAAGGTGGCCATTTTTGTGGTTGTTTTTATGAATGTTTTGGGGTGTTTTAGTGATTTTTAGTTGTAGATGAGATTATTTGATGGTTGGATAGCTAATTAATTGGTGTTTATATATTAAAAGATTTTGGGGGTTTTGAAGTGTAAAAACTTAAGAAAGAATAAAAGTGCAATTACATTATGTTTGCATCATCTTACATGTTATAAAATGAATGAAATTTTATAAAAGTTGGCATTTTAATAATAACTTCAAGGCCTTATCTTTCATATATGAAGTAATATGATGTTATGTAATGCAATTGTACTTTTGTTTTTCTCAGATGAAAATATTGCAAAATAGCAAAAAAACTTTCAAAATCCCTCAAATTAATTTATATATAAACACCAATTAATTAGCTATCCAACCATCAAATAATCCCCTCAACAACTAACAAACTCAAAAACCACCCCAAAACATCACTAAAAAGAACCCAAAAATGGCCACCTTCTTCACTTCTATCCTTCTAATCATTTCAATTATTGCCACAACTGAGGGAATGAATACTAATCGAAGTGCTTCAACCTCCGATTCTCTCAAAGCCCAAAAGGATTGTAAAGTGATATATGGAATGTTTGTGCCTGTAGCAGGGTCAGAAATGCATGGAGACGCCAAAAGCGCAATGAAGCCAAACAATCCAAGTCTCCCCAATAAATTAATTGTATCAGGTGGCAAATCAAAATATTCAGTGACTTTACAGGTTGAAAACCAGCCGAAGTGTGTTGCCCAAAATGACGGAAACCCTGTAGAATGCCAAATTCAAGGAGACAAACTTTCAGGAAAATTGATTTATGATATTGAAAACGGCCCTTCTGTCAACGTTCCCTTCAAAGACACTCCAATCTTTGTTGGAAATAAATGCGAAATTGTTTTTGTAGACTACGATAAGGACCACAAATTAACTCTTCTTATGAATAAAGTAAAGCTGATGATTGAGCCGACAAATAGGCAAATTGTAAAGGCTTGTGGAGCGAAAAATTAGAAAAATGAAGAAAAATAAATGTGAAAGAGAAGGAAAGAAAATATTTTTTAAAATTGAAGAAAGCATTCAAAAAAATTAAAAAAACAATTCTTCAAATAATATATAACTTTAATATTTCTGATAAATTTTATTTCATATATTTTTATTTAAATATGTAAACCTTTAGACTAGTATGGGTGTACTATTAGGCAAGGTGACTTAAGAAACTTGATTATTCCTAGGCAATAAGTACTTCCGGTTAGAACCGATACCGTTCCAGCTCAATTAGTTTTTTTGGCAGTTTTTGTCTGAAACTTCAGTATTATACAGTTAAATGCTTATCCAAAAATCGATTTAATCTATAAGATCACAAATGTTAATAACATGTTGATCACACCGGACCGTATTTTGTAATTTTTTTATTTTAAAATTTAACAAAAAAATTTTTCTCGAAATCTTAATATTTTAAGACCTTTTTTCTAGGGGTAGCTTCTAGCGTGTTCGGGCAATTTAAAATGATGCTCTGCCTTACGTGTTCAAGAACAATTTCGGATGAAGCAGAAATGGTGAACTTACTCAACAACATTAACCCAGACGGCCTTCATTAGGGCCACAAATTTACTAATAAGTGAGATGAGGACATGATTTTTATTTATTGGTCTCGATCGTACATGTCAAAATTCATCAAATACCTGATTTAATTCAAATATACATCCAAATCTTCTGATATCCTTTTAAATCAAAGCTCGGTTTCGTACTTTTTAAAAAGTATTGAAATGCATAAAATGCTCAGTGGAAACAAGAAATTCTTAGAAAAGATTCATTTAGGAGAGAAATATAAGAGATTTGAGCACGAATAAATATTTTCTAATTTAATTTGGAGTGTACTTTTTATTTGGAAATTTTCTCCCTGTGTACTTTTAAATCAAGATTTTTGTACTTTTGATTGGCATTTTGTCGATCCGAGCTCTGTTTTAAATCCTTTGATATTCAAATGATCCATCCTTATTTCTTGATATTCCCGATTTAGGAGGTTAGAAAGATATCAGCCGATTTTGAGGAATTAAGAGGAAGTGTGTGAATATTATTAATTGGATTAGTGAAGATATTTAGGGCCTAAGAATTTAGAGGCGATATGATAATTCCTTCGATATACGCATTAATCCACACAAATCCTTTTTAAATCTTATTAAATCCTTATATTTTTTTAAACCTCAAAAAGAACCTCAAATGGTTCTGCGCTGTACGGGATCAGGGTCCCTCTACATTATAGAAACATTAAGTTTGGGGTATCATCGGTTCCGCATAACCGGAGATGCCAACTTGAGTAAACAGCTTATCATTTTGTATTGAAAACTATTTCGCAAGTAAAGTAGATATCTTATATAGGTTTTAAATTTGTTAAGAGGTTGAATAAACTCTTCAGTGAGATTCAGTGTCCTAGTCCGTCGTAATGAAATTCAAAAAGAAAATACAAGATTTTGTTGCATTGTAATGCAATATAGACCAAGTTCGGTCCTGATCCATATATCACGAAAATCTGGTTAAACGTTGCGCCTAAACACTTATGATTAATTGCTTTTTGCAAAGTTCAGAATTTAAAAAAATTATTTGAAAATGCGTGTATTCGGAATTGTTTTGATATTATTATTTGCGATGATTTTGAAGGAATTAGATTGTGTAAGAAAGAAAAAAACAAAAATGTTAGATGATTGCTATATTCAAGATGGATGTGCTTCTAACTCGGTGCCTCCAAGAGGCAACTTTATGGCATTAAGACCTCGTCAAGGTAAATATATTTACCGATTATGGAGTATTTTATAATAAATAAAATTTAGCACCTCAATATGTCGACCATGTTCACCTAAACGTCGCTGGAGAGGTACGCTTCTTTAAAAAAACATCGTACCGCCGCTAGTATGTACATTCTACCAGTGCTGTGTTTTTATAAATTGAAAAACCTTGGCTTCGGCTCCGGACATTTCAAATTCTTGGCTCCGGCTCCGGGGTTGTCAAAATCTTAGCTCCGCCGGAGCCGGCTCTGGAGCTAGCTCATGGAGCCATACATAGCACTGCATATTACATTCATCAAGCACTGATTAAATTGCGAACATTTAAATTTTTATCCTAATATTCATTGTGTGATATGATGGAAAGCGTTCGTAGAATTCTAGCTTTAAATAAAATTTATCAGGCTCAAGCCCCTCAACAACCAAATGAGGGAGCTTCATCCTCAAGAGTCAATACTGGATCACAACAACCGACCCCTAAAGAGGCTAATACACATACACCAACGAAAAGAAGTGAACGAATCGCGGCTCGGCATGAAAGAGTTCAACATGTGCATCATTGCGGAGGCTGTCAAACTAGTAAAGGTGAATATTATTTAAATTATGGTGCGTTTTAAACAAATTGAAAATCGTCTTATAGATCCTCAACATGCTGGTGGAACTTCAAAAATAACCCCACCTCTTATATCTGGTAAATATTAACTTAATAGAGATAGAGATAGGACTAATTAAAGCGTTGGTCACATAATCTCAAAGTTCTTTTAAACTATTTATTTGAAAATGATTTGTCGGGGACCGAGAAATTAAATTATATGATTAAACTCAAATAATTTTTTCACAAAAATTGGACGGAATCTTCAGCTTAAAATTAAATTATATTCAATTCTAATTTTTAACAGGTTATCTTGAAGATTTACCAGATAACGATCAAGACAACAAAGATTAAACTCTGTTAGAAGAAGACACGGTGTTTAGGGTTCTTATGATTTGTCGTGTGATTTCTATGGAGGACATAAGCATAATTCTGTCCCGCGGAACATAACGGGTGCCGGAAAATTGGGCTCTGGAAAATTGGGCTCCAAGATTTTTCGGAAATTTGGGCTCCAACTTTTCGGAAAATTGGGCTCCAGCGGTAATTTGGGCTCTGCGTGAAAAAATCGGAATATTGGGCTCTAAAATTTTGGGCTCCGGAGGAATTTTGGGCTCTGAGGAAAAAAGTCAAATTATGCAAACCTACGGAGCGAAGTCGAGTTCTGGGTTCGGAACCTACGGCCAGTTGGTCTGGGTGAGTACTTGGCCCTATTCCTTTACAGTATACTCAAATTGGTTCATATTGGTTGGTCCGATTCAGTGGAATTTGATAAAGAAATCCTATTCCTTCCAATAACAGTTGGGCGTACACGCAAAATCTCCCGATTTCGAAGACTTATCTCTAATTTTTGCATAATTTGACTTTTTTCCTCAGAGCCCAAAATTCCTCCGGAGCCCAAAATTTTAGAGCCCAATATTCCGATTTTTTCACGCAGAGCCCAAATTACCGCTGGAGCCCAATTTTCCGAAAAGTTGGAGCCCAAATTTCCGAAAAATCTTGGAGCCCAATTTTCCAGAGCCCAATTTTCCGGACACCGAACATAACCTCCACTGTTTTTCATTTCTACTCAGTTATCAGTCTTGTTTCTGAATATTGTAGCCATATAAGTAGGCAAGATCGTGGAGAAATTTGAAATTTCATGTTTCTCACTACACAGCTGACAACTGAGTGATAAGTTAATAGATGTGGATCTGTCTTATGTAATCGTCAGTGGGGACAGAATTTTTTATGTCCCTGTCGTTCCTATATTAGGTATTTCGGGTGCCGGAAGATTGGGCCGACCTACCCACTAAGTATCAGCACAAAAATAGTTATTCCAGAGAATTTTATGATATTTTTCGAATAAATCCAAAATTTTCTCCGACGCCACAATGCACCGCGCCTAGAATTTTAGAGCTCAATTTTCCGTTTTTCTCACTTAGAGCCCAAAATTCCGCTGGAGCCCAAATTTCCGAAAAATCTTGGAGCCCAATTTTCCACAGCCAAATTTTTCGGACATGTGTATTTCTGTCATTATTCCAACTTTCTCCAAGTTGAGATTTTCTTTCAAACTCTTTCCGAGGGCTTATTCATTTCCGAGGGCTTATTCATTCCCCCCCCCCCTTTTCTCCTTCCTGTATTAAAATCGGTCACTTTAACATATATAACTAGGCAAAGTTTAAATAATAATGTTTTGGGATAATTTTAAAAAATTTAAAATTTATAAAATTTAAATTTTATAAAATTATTTAGAAATTTTATTTATTGCAAAATAATTTAATTTTTGCAGCTGCACAACAATCAATGCCTCTTTGTTAATAAAAATAAAATTGATTTCTCTATCATAGGGTCGGTCGGAAATGGATTTCCGATTTTTGCTCGCTCTAAATAAAATATTAAAAAATGCCTTGACATAATAGCCATAGAAATTTTGGTTGGGCTGCATTGCAGGCTCCTTCCTTAAAAAATTTTTTTCAATGGAAAGTCAATAATTTTGCATGTGATTTTTTGCCTGCCCACTAGTGATGTTCGAGACTCTCGGTCTCGGTTCCCGAGTCGGGAAATTTCCCGGGTTTTTTGAGCTCTCGGTCTCGGTCTCGGTCTCGGTGTTTTAGTCTCGGAAAACGAGACTAAATTTACACCCCTAATGACGGAAATTTTTTGAACTTTTTGAAGGAAAAGGGAAAGGAATATTTATAATTTCTCCCATTTGCCTTTTGATGGTCGATGGTTGAGTGGTTAAGTTGACTGACTTTACTCGCATATTTTGGAAGTGCTGGGTTCGAATCCTAAGGTGGAAATGAGGTTGTGAAAATTTTTCTTTTCAAAAATAAATGTTTTTAAACTTTGATTTTGATTTAAAATTTAAAATTTATTTTTTCTTAATATTTTAAACTTGAAAAAACATTAAAACTTCAAAAAAAATTTCGCCTGCGGCTCTGACAATTGAATTTTTTACCTATGGCCTTACAAAATTCTCTAAATTTTCGCCTCCGGCGGTAAAAAAAGAAAGAAATCTGGCTATTGGCCTCACAAATTTTTCAAAATTTTCGCCTGCGGCACAAAAAATGAAAGAATCTGACTTAAGGACATCCAAAATTCTCAAAATTTTCGCCTGCGGCGCAGAAAATGGTTGGAGGATTTATGGCTTCAAAACCTTCCAAAATGCAAAAATTATCGCATAAGGCCTTAAACAATAGGGGGTCAATGGAGTTGTCGAATATCGGAGGCTTATAGGGATTTGAAAGAATATAGAGGGGATTAAAGTTAAGAGGAATATCTGGAAATTTTAAGGATTAAAATAAACATAAAGGGACTTGTGCTTGGCATCTGGGGATAAAGAAAATCGTTCGATTTGGAGGGACATCGAGGGAATAAGGGGATTCTATTCGATTAATGTGAATATCAGTGGATTAAGGTGGATATCGGTAGATTTAGAAAGAGTAAAGTTATATTGTGGATTTGAAGATTCAAGGGATTTGGGGGATTATGAAGGATTTATAGGGATTTTTGGGGATTAGGGAATATATCAGGTGATAACCCTCCTAATCTCTCGTCTCGACTCTCGGTCTCGACTCTCGGTCTCGAGTCGAGACTCGGTCTCGGGGTTGATTCCCGGTCTCGGTCTCGGCTCTCGACTCTCGGCTTTTTTTCACTCCCGAACATCACTACTGCCCACGTAATAGTGAAAGATAGAGACCCGATTTCAGTCTTTAAATTCGAGCGAATTCCTTCTCGTTGCTCCATTAAATTACTCGCTACTTTTCTTAAGATTTATAAAAAAAATCGGATTGTTTCCAAATTCTTTTCTCTCTTGTGAACAATAAATAAAATTAACTTTTAATATAGTAAAGAAGAGCTGGTCTATAGATATTTCTCCCCTTCAGCTTAAAAAATGTAATTCGGCGGCTAGAGCGAAAAGCATCTTCAGTAGATATATCTATATTTTTAGCCTAAAACCTAACCCTATTTATTAATGTTCTCTTTTGTATAAAAAAGCTATTTGTGATAATAGGAAATAAAATTTTATTTTTGTTCGTGTTCCGCAAATGTTCCGTAAATGACCCTTGACTGTATTTTATACATTCGCCAAATATCCAACAAAATTTTTGGAAATTTCAAGATACTGAAAATATTTCAAAATGCGTGTATTCGATGTTGTTTTGATATTATTATTTGTAATGTTTTGGAAGGAAATAGATTCTGCAACAAGAAGCGGAAGAAATTTTCATCCTCAAGTGCCTCAACAACCAACTGAGGAAGCTTTCCAAGCATCAACCTCGAGAGGAACTGGGGGAACTACGCAAACTAGACAACGTGTACATCTTTCAGAAGAAAGAGCTCCTCGAGAGTATTTGACAAATAGGCCAAGAACACGGTCACAGACCTTAAGCGGAGGGGTATACTATTAAATTTTTTAAATAAAAGAGAAATTTTCTTCAGCAACATTATTCTTAATTATAAAATTTAGGCGTCACAATCATCTGATCAACAATTCTCTCCTCACCCATCGACTATAAGTGGAAATGAGGGAACTGTACAGACAACTAGACCAAGAAACCGTGGACAGCCTTCTGAGGAAGCTGAAATTCAACGAGAGTATATAAAAAATAGATCAAGAATACGTTCTCAGACCTTAAGAGGAGGGGTATATTAAATTTTTTAATCAAATTTTCAGGGCTAAGGATTAAATTTTAATATAAAAATTCAGACTTCGCACACGTCTGCTCCGCAACCTACCCAGATAGAAATAAATTATCCTCAAACAAATCAAGAGAATGTAGAACATGATCAGGTCCGTCAAACTGTGCCCGGAGAGGTAATTTTATAATAACTTTTTTAAATATTTAACTTGTTTCAATTTTTATTCGAAAATTTTTCTTCAGTAATTTTCGGAAATAAAAATCGAATTTGAATAATAATCTCTGATAGTGTAAATTAAAAATTTTCAAAAAAATATTCTATATTATCAATCATATTTATGAGATCATATGTCAAATCAAAAATTTTATCTTATTCTTAAATAATTGCATAATACCAGTAACTAGCCTGAGTGGTTTATTCTTAATTGGCATAGTTCCCGAAAAAAATCTCAAGGAATTCCAAGTAAAATTGAAAACTAAGAAAAAAAAATTTCTGGAAAATTAATTGAATTGAATTTGGACTAAAATTGAATTTTGATATCGAAATATATTAATTAAAATATTTTATTAGTTAAATATTAATCTGACTGAACCTCGTCAACAATATAAACATATAAAAATCTCATCTTTAAATGACTAATATACAAGGTGCATAAAAACTTCCCGGAATTTTTAAAATTTCAACTATTGGGTTTAAACATTGATTATTACAAGAAAATTCGTTCATGATCATATTTAGCACGATTTTTGGTTCAGAAAACATTTAGCTTTAAAAATTTTTCAGAGAATAGATGTCAAATAGTCTATTCATAAAACAGCTTTTTAAATAGTCAAACATTTAATAATTTAAGGAAAATTCATCTGAAAGCATTAAAGGCTGCTTATGCATTAGTTATACCCCGGCTTTAGGGTTGATGGCCTCAGTATCATTTTCGAGTCTAATCTGAATGTATTTAAAAACCATTTAAAAACTTTAGGCATAAGTTATACAATGGCTAGACTAAAAAGGGTAAGAGAGGTTACGGTACTCAGATTTCTTCTCATTTGTGAAAGTATTTCTAAACTTTCACTAGAACTAAAGTTATTGTGTTGTATATTTACTAGTGTTTCACCGGAAGTTCCGATATCGGGCCGGAACTTAAAAAGTTCCGGTTCCGGGAACCGGAACTCAAATTGGATCCGGTTCCGGTCAAAATTTCGGTTCCGGTGAAATCCTAATATTTACCAGAGATAAGTCGAGGAGTGGCGTTCTTCTTCTTTGACTTAGTTTTTCTTCCTGAACCCGATGGACGGCCATGACCATGACCTACATTTTGTTGACGAGGTTCAGTCAGATTAATATTTAACTAATAAAATATTTTAATTAATATATTTCGATATCAAAATTCAATTTCAGTCCAAATTCAATTCAATTAATCTTCCAGAAATTTTTTTTCTTAGTTTTCAAATTTTACTTGGAATTCCTTGAGATTTTTTTCGGGAACTATGCCAATTAAGAATAAACCATTCAAATTTTGGCTAGTTAATGTTATTATGAAATTATTTAAGAATGAGTTAAAATTTTTGATTTAACAAATAATCTCATAAATATGATTGATAATATAGAATATTTTTTTGAAAATTTTTAATTTACACTATCAGAGATTATTATTCAAATTCGATTTTTATTAAGCAAATTCTGATGAAAAATTTTCGAATAAAAATTGAAACAAGTTAAATATTTAAAAAAGTTATTATAAAATTACCTCTCCGGGCACAGTTTGACGGACCTGATCATGTTCTACATTCTCTTGATTTGTTTGAGGATAATTTATTTCTATCTGGGTAGGTTGCGGAGCAGACGTGTGCGAAGTCTGAATTTTTATATTAAAATTTAATCCTTAGCCCTGAAAATTTGATTAAAAAATTTAATATACCCCTCCTCTTAAGGTCTGAGAACGTATTCTTGATCTATTTTTTATATACTCTCGTTGAATTTCAGCTTCCTCAGAAGGCTGTCCACGGTTTCTTGGTCTAGTTGTCTGTACAGTTCCCTCATTTCCACTTATAGTCGATGGGTGAGGAGAGAATTGTTGATCAGATGATTGTGACGCCTAAATTTTATAATTAAGAATAATGTTGCTGAAGAAAATTTCTCTTTTATTTAAAAAATTTAATAGTATACCCCTCCGCTTAAGGTCTGTGACCGTGTTCTTGGCCTATTTGTCAAATACTCTCGAGGAGCTCTTTCTTCTGAAAGATGTACACGTTGTCTAGTTTGCGTAGTTCCCCCAGTTCCTCTCGAGGTTGATGCTTGGAAAGCTTCCTCAGTTGGTTGTTGAGGCACTTGAGGATGAAAATTTCTTCCGCTTCTTGTTGCAGAATCTATTTCCTTCCAAAACATTACAAATAATAATATCAAAACAACATCGAATACACGCATTTTGAAATATTTTCAGTATCTTGAAATTTCCAAAAATTTTGTTGGATATATATTTTTGAAATATTTTCAGTATCTTGAAATTTCCAAAAATTTTGTTTTTGGAAATTTCAAGATACTGAAAATATTTCAAAATGCGTGTATTCGATGTTGTTTTGATATTATTATTTGTAATGTTTTGGAAGGAAATAGATTCTGCAACAAGAAGCGGAAGAAATTTTCATCCTCAAGTGCCTCAACAACCAACTGAGGAAGCTTTCCAAGCATCAACCTCGAGAGGAACTGGGGGAACTACGCAGACAACTAGACAACGTGGACATCTTTCAAAAGAAGACATAGCTCCGCGAGAGTATTTGACAAATAGGCCAAGAACACGTTCTCAGACCTTAAGAGAAGGGGTATACTATTAAATTTTTTAAATAAAAGAGAAATTTTCTTCAGCAACATTATTCTTAATTATAAAATTTAGGCGTCACAATCATCTGATCAACAATTCTCTCCTCACCCATCGACTATAAGTGGAAATGAGGGAACTGTACAGACAACTAGACCAAGAAACCGTGGACAGCCTTCTGAGGAAGCTGAAATTCAACGAGAGTATATAAAAAATAGATCAAGAATACGTTCTCAGACCTTAAGAGGAGGGGTATATTAAATTTTTTAATCAAATTTTCAGGGCTAAGGATTAAATTTTAATATAAAAATTCAGACTTCGCACACGTCTGCTCCGCAACCTACCCAGATAGAAATAAATTATCCTCAAACAAATCAAGAGAATGTAGAACATGATCAGGTCCGTCAAACTGTGCCCGGAGAGGTAATTTTATAATAACTTTTTTAAATATTTAACTTGTTTCAATTTTTATTCGAAAATTTTTCATCAGAATTTGCTTAATAAAAATCGAATTTGAATAATAATCTCTGATAGTGTAAATTAAAAATTTTCAAAAAAATATTCTATATTATCAATCATATTTATGAGATTATTTGTTAAATCAAAAATTTTAACTCATTCTTAAATAATTTCATAATAACATTAACTAGCCAAAATTTGAATGGTTTATTCTTAATTGGCATAGTTCCCGAAAAAAATCTCAAGGAATTCCAAGTAAAATTTGAAAACTAAGAAAAAAAATTTCTGGAAGATTAATTGAATTGAATTTGGACTGAAATTGAATTTTGATATCGAAATATATTAATTAAAATATTTTATTAGTTAAATATTAATCTGACTGAACCTCGTCAACAAAATGTAGGTCATGGTCATGGCCGTCCATCGGGTTCAGGAAGAAAAACTAAGTCAAAGAAGAAGAACGCCACTCCTCGACTTATCTCTGGTAAATATTAGGATTTCACCGGAACCGAAATTTTGACCGGAACCGGATCCAATTTGAGTTCCGGTTCCCGGAACCGGAACTTTTTAAGTTCCGGCCCGATATCGGAACTTCCGGTGAAACACTAGTAAATATACAACACAATAACTTTAGTTCTAGTGAAAGTTTAGAAATACTTTCACAAATGAGAAGAAATCTGAGTACCGTAACCTCTCTTACCCTTTTTAGTCTAGCCATTGTATAACTTATGCCTAAAGTTTTTAAATGGTTTTTAAATACATTCAGATTAGACTCGAAAATGATACTGAGGCCATCAACCCTAAAGCCGGGGTATAACTAATGCATAAGCAGCCTTTAATGCTTTCAGATGAATTTTCCTTAAATTATTAAATGTTTGACTATTTAAAAAGCTGTTTTATGAATAGACTATTTGACATCTATTCTCTGAAAAATTTTTAAAGCTAAATGTTTTCTGAACCAAAAATCGTGCTAAATATGATCATGAACGAATTTTCTTGTAATAATCAATGTTTAAACCCAATAGTTGAAATTTTAAAAATTCCGGGAAGTTTTTATGCACCTTGTATATTAGTCATTTAAAGATGAGATTTTTATATGTTTATATTGTTGACGAGGTTCAGTCAGATTAATATTTAACTAATAAAATATTTTAATTAATATATTTCGATATCAAAATTCAATTTTAGTCCAAATTCAATTCAATTAATTTTCCAGAAATTTTTTTTTCTTAGTTTTCAATTTTACTTGGAATTCCTTGAGATTTTTTTCGGGAACTATGCCAATTAAGAATAAACCACTCAGGCTAGTTACTGGTATTATGCAATTATTTAAGAATAAGATAAAATTTTTGATTTGACATATGATCTCATAAATATGATTGATAATATAGAATATTTTTTTGAAAATTTTTAATTTACACTATCAGAGATTATTATTCAAATTCGATTTTTATTTCCGAAAATTACTGAAGAAAAATTTTCGAATAAAAATTGAAACAAGTTAAATATTTAAAAAAGTTATTATAAAATTACCTCTCCGGGCACAGTTTGACGGACCTGATCATGTTCTACATTCTCTTGATTTGTTTGAGGATAATTTATTTCTATCTGGGTAGGTTGCGGAGCAGACGTGTGCGAAGTCTGAATTTTTATATTAAAATTTAATCCTTAGCCCTGAAAATTTGATTAAAAAATTTAATATACCCCTCCTCTTAAGGTCTGAGAACGTATTCTTGATCTATTTTTTATATACTCTCGTTGAATTTCAGCTTCCTCAGAAGGCTGTCCACGGTTTCTTGGTCTAGTTGTCTGTACAGTTCCCTCATTTCCACTTATAGTCGATGGGTGAGGAGAGAATTGTTGATCAGATGATTGTGACGCCTAAATTTTATAATTAAGAATAATGTTGCTGAAGAAAATTTCTCTTTTATTTAAAAAATTTAATAGTATACCCCTCCGCTTAAGGTCTGTGACCGTGTTCTTGGCCTATTTGTCAAATACTCTCGAGGAGCTCTTTCTTCTGAAAGATGTACACGTTGTCTAGTTTGCGTAGTTCCCCCAGTTCCTCTCGAGGTTGATGCTTGGAAAGCTTCCTCAGTTGGTTGTTGAGGCACTTGAGGATGAAAATTTCTTCCGCTTCTTGTTGCAGAATCTATTTCCTTCCAAAACATTACAAATAATAATATCAAAACAACATCGAATACACGCATTTTGAAATATTTTCAGTATCTTGAAATTTCCAAAAATTTTGTTGGATATTTGGCGAATGTATAAAATACAGTCAAGGGTCATTTACGGAACATTTGCGGAACACGAACAAAAATAAAATTTTATTTCCTATTATCACAAATAGCTTTTTTATACAAAAGAGAACATTAATAAATAGGGTTAGGTTTTAGGCTAAAAATATAGATATATCTACTGAAGATGCTTTTCGCTCTAGCCGCCGAATTACATTTTTTAAGCTGAAGGGGAGAAATATCTATAGACCAGCTCTTCTTTACTATATTAAAAGTTAATTTTATTTATTGTTCACAAGAGAGAAAAGAATTTGGAAACAATCCGATTTTTTTTATAAATCTTAAGAAAAGTAGCGAGTAATTTAATGGAGCAACGAGAAGGAATTCGCTCGAATTTAAAGACTGAAATCGGGTCTCTATCTTTCACTATTACGTGGGCAGTAGTGATGTTCGGGAGTGAAAAAAAGCCGAGAGTCGAGAGCCGAGACCGAGACCGGGAATCAACCCCGAGACCGAGTCTCGACTCGAGACCGAGAGTCGAGACCGAGAGTCGAGACGAGAGATTAGGAGGGTTATCACCTGATATATTCCCTAATCCCCAAAAATCCCTATAAATCCTTCATAATCCCCCAAATCCCTTGAATCTTCAAATCCACAATATAACTTTACTCTTTCTAAATCTACCGATATCCACCTTAATCCACTGATATTCACATTAATCGAATAGAATCCCCTTATTCCCTCGATGTCCCTCCAAATCGAACGATTTTCTTTATCCCCAGATGCCAAGCACAAGTCCCTTTATGTTTATTTTAATCCTTAAAATTTCCAGATATTCCTCTTAACTTTAATCCCCTCTATATTCTTTCAAATCCCTATAAGCCTCCGATATTCGACAACTCCATTGACCCCCTATTGTTTAAGGCCTTATGCGATAATTTTTGCATTTTGGAAGGTTTTGAAGCCATAAATCCTCCAACCATTTTCTGCGCCGCAGGCGAAAATTTTGAGAATTTTGGATGTCCTTAAGTCAGATTCTTTCATTTTTTGTGCCGCAGGCGAAAATTTTGAAAAATTTGTGAGGCCAATAGCCAGATTTCTTTCTTTTTTTACCGCCGGAGGCGAAAATTTAGAGAATTTTGTAAGGCCATAGGTAAAAAATTCAATTGTCAGAGCCGCAGGCGAAATTTTTTTTGAAGTTTTAATGTTTTTTCAAGTTTAAAATATTAAGAAAAAATAAATTTTAAATTTTAAATCAAAATCAAAGTTTAAAAACATTTATTTTTGAAAAGAAAAATTTTCACAACCTCATTTCCACCTTAGGATTCGAACCCAGCACTTCCAAAATATGCGAGTAAAGTCAGTCAACTTAACCACTCAACCATCGACCATCAAAAGGCAAATGGGAGAAATTATAAATATTCCTTTCCCTTTTCCTTCAAAAAGTTCAAAAAATTTCCGTCATTAGGGGTGTAAATTTAGTCTCGTTTTCCGAGACTAAAACACCGAGACCGAGACCGAGACCGAGAGCTCAAAAAACCCGGGAAATTTCCCGACTCGGGAACCGAGACCGAGAGTCTCGAACATCACTAGTGGGCAGGCAAAAAATCACATGCAAAATTATTGACTTTCCATTGAAAAAAATTTTTTAAGGAAGGAGCCTGCAATGCAGCCCAACCAAAATTTCTATGGCTATTATGTCAAGGCATTTTTTAATATTTTATTTAGAGCGAGCAAAAATCGGAAATCCATTTCCGACCGACCCTATGATAGAGAAATCAATTTTATTTTTATTAACAAAGAGGCATTGATTGTTGTGCAGCTGCAAAAATTAAATTATTTTGCAATAAATAAAATTTCTAAATAATTTTATAAAATTTAAATTTTATAAATTTTAAATTTTTTAAAATTATCCCAAAACATTATTATTTAAACTTTGCCTAGTTATATATGTTAAAGTGACCGATTTTAATACAGGAAGGAGAAAAGGGGGGGGGGGAATGAATAAGCCCTCGGAAATGAATAAGCCCTCGGAAAGAGTTTGAAAGAAAATCTCAACTTGGAGAAAGTTGGAATAATGACAGAAATACACATGTCCGAAAAATTTGGCTGTGGAAAATTGGGCTCCAAGATTTTTCGGAAATTTGGGCTCCAGCGGAATTTTGGGCTCTAAGTGAGAAAAACGGAAAATTGAGCTCTAAAATTCTAGGCGCGGTGCATTGTGGCGTCGGAGAAAATTTTGGATTTATTCGAAAAATATCATAAAATTCTCTGGAATAACTATTTTTGTGCTGATACTTAGTGGGTAGGTCGGCCCAATCTTCCGGCACCCGAAATACCTAATATAGGAACGACAGGGACATAAAAAATTCTGTCCCCACTGACGATTACATAAGACAGATCCACATCTATTAACTTATCACTCAGTTGTCAGCTGTGTAGTGAGAAACATGAAATTTCAAATTTCTCCACGATCTTGCCTACTTATATGGCTACAATATTCAGAAACAAGACTGATAACTGAGTAGAAATGAAAAACAGTGGAGGTTATGTTCGGTGTCCGGAAAATTGGGCTCTGGAAAATTGGGCTCCAAGATTTTTCGGAAATTTGGGCTCCAACTTTTCGGAAAATTGGGCTCCAGCGGTAATTTGGGCTCTGCGTGAAAAAATCGGAATATTGGGCTCTAAAATTTTGGGCTCCGGAGGAATTTTGGGCTCTGAGGAAAAAAGTCAAATTATGCAAAAATTAGAGATAAGTCTTCGAAATCGGGAGATTTTGCGTGTACGCCCAACTGTTATTGGAAGGAATAGGATTTCTTTATCAAATTCCACTGAATCGGACCAACCAATATGAACCAATTTGAGTATACTGTAAAGGAATAGGGCCAAGTACTCACCCAGACCAACTGGCCGTAGGTTCCGAACCCAGAACTCGACTTCGCTCCGTAGGTTTGCATAATTTGACTTTTTTCCTCAGAGCCCAAAATTCCTCCGGAGCCCAAAATTTTAGAGCCCAATATTCCGATTTTTTCACGCAGAGCCCAAATTACCGCTGGAGCCCAATTTTCCGAAAAGTTGGAGCCCAAATTTCCGAAAAATCTTGGAGCCCAATTTTCCAGAGCCCAATTTTCCGGCACCCGTTATGTTCCGCGGGACAGAATTATGCTTATGTCCTCCATAGAAATCACACGACAAATCATAAGAACCCTAAACACCGTGTCTTCTTCTAACAGAGTTTAATCTTTGTTGTCTTGATCGTTATCTGGTAAATCTTCAAGATAACCTGTTAAAAATTAGAATTGAATATAATTTAATTTTAAGCTGAAGATTCCGTCCAATTTTTGTGAAAAAATTATTTGAGTTTAATCATATAATTTAATTTCTCGGTCCCCGACAAATCATTTTCAAATAAATAGTTTAAAAGAACTTTGAGATTATGTGACCAACGCTTTAATTAGTCCTATCTCTATCTCTATTAAGTTAATATTTACCAGATATAAGAGGTGGGGTTATTTTTGAAGTTCCACCAGCATGTTGAGGATCTATAAGACGATTTTCAATTTGTTTAAAACGCACCATAATTTAAATAATATTCACCTTTACTAGTTTGACAGCCTCCGCAATGATGCACATGTTGAACTCTTTCATGCCGAGCCGCGATTCGTTCACTTCTTTTCGTTGGTGTATGTGTATTAGCCTCTTTAGGGGTCGGTTGTTGTGATCCAGTATTGACTCTTGAGGATGAAGCTCCCTCATTTGGTTGTTGAGGGGCTTGAGCCTGATAAATTTTATTTAAAGCTAGAATTCTACGAACGCTTTCCATCATATCACACAATGAATATTAGGATAAAAATTTAAATGTTCGCAATTTAATCAGTGCTTGATGAATGTAATATGCAGTGCTATGTATGGCTCCATGAGCTAGCTCCAGAGCCGGCTCCGGCGGAGCTAAGATTTTGACAACCCCGGAGCCGGAGCCAAGAATTTGAAA
Source organism: Meloidogyne luci (assembly GCA_902706615.1). Taxonomy (NCBI): domain Eukaryota; kingdom Metazoa; phylum Nematoda; class Chromadorea; order Rhabditida; family Meloidogynidae; genus Meloidogyne; species Meloidogyne luci. The sequence continues at coordinate 159,018 of CACSLI010000257.1, read as the reverse complement.
TGTCCGGAGCCGAAGCCAAGGTTTTTCAATTTATAAAAACACAGCACTGGTAGAATGTACATACTAGCGGCGGTACGATGTTTTTTTAAAGAAGCGTACCTCTCCAGCGACGTTTAGGTGAACATGGTCGACATATTGAGGTGCTAAATTTTATTTATTATAAAATACTCCATAATCGGTAAATATATTTACCTTGACGAGGTCTTAATGCCATAAAGTTGCCTCTTGGAGGCACCGAGTTAGAAGCACATCCATCTTGAATATAGCAATCATCTAACATTTTTGTTTTTTTCTTTCTTACACAATCTAATTCCTTCAAAATCATCGCAAATAATAATATCAAAACAATTCCGAATACACGCATTTTCAAATAATTTTTTTAAATTCTGAACTTTGCAAAAAGCAATTAATCATAAGTGTTTAGGCGCAACGTTTAACCAGATTTTCGTGATATATGGATCAGGACCGAACTTGGTCTATATTGCATTACAATGCAACAAAATCTTGTATTTTCTTTTTGAATTTCATTACGACGGACTAGGACACTGAATCTCACTGAAGAACCTCAAAAAGAACCTCAAATGGTTCTGCGCTGTACGGGATCAGGGTCCCTCTACATTATAGAAACATTAAGTTTGGGGTATCATCGGTTCCGCATAACCGGAGATGCCAACTTGAGTAAACAGCTTATCATTTTGTATTGAAAACTATTTCGCAAGTAAAGTAGATATCTTATATAGGTTTTAAATTTGTTAAGAGGTTGAATAAACATATAAACATAATAAAACTTGATAAAAATTAATCAAATAAAATAAGTCTAAACACACAAGTTAGAAAAGTTTATCGCAAAAATTTGTATAAACGATTGGCAGGGCGCTGTAAATGCGGGTCTTTGCATTGCCTTTAAAAAAACCCATGCCTCTACGCATGCCTCTACGCGTGCGCCCATGCCTCTACGCTTGACACTCGCCAATCTCTCTGCGAATGCCCTTCCTGTCATAGAATTTCTTTGAACTTTTTTTGAACTTTCCGTCTGAAAAAAAATTTCCGGAGCATTTTCTTCAACAATCATTTCCTTAATTGAGATTAGAAGGAAATTTAAAATTTTAGGAACATTAGGAATTCAAAGGGGCAATCTTAAAAATGAGATCGTTAATGAAGTCATAAATTTATCGCAAAATTGTTTTTAAATAGAGAGAGCTTTTTCTATATTCACTCACTGCATGCGATTCAACTATTTCCTTCATTCATGATACAACAATTGCAACTCTGATAATAACATCTACTTTAAAATGAGGCATTGAGAAACTGGACCAACTGCTTTACTGTAATACAGAACAAAACTTAATAAAATCTAAAGCATGTTTATAAAAATTTGTATTAAGGGAGTGACAAGGCGCTATGAATGATGGTTGCCCTTTAAAAACATGCCTATATGCGTCCATCACTTGCATTTTATTAAGAAATCTAAAGCGCTTGACGAGCTCCCCACCCCTCTCCCGCTACCTCCCTCAACTAAAAAGGCAAAAAATCAATCAAGAAAATTTTAAATAATTTAAAATTTAAATATATTATTTCTTGCTATTTTAACTTTTAAATAGATTAATGAATTGAATCATCATAGAAAAAATCTTAGATTTTGCCGGCAACCTGGCTGATTTACATTTATCCCCGGTTTTTACAATTATCACCGGCCTGAACCCAGTCCGGAAAGATTTAAAACCCCTTAACCCGACATAGCCCCCGAGCGTTCGGGGCGCAACTCGCACAACGCCTAGTAAATGGTGTGCATTTTGGGAGACATACCGTGTTTTAATACAGAGAAGACGGCTTTTTAAGCAATGTTGAGAAATTCAACATTTTAGGGTCTATCATGGACAAGACAAATAAATTGTAATGATATCCTGTCCTTCCTCAAAATCCAAGATTTTTTACATTGTCACTTATTTATGATTTACTCGTTTGATTAAAATTAAAAATAAAAGATTTAAAAGGGTACACCCCGATGTACCGCGAGCCCAATGTACCGCCGAGCTATAACTTTGTTCAAAATTGTCGAATCCGTTGCGCCCTGGTATGGTTCGATGCGTCTCGACCAGCTGAATCCAACCATACCAGGACGCCACGGATCCGACAATTTTGGAAAAAGTTATAGCTCGGCGGTACATTGGACTCGCGGTACACTGGCCTGCTCCCGATTTAAAATTATAAATTTTATTTAAAAATTTATTTATTCTCAATTATTTTAGCTTTTGCAGCTGCTAATCTCTAAATTTGTCGGAAATACACTTTTGAGCTTTGATCACTCCAGAAAAAATTTTAATGGCTTGTCAAGCCATAAAAACGGCAGGGCTGCATTGCAGACTCATTTGCCCTTGAGAGAAAAATTTTTTTCAATGGCAAGTAAATAAATAATTTTTCATATGATTTTCTACGCGGACTTGTATTGAGTGAAGTGCCTCGACAAGCGCGATGGTAGAAAAATAGACAGTCTTAAAATAGTCAATGCTTTAAATTAAAAAAAATTCCTTTGAATTCCCCAGCTAAATTTTTAAAATTTGTAGAAATAAATTCAAAATTTGCCAATTCTATTAATTAATATGTATGATTTTTTATAAAAAACAGACAATTTTATGTCTGTTTTGTTTTGAATTTATGGAGTCACTTAGAGACACTCTCTTGCGTTTATGGAGTCACTCTCTTGTGTGTAATAATTAAAGATAATTCTCGAGCCGAACCAAGTGTCGGCAGAGTGTTTCTTTAAATGTCATGTAAAACATCTTTCAGCTTTATCAACAGATCATTCATTCTCTAGACATCGAACTTATTTATTGAAATTTTCAGAAAATTTCCTCAAAAACTATCTAAAAATGCGTGTATTCGGAATTGTTTTCATATTATTATTTGTTTTGTTTTGGAAAGAAATAGATTGTGTAAAAACAAGAAGTGGGAAAAAGTCTTACTCGGGAGACGCCATAGAAACTACAGGCCCGAGAAAAAGTCCACGAGCTTCACACTCAAGGAACAAAGCTGTAGCCGAACAACCGACCCATACACTGGTTAATACACAGACAACTCCGAGAAAGAGTCCACGATTTGCTGCTCAGCAAGCAGGAAAAGCTCAGCAAGGGCGTCATATCGAGACTGGTCAGGCTAGCACAGGCAAATATTACTTAAATTTTGAAAATATAGAAATCTCTTTTATATAGATCCTCAGCTTACAACTGGGTTACATTCTAAAACATCGGTTTTAAAACGAATCCCTCCTGTTATAGCCGGTAAATAAATTAACATACATAATTCATTTTGTGGTAGTTAAATATGTTTCAAAATTACTTATGATAGTGAAAGATAAAGTATAGTGAGGTAAAGGGTAGAACTAAACCTGTTTTCAAAGATTGATTTTTTAAGTTTATATGACAAATAAAGTCAAAATCTTATACATGTTTATCTTCATATAACGAGTCCTTCGGTGTTTAAGAAGACCTATAGTGTATATAGATTCTATAAATTTCTAGATCCTCAGCAAACAACTGCTGGAACCTCGACACCCATCGGCATCAACTTGCATCACCCTCAACAACAACAATCGAGTCAACCAAGCACCCCTCCTTTAATTACTGGTAAAGATTATATTTTAACATAACTTTTTATATCTGAGAGTTTAGCTAAGGTTTGGGCATTAGAAAATGATTGCGGTAAATCAGAGTGTGTTGGTCAAGTAATTTGAAGGCTATGAAATTTGAGTCTATATTCTAGTATAGTGAAAGGGGAATAGAGATCAAGCTAGCTAACATTTAAAACGTTTACTATGCGGGAGATTAAGATGTATTAAAAGAGTCGATGAAAAAGGTTCTGATAGCTCAGTTGGTAAAGACTTGTAACTGTCAGGAGGTTGTAGAATCGATGCTATTGTGTAGTAGTATCGCTATAGTATAAAAGCCAGTGAAAACTTCAGTCTAAGGGGGATCATACTATAACAGGGCTAGTTACTGATCTCCGACATCTGTTCCAACCCTTTCCAACTTCGCCTATATTGTACATATTTCTACACCGGGTAAATTGTTATTCTTGTGCACGTCAACATCAGCTAAATCTCGGACAGCTAAATCTCTAAATAATTATTCCAACTTCAAATTATTTCTTTCAACTCATTATTAAGTTATCAAATCATAATTATAATTTTCACAGGTTATCTTGAACCATCAGATGATGATAATACAGAAAGTTATCTTGAAGATGTATCTTCTGATGATGATAAAGCAGAAGATGTTGAGTCAGAAATTTATCATCCAGATTCATCTTCAGATGATGATGATTTAGAGAGCGATTGAGCTTTGTTAAAAGAAGACAAGATGATTGAGGGATCGTTATGAATTTTTAGAGTGATTATAGATGGCAAAAACATGACTAATTCTTTCCTCTAACTTGATTTAAATTTTCTCGGTCTTTTATTATTTCACCTGTATTTTAAAGTTTTTGAGTAAACTAAAAGTGGTAAATCTTTAAAATATCGAAAAAGCTCTTTTTTGTCATTTTTTTCTGAAGATTTGAAAAAATGAGAAAAAAGGCACTTTTTGTTTTATCATGAAATCTTTGAAATGAAAATAGAAAATATTGTTAATGCTTGCATTTTTACTTTCTATGAAACCTTTTTTGCAACTTATTTCCGTACCTATTTTATGATTTTTACAGCCTAAAAACTTATTACCATTCCTGAGCATTCTTCTGAATTGTTCATAGTTAATTTTAAAGTAGTAAATTGAGCCAATTCAATTAAGAATGGAAGGAAAATACCTAATTCATTTGATAATTTAAAACAAAATGTTTCAAACTTGCACCTGCCTGTAAATCATCAACGTTTTTTTTGATATAATGAACGGTATAATCGGATAAAACGTGGAACGGATACGACATGGAACGACAAAACGCGTTCGGACAAAACGAGGTCTTTCCAGAACATGGAACGACCAAAATACCGAACAAACAAAAGGCGGTCTAGGGAAACAATAATTCTTTATGATTTTAAATATTATCAAAAAATATTCAAAACAATGGTTTTTAATTCAGAAATATTCTCAAAATCAGAATTTTTTCAAATCAGAATATTCTTCAATATTCTTCAACAGACACCAGAAAAATAGTCTTTCTGTTAGGGTGGCGCGCTTAGTTTAGTAGTCGGAGAGCTAGTCCGGAGTCAGTCAGTTAGTCTACAGTTAGTTTAGTGTTATTGTTATTCTAGTCGCAGCCAACGCATAGTCTCGCCTATTTCTATAGTAATATTGCCTTGTGATAAACCTTTGTTAGTTAGTCTTTCTGTTAGTATCGGTTAGTACCTTTCTGTTAGTACCTAAAAAACTGGCTTTACTTTTTATTTTAATGCATTAAATTTGTTTGAATATAATTAATTTGTAATTATTAATGGAAATTAATTAAACGGCTGACTAATTATTAATTTTTTCACAATATTAAAAATTAGTATTAAACATTTTTTAATTTCATATAATTTTTGTAATACGTATTAGTTTATATAATTAATCATTTATGTGGCCATAAAATCATTAAAAAAATATTTTTAACTTTATTTCTAATATATACCGTATATACTCTATTAATTACCCTGCGTAATTATTATTTCGACCTCCCTCTGGAGAGGGTTATTTTCGAAAGGCTAATTATAACTTTTTTTAGGGAGTAATTATTGCTTCAGGGGTGTAACTAATTGAGGTGGGGTAATTATTTGAGAGGGTGGGGTAATTATTTGAGAGGGTGGGGTAATTATTTGAGAGAGGGGGAGGGCAATTAATAGAGTGTATACGGTAAGTATTTATGTAAATTACAAATATTTATCATTTTCTTATTTTTGATTAATTTTCTTTTATTTCTATAAAAATAATTATTCAAATAATTTAACAATTTATTCTTTCTGTTCAGAATAATATGAATTGTTCAATCATAATATTATTTAATATATTTATTCTGTTCAATTTTGCGGTAATTTTTAAACTCATAAAATAATTAGACGAACATTTTTATATTTTTTAAATTATACTCAGTGTTTGGAAGCTTTTACTAAGATTCTTACTAATACCTGCTAATCAGTCTGTTAAATTTGGTAAAAACTCACCCATTTTCCCCTATTTTTAACACCCAGTATATTTAAAATGTTACTAAAATGTGACTTTTTACTTAAAAAATCATAAAAAAATTTTTCCTTAATCTCTAATATTTTTATACCTTTCTTAATAATAATTGTTATTCTATGCTGAAGCAGATTTAAAAACATTTCAATAATAAATGAGAAAAATTGGGGAAGAACGAGTGAGTTTATAATAATGTAGCAGACCGTACAAGAAAATTAAGTTCTAATTCTAAACACTGCATACTTATAATTTAAGGGCTATAATTTTGTACTACTACATAGTTTGTGGGTTTATACTAATTAAATTTAAACATTTAAGTTTGTGAAAATATATTCTGCTAAAAGGTGCTTTGATGCATATGTTATATGCGGTTGGCATCAAATTGGAGACAACAATTGTTTTGCTGCAATAACAAAAACGAATTACGACACAAAATACGATAACTTTTATAATTGTAATTAAATTTTAAACAAATTAAGGAATTTAGAACTTTGTGTTTCTCACATTTCTAACTCTCCAATTCCCGTTTAATTACTCCAATAAACCTTTTTGCTATGCGAATGTATCACCTTTCGATTTAAATTAGGATTTCTTCCAGAATCCTGAGGGCGCTTTTTCGAGGTGCGTTGGATTATGACTGACAATAAATTGTGAGTGTTATTTTGTTAGTCATCCTCCAACGCACCTCGAAAAAAGCGCCCTCAGGATTCGCGGTCAAACCCTAATTTAAATAGTCACTATACATTGTTTTAAGTAGAATATGGATGTGGAGAATGTACTAAACATGATTGCATTGACTGTTCTGATCAAACCTGCTCTAGAGCATTACTCGGTGAAAAATTTTTTACATGTTTGGCCGACTCTAATGAATATGGATCAAGAGTAGCAAAAGTAGCTTGTCGTAGGTATTATGAAGGGACATGTTTTATTATTAAATGGGAAGGACAAAAAGGTTTGTTGGCATTTGTAAAGGAGGAGAGGTTTATGCGCACTATTCTCTTGAATATATAAGTAAATAATAAGACATATTTTTTAAAATAATAAGACATGTTTTTTTCAATTATTTTTTTAGAAATATATAAAGCTAATAAATCAGGGCCCCGATTCGTACTTTATTTGAAAGTACATTTGAAAGTACTTTATGTAAAATCGACCTCCGTACTTACGAAATTGAATTGTAATTTTAAAATCAACTTTTGAAAAAAATGGAAGAAATCTGGCTTAAGGACCTCCAAAATTCTCAAAATTTTCGTATGCGGCGCAAAAAATAGATTTTGTGCCACAAAAAAGCGCATTGAAATGCACGAAATGCTCAATGGAAACAAGAGATTATTAGAAAAGATTAATTTAGGAGAGAAATATAAAAAATTTGAGCACGAATAAATATTTTGTAATTTAATTCGGAGTGTACTTTAAATTTGGAAATTTTCCCTATGTCCTTTAAAATCGAGATTTTTGTACTCTAGATTGGAATTTTGTCGATCGGAGCTCTGTAATAAATACATATCAGTAAAATTATTTTCCTCGATTCTGACATATTGAATCCATAATGAGATTTAGTATTGAACTTTTTATGAAGCAAAGCTGCGAAAGTTAGTGAACAATCATTTTTTTACCTACCTTTTTTTTACCTACCTTTATATAAGTAAAGTACCATATGACTTTGCCTTCAGAATCCCGAGGGAATAATCTAGTAAATCCCGTAATCCGATAATCCCATTCTAAAATACATAATCGATATTGGGTGTATCAGACAGAGTGACCCTTTTCATAACATTAAAGCATGGAGTAGCCTTTCAAAAATAGGGGAAGGATAGAGCGAAATTGGTCAAAAATAGTGTATAGGTCAAATACCTTTTCTGCTTTGCAGGCGAAAATTTTGAAAATTTTAGAATGCCAAGATGCTAGAAATCCCCCATTTTTCCATTTTATTTACAAATCCCAAAAATTTTAAAGATTACAAAATGTAGAAATAGGGAAAAAATAGTGAAAAGAACGGGGAATAGGAGGATTTGGAGGGATATAAGGTAAAAGTAAAAAGTAATCTCATGAAAAGACTAGTTTAAATTCTATGAATAACACTTTAACCAAATCTGTTCTAATGATGACATAGAGAACATTATAATCCATTCCTATAAAACTTACTCATAAAATCAATTTTTTATAATTAAAGGTAGATACAAAGGCGGCTGTGGTTTATGCCGCAAAAATTATAAGAATGAGCAATGTTATGATTGCGAAGGAAAAAACTGTAATACAGTAGAAAATTTCAAAAAACAATTTTATTGTTATATGAAAGATGAAAATGGGAATATAAAACTCTGGCATATATGCGAAAAAAAAATTTGCTACATATACATGGATGATCAAGGTAAAATAATATAGAAATGAGGTTTCCGCGACTTTATTGGAGTGAACATTTGAGCCGCGACTTTTGCGCCGCCGTGTCAAGGCAGAACTTCGAACAGACCAAACTGTCAGACAAAACTTCGTCCGACAAAAACTGAGTGACCAAGACTTCGTCCAAAGAGAAAAATATGCATTTTAACAGCCTGGGGTTATTTGGCGCGAGCAGTGTTGCTTTTTTTTAAACGACAATTAGTTTTTCGATACCGGTAAACTTCGACCGACTAAAACTTTGAATTCTGTGAATAACATTTTAACCAAATAAGTTCTAATGATGACATAGAAAACATTATAGTCCATTCCTATAAAACTTCCTCGCAATTTTAATTAACTTCTATTAACCACTTGGGCCGAAAAAACTTTCAAAACTTATTTCAGTTCCTGATACCATTTTTTAAACCTAAGGGTATACTGCTAAAATTTGCGCATCCTCTTCTTCATTACAACATACCAAAAGTATAATTTTTGAATAAAGGTAAACAAAATGCTGGGTGTGGTAATTGTCCCGATGTAAATTTCATATGTTATGACTGCAAAGAAAGTGAATGTAATTCGAAGACTAATTATGATAAATCTGTCAAATGTTATGTTAGTTATGGAAAGTTAGCAACTAAAAGAGTAAGAGCATGCAACGATAACAAATGTTATGTAGCTATTACCATCCAAGGTTTTAGTAGTTGATTTGTAATGATTGAATTAACATATCTAAAAATTTTCATATAGTGTGTCTCTTTATAACTAGCATATAATCTCTTTATTCTTGAGTGAATTTTTAGTATTTATTATATAATTTTTAGTATCTTTAAGTTATAAAATACTGCCCCCTTTTTGAAAGATTTGTCCCATTCTTTCCCAGTTTTTGAGAAGCCATGTCCTTTTTGGTGATTTAGATATGGTCACTCTAAATATATGTGAAGCTTATTACTAGGGTGTGTCAAAATATGCACGGAAAATCCTAAAATATGCGCATACCGTAAATCCTCTAAAATTGCCCCATGGGGTTATTTTTTTCGATCGTCCTCTAGAGGGGGGCTATTTTAGAGGGTGGGGCTATTTTAGAGGGAGGGGCTATTTTTTTCGATGTCTAAATTTTTTGAAAACTAAAATTTATTACCAAATTTTGAATAATATTTTTCTAAAATTTAATAGAATTCATCACAAAATAAAGGTCTCTTAACGAGAATTCTAGCCTAAAAACTTCCATCAAGTACTCCTCAGTCCATAAATCCATCCAAGACTTCGATTAAGGTCTTGGATCGAAGTCTTGGAAGTCCACCACTATCCCTTAATCCATCAGAATCCCCTTATATCCATTCAAATCCCCGATATCCTCCATAATCATTTCTAATCTTATTGAAATATAGGGATTTAACAGTGTTGTGCTTTGAAAAATAACAATGGCAAGCACAATTAAATATTTTAGAGGGGGGGGGGCTATTTTAGAGGGAGGGGCTATTTTTTTCGATCAACCTCTAGAGGGGGGCTATTTTAGAGGGTGGGGCTATTTTAGAGGGAGGGGCTATTTTAGAGGATTTACGGTATATATGCTCCAAAAAAGGCCTAAATATGCACTAAAATAAACAAGATTTCTCAAAATATGCACTAAATATGCAGCAAAAGACAGTAAAAATTTGCTTCAAAAATTAATATTTCAAGTAAAAACGATAATTTAGTCTTTAAAATAGCAATTTAGAGTAATTCAAAACATTCTTCGGACTTTAAATTTATGAAAAAAAATTTAGGAACAAATTTTCCAAAAATATTTTTCCAAAAAATTTTCTTTAAAAAATTTTGAAAAAATTTTGTATTTTGCTAAAAATTAATTTTTTAACTACAAATTTCTCAAAAAATGCCAAAATATGTACAAATTTTGGTAAAATATGCAAAATTTGCCAAAATATGCACAGATATGCAAATATGCACGAAAGGTCGAAATATGCAAAAATATGCATTAAGAACCGGGTCCTAAAGTGCTCGGACCTATGTAAAAACACCATTTTTGAGCGTTTAGCTCATGGCATATCCGCATGCAAAATATGCATTTGCATGTTTTGACACGCCCTATATTAAGGTGGAATATTTATAACTTCGAATCATTAATTTTGTTTGCAATTTAATTAACTTCTATTAAGAAGGAGATTCGGAAGAAATACTACAAAAACATATACGTCAAGGCTGTGGAGATTGCCCTTATGTATCAGGACAATGCCATACTTGCACCGAACAATATTGCAATTCTGAAAAATTTTACAGAGAAAAATTTTATGCATGCTTCCGTACTGCTGATAGAAATCACTATGTTGTATGCCGTCGTTGGACAGATAAATGTTATTATGGAGAAAATGTAAACAGATTTATTTATAAAGAATCTTTTTATGTATTTTTAAGGCTAATGGAAGATTTGTTGGTTGTGGAACATGTCCTGACGGGGATCATGATTGTTTTGACTGCAATACGAAAAATTGCAATACGAATGATAATTTAAAAAAAGCATTCAGATGTTATGAGAGTAATGGGAAAATTACATCTATAAAAGCAAGAAAATGTGAGAAGATGAGATGTTATATAGCTTCAACTCTTAAAGGTATAATTTCCAATCTGTTAGGTATGTGTGAGTCTAGTATAAAAGCATTGAGTAGAGATCAGTCTTCGTCGGCACCTGTCCTTAGTTATTCTTGCCTATTGTCACGCTCGCTATTCTTGTATTTACTGTTAATCTCGTGGCGCGACATTTAGGGATCAGACTTTTGGGGACCAGACACTTAGGGACCCGACTTGGGACCCGACATTTGGGGGCGAAATAAAATTTTAAAAAATTTGTTGCATAGTCTGATATAGACAAAATAGAGTCATCGACTCAGCTCGATGTCTCGAGGAAGGAAAAAAGCTAAAATTGACAAGGAAATAGAATTGAAAAAAGAGGCGCTTCTAAAGTATTACCCAAATTTTTCACAAAAAATCATTTAAAGAAGGAGATTCTGAAGAAATACTCCAAAAACATATAAAACAAGGTTGTGGAGATTGCCCACAGGTAGATGGACAATGCAAGACTTGCACCGGACATGTATGCGCTTCTGAATACCTTTACAGACAACAATTTTATGCATGTTATCGTACTTTTGATAAAAAATATTATGTTATTTGCTCTCCTGGGACACAAAAATGTTATTATGGAGAAAATGTAAACAAGAGATATTAGAGATCGGAACGGGACCCGTTTCCCGGTTTTCGGGTCCCTTTCCCCGGTTTTTTTGAAGCAACCGGGATGAAACCGGGAACGGGAATTCCCGGTCCGGGTCTCTCCCGGTCGACCTTCAGAACCCGGTTCCCGGACCCGGTTTTTTCAAAATTCCGATCTCTAAGAGAGATAGGACTGGGAAGTCGAAGAAATCTGGGCTCTTGTCCAGTTCATGCGTCCCATGAGAATTTATGCGTCCCATGAAGATTTATGAGTCCCATAAAAATTTATGCGTCCCATAAGAATTTATGAGTCCCAAAAATAATTTATGCGTCCCATAAGAATTTATGCGTCCCAAAAATAATTTATGCGTCCCAAAAATAATTTATGCGTCCCATGAAATGAATTGAAAAATTTTTTTGTTAATCAATAATACTGTTCTTTGTTAATCAAATTTATATAAGTATAATTTAAAATTTCACAGGGACCGAAATTTTACCGGAACCGGAACAGGATCCAATTTGAGTTCCGGAACCGGAACTTTTCCAAGTTCCGGCACGGAACCGTAACCAGAACTTAAAAAATTTTGCTAGCAAATTTAAAATATTTGTATTTTAAGTAGTGTTGTCGGTTTAGCCAAATACTTTGGCCAAATACTTTTAGCCAAAAAAAGTTCCGGTTTGCCCGGAACCGATCTTAACCGGAGCCGGAACCGGATCCAAACCAAAAAAACGCCGGAACCAAAAAACACTGGAACTTTCCGGAACCGGAACCGGAACTTCCGGTGAAATTCTAGTATGTTTATTTTTTAATTTTTGAATATTTTTTCAATTCAATTCATGGGACGCATAAATTTTTATGGGACTCATAAATTATTTTTGGGACGCATAAACTTTTATGGGACGCATAAATTATTTTTGGGACGCATAAATTTTTATGGGACTCATAGATTCTCTTGGGACGCATAAATCTTCATGGGACGCATGAACTGGACAAGAGCCAAAAAATTTGCGAACATATCAACTGAAGCCCTCCATCCGAATGCAACCGCAGTGAAAGGATTTAGTCACGAAGACTCGAACCATATAGTGCATCCATGTCATATACGTATATCAACACCATCTCAGTGTGTATTTACGTTCCCATTAGGACTCAATAATCCCTAATGTTTGCTGTTGGAACGTTTCTCTCTCTAAAGCGGGAAACGGCGGCCAGTTGTTCGCATAGATAACCTTTCTCTGCAACTTATATATTAAAGCAGAATATGTCTACAATAAATTTTTTATGGGGAGCAGAAGAGAAGAAGTATAAAAATTGTTTAGTTTTATATTCCTCCCTTCTGTGTTTTTCTCTGTGTACGAAACGCTGGTATTAAACGTTGGTATTAAATTCTCGTCAACGCTGGTATCAAAGGTAGACGAGAATTTAAAAATGAATATAAAACCCGGAACCAAGCTCAAACTTAAATATAATTATGCCTACACACTAGAAGACTTAATAAAGATCGGCCGGTCTAATAGAATTCAAAAAATTGGCGAACTCAAACTGAACCCTCCATCCGAATACAACCGCAGTGAGAGGTCAGTTTCATCGATAAGTGCTCCTCCTTGCTATTCGTCGACCTTAAGATTGCTTCAATCGTTGAGCCGGCTAGATAAGGTTGCGTCCAACCATCCGCTCAATACAAGATTGCTCCAATCATCCTTCGGTCAATACTAGCCACCGAGGCCATATCAACTTTTGTTTTGTTTACTACCCAGAGGGCGTAAACGTACGTTCCCATTAGGACTCAATAATCCCAATGTTTGCTATTAGAACGTTTCTCTCTCTAAAGCGGGAAACGGCGGCCAGCTGTTCGCACGGCAGACCCATTTCTTCAACATATATATTAATGCAGAATATTTTTTAAATAAATTTTCGATGGGAAGCAGGAAAGAAAAGATTTACTTAAAATATATTTTTAATTTCTCTCCTCTATCTTTCTATGTGTAAGAAGAAAAGGAACGAGTAAAAAGTGGAATATAACAAATGGTAACTCGACATAATGTTACGTAACATAATAGTTCAGTGAAAATAGCCAATGTCAATTAAATCCAACACGTGTGTCTCAGGGATGGGTCGTGCTACATTAAACCCGAAACCTGGACGTTTTCGACACGAAACCGACCCAAGGAAAATTTTGAAAACCCGATCCGAACCCCTACTCGACTTTTTTCTCAACTCGACCCATCCCTGGTACAAACCATAGATCGGTTTGACTTACAAAAAATACAGTGGATGGAAGAAATTCCTTTCCAAGAAATCGTGAGCTACTTTATTATCTCAACAACATTTGTGACAAATTCCAGAGGAATAAATAGTACAATAATTCTATGAATTTGCAATTTACTAATTTAATTTATTCCAACAAAAATTAACAAATAAATTTTCTTTTCAATTTTTAAATTAAAAATTTTCTTTTTCTTACTTCACTTTTATTCTTTAAATTATTTCGTCTTCTTCTTTCCCTTCCACTCCTTTGTATCAGCACTTTTTCTCATCAGGAACAACTTTGAGTGCAAATCCATTAAGGATGAAATCCAAAATATGTTTATTCATATCATATTTTTCAAGCACAATTTCACACACATTAGCATTAAACAAATGAACGTCTTTAAACGGAACAACAACTTCTTTCCCTTCAGCATAGCTAAAAATCATTGTTCCAGATTGTGGGCCTTTATTAATCTCTTTATGGGGTATTTCACATTCCACTCCTTTATTATTTTTAATGGAAGCTTCACATTTAAACCCTCCAACCTCCAAAATAATTTTTGTATTTTGAAGATCCTTTGTTTTTGAAGTCACTTTTAGCATGTTTGCCTTATCTTCTTTACTAGGCAAAGTCTGATGTTCAAGTTTTAATAGATTGGGATAAGGGTTCTCAAGCTTGCCGATTTTACAAGGACCAGCGCTCGGCCCAGAAGCATTCTTACTTCCACTCTGATTGCCTTTTTCCATTCCCTCAGTTAAAGGAATAAAAGTCATAGAAATTATTAGAAGGGTAGAAGTAAAGATAGCCATTTTTGGGTATTTTAGGGTTATTTTTGGGGTTTTTATTGAGTTTTTTTTTTAGTTGTTGAGGAGATTGTTTGATGGTTGGATAGCTAATTATTTGGCGTTTATATATCAGCTAATTTGAGGATTTTGAAAGGCGTTTTGGCTATATTTGTTATTTTATTTCTTAATTAGCGTGTCTGGGAAAAATTTTAAATCTTATTAATGCACTTTAATGCCCTTTCCCTTTAATTTTCCCCAAAAATACAGGCAAAAAGGGCATTTTTATTAGACAGGCACTTTTGAAAGTGCACTTTGCCGAGACTTAATAAATATAAAAAAATGACAAGACACATGCGGAAACATTTAAGAAATCCTAATATTGCCCTATACTTGCCCTTATATTATTTCTTAATTTTATTTTCATTAAAGGGCATTTTAATTCAATTTCACAAGATAATGCAATTTTATCTGTTTTTGCACTTTTTTTTATTTTATATTAAATATTATATTTAAATATTTTGCTAATATATTAGATGAAAGGAATACCATAAATATTGCAAGAAAAGGTTGAAAAGTTACAAACTTTGGTCAAAGTGTTCCAGTATTTTATCAGTAGGGATGGGATTTATATGGATTTCCATATTTTTTTCCTGGCCTCGTTGGGTTCTAAAGCGTCCAAAAAACATAGTTCTAGCATATGGTGATAAGGCGTTAGTAGTTACCCCCCCCCCCCCCCCCCCCCCCCCAAATGTCTCAGTAACTTTACGCGAATACTATCTTCTATGTAAAGTTAAGCACAAAAAATAATATTGATGTAAACTTAAGGATTAGAAGATAGAATTAATGTAAAGTTAAGCAATAGAAGAAACAATTGATGTAATGTTAAGGGATGGAAGATGTAGATTTTGGGGGTAAAATTGCAAAGTTAAACACTAAAAGATATTACTGATGTAGAATTACTCCCTATTCTATACACTGATCATTTTATAGCTAATTCGTTGTGATTATTCTACAAAATCTTTACTCCCTATTCTGTTAAGGGTTGATTTATAGGTTGATCAGTATATATATATTTATACACTGATCATTTTATAGCCAATTCGTTGTGATTATTCTACAAAATCTTTACTCCCTATTCTGTTAAGGGTTGATTTATAGGTTGATCAGTATATATATATTTATACACTGATCATTTTATAGCCAATTCGTTGTGATTATTCTACAAAATCTTTACTCCCTATTCTATACACTGATCATTTTATAGCTAATTCGTTGTGATTATTCTACAAAATCTTTACTCCCTATTCTGTTAAGGGTTGATTTATAGGTTGATCAGTATATATATATTTATACACTGATCATTTTATAGCCAATTCGTTGTGATTATTCTACAAAATCTTTACTCCCTATTCTATACACTGATCATTTTATAGCTAATTCGTTGTGATTATTCTACAAAATCTTTACTCCCTATTCTGTTAAGGGTTGATTTATAGGTTGATCAGTATATATATATTTATACACTGATCATTTTATAGCCAATTCGTTGTGATTATTCTACAAAATCTTTACTCCCTATTCTATACACTGATCATTTTATAGCTAATTCGTTGTGATTATTCTACAAAATCTTTACTCCCTATTCTGTTAAGGGTTGATTTATAGGTTGATCAGTATATATATATTTATACACTGATCATTTTATAGCCAATTCGTTGTGATTATTCTACAAAATCTTTACTCCCTATTCTATACACTGATCATTTTATAGCTAATTCGTTGTGATTATTCTACAAAATCTTTACTCCCTATTCTGTTAAGGGTTGATTTATAGGTTGATCAGTATATATATATTTATACACTGATCATTTTATAGCCAATTCGTTGTGATTATTCTACAAAATCTTTACTCCCTATTCTATACACTGATCATTTTATAGCTAATTCGTTGTGATTATTCTACAAAATCTTTACTCCCTATTCTGTTAAGGGTTGATTTATAGGTTGATCAGTATATATATATTTATACACTGATCATTTTATAGCCAATTCGTTGTGATTATTCTACAAAATCTTTACTCCCTATTCTATACACTGATCATTTTATAGCTAATTCGTTGTGATTATTCTACAAAATCTTTACTCCCTATTCTATACACTGATCATTTTTTACAATACTGTTAAAAAATATTTTCATATTTTATTTATTATTCTAAATTTTTATTTTTGATAAAGTAAAAAAAATAAAAACATAATTTATCAGAAATTTTAAGGTTATATTATTTGAAGAATTGTTTTTTTTTAATTTTTTGAATGCTTTCTTCAATTTTAAAAATATATTTCCTTTCCTTCCCTCTCACATTCATTCATTCATATATCATTTTTCTAATTTTTCACTCCACAAGCCTTTACAATTTGCTTTTCAGTCGGCTCAATCATCAGCTTTACTTTATTCATAAGAAGAGTTAATTTGTGGTCCTTATCGTAGGCTACAAAAACAACTTCGCATTTATTTCCAACAAAGATTGGGGTGTCTTTGAAGGGAACGTTGACAGAAGGGCCGTTTTCAATATCATAAATCAATTTTCCTGAAAGTTTGTCTCCTTGAATTTGGCATTCTACAGGGTTTCCGTCATTTTGGGCAACACACTTCGGCTGGTTTTCAACCTGTAAAGTCACTGAATATTTTGAGTTGCCACCTGATACAGTTAATTTATTGGGGACACTTGGATTGTTTGGCTTCATTGCGCTTTTGGCGTCTCCATGCATTTCTGACCCTGCTACAGGCACAAACATTCCATATATCACTTTACAATCCTTTTGGGCTTTGAGAGAATCGGAGGTTGAAGCACTTCGATGAGTATTCATTCCCTCAGTTGTGGCAATAATTGAAATGATTAGAAGGGTAAATGTGAAAAAGGTGGGCATTTTTGGTATGCTTTTAGGGTTGTTTTGGGGTGTTTTTAGGGTTTTTATTTGTTGAGTAGATTGTTTGATGCTTGGATAGCTAATTAATTGGTGTTTATATATTAATGGATTTGAGGGGTTTTGAAATTAAAAACTTAAGAAATAATAAAAGTGCAATTACATTAAGTTTACATCATCTTACATGTCATAAAATAAATAAATGTTTTTATGAAATTACCATTTTAATAATAACTCCAAGGTTTTCTTCATATATGATATAATATGATGCCAAAGTAATGCAATTGCACTTTTGTTTTTCTCAGATGAAAATAGGCAAAATAGCCAAAAAAAACCCCCCATTCCCTCAAATAAATTAATATATAAACACCAATTAATTAGCTATCCAAGCATCAAACAATCTACTCAACAAATAAAAACCCTAAAAACACCCCAAAACAACCCTAAAAGCATACCAAAAATGCCCACCTTTTTCACATTTACCCTTCTAATCATTTCAATTATTGCCACAACTGAGGGAATGAATACTCATCGAAGTGCTTCAACCTCCGATTCTCTCAAAGCCCAAAAGGATTGTAAAGTGATATATGGAATGTTTGTGCCTGTAGCAGGGTCAGAAATGCATGGAGAGGCCAAAAGCGCAATGAAGCCAAACAATCCAAGTGTCCCCAATAAATTAACTGTATCAGGTGGCAACTCAAAATATTCAGTGACTTTACAGGTTGAAAACCAGCCGAAGTGTGTTGCCCAAAATGACGGAAACCCTGTAGAATGCCAAATTCAAGGAGACAAACTTTCAGGAAAATTGATTTATGATATTGAAAACGGCCCTTCTGTCAACGTTCCCTTCAAAGACACTCCAATCTTTGTTGGAAATAAATGCGAAATTGTTTTTGTAGACTACGATAAGGACCACAAATTAACTCTTTTCATGAATAAAGTAAAGCTTATGATTTCCCCGACTGATAAGCAAATTGTAAAGGCTTGTGGGGCGAAAAATTAGAAAAATTGAAGAGGAATAAATGTGAGATAAATGAAAAAATATATTAAGAAGTTGAAGAAAGCATTTAAAAAAATAAAAAAACAATTCTTCAAATAATATATATAACTTTAATATTTTTGATAAATTTTATTTCATATATTTTTATTTAAACAGACCTTTAGATATCCTTTCAAATCCTTTGATATCCACTTGATCCATCCTTATTTCTTGATATTACCATTTAGGAGGTAAGAAAGCTTCTGATATCCGCATTAATCCACACAAATCCTTTAAAGATCATATATCAGGATTCAAATGAGGTTGAAGATTTGTGGATTAGGGCATAAAAAACCTATTTCTAGGTTCAGTGTCTCATTTTTAAGCCAAAAATTTGGTATTTTTTTCCGGAAACTGGAACTTCAAAAATATTTTGGCTGAGGCGCTGCAGTCAGAAAATTAATTAATCGGAAAGGGATATAGACTAAGAGGATTTAAAGAGATATAAGGATTAAAAAAATATAAGGATTTAATAAGATTTAAAAAGGATTTGTGTGGATTAATGCGTATATCGAAGGAATTATCATATCGCCTCTAAATTCTTAGGCCCTAAATATCTTCACTAATCCAATTAATAATATTCACACACTTCCTCTTAATTCCTCAAAATCGGCTGATATCTTTCTAACCTCCTAAATCGGGAATATCAAGAAATAAGGATGGATCATTTGAATATCAAAGGATTTAAAACAGAGCTCGGATCGACAAAATGCCAATCAAAAGTACAAAAATCTTGATTTAAAAGTACACAGGGAGAAAATTTCCAAATAAAAAGTACACTCCAAATTAAATTAGAAAATATTTATTCGTGCTCAAATCTCTTATATTTCTCTCCTAAATGAATCTTTTCTAAGAATTTCTTGTTTCCAGTGAGCATTTTATGCATTTCAATACTTTTTAAAAAGTACGAAACCGAGCTTTGATTTAAAAGGATATCAGAAGATTTGGATGTATATTTGAATTAAATCAGGTATTTGATGAATTTTGACATGTACGATCGAGACCAATAAATAAAAATCATGTCCTCATCTCACTTATTAGTAAATTTGTGGCCCTAATGAAGGCCGTCTGGGTTAATGTTGTTGAGTAAGTTCACCATTTCTGCTTCATCCGAAATTGTTCTTGAACACGTAAGGCAGAGCATCATTTTAAATTGCCCGAACACGCTAGAAGCTACCCCTAGAAAAAAGGTCTTAAAATATTAAGATTTCGAGAAAAATTTTTTTGTTAAATTTTAAAATAAAAAAATTACAAAATACGGTCCGGTGTGATCAACATGTTATTAACATTTGTGATCTTATAGATTAAATCGATTTTTGGATAAGCACTTAACTGTATAATACTGAAGTTTCAGACAAAAACTGCCAAAAAAACTAATTGAGCTGGAACGGTATCGGTTCTAACCGGAAGTACTTATTGCCTAGGAATAATCAAGTTTCTTAAGTCACCTTGCCTAATAGTACACCCATACTAGTCTAAAGGTTTACATATTTAAATAAAAATATATGAAATAAAATTTATCAGAAATATTAAAGTTATATATTATTTGAAGAATTGTTTTTTTAATTTTTTTGAATGCTTTCTTCAATTTTAAAAAATATTTTCTTTCCTTCTCTTTCACATTTATTTTTCTTCATTTTTCTAATTTTTCGCTCCACAAGCCTTTACAATTTGCCTATTTGTCGGCTCAATCATCAGCTTTACTTTATTCATAAGAAGAGTTAATTTGTGGTCCTTATCGTAGTCTACAAAAACAATTTCGCATTTATTTCCAACAAAGATTGGAGTGTCTTTGAAGGGAACGTTGACAGAAGGGCCGTTTTCAATATCATAAATCAATTTTCCTGAAAGTTTGTCTCCTTGAATTTGGCATTCTACAGGGTTTCCGTCATTTTGGGCAACACACTTCGGCTGGTTTTCAACCTGTAAAGTCACTGAATATTTTGATTTGCCACCTGATACAATTAATTTATTGGGGAGACTTGGATTGTTTGGCTTCATTGCGCTTTTGGCGTCTCCATGCATTTCTGACCCTGCTACAGGCACAAACATTCCATATATCACTTTACAATCCTTTTGGGCTTTGAGAGAATCGGAGGTTGAAGCACTTCGATGAGTATTCATTCCCTCAGTTGTGGCAATAATTGAAATGATTAGAAGGATAGAAGTGAAGAAGGTGGCCATTTTTGGGTTCTTTTTAGTGATGTTTTGGGGTGGTTTTTGAGTTTGTTAGTTGTTGAGGGGATTATTTGATGGTTGGATAGCTAATTAATTGGTGTTTATATATAAATTAATTTGAGGGATTTTGAAAGTTTTTTTGCTATTTTGCAATATTTTCATCTGAGAAAAACAAAAGTACAATTGCATTACATAACATCATATTACTTCATATATGAAAGATAAGGCCTTGAAGTTATTATTAAAATGCCAACTTTTATAAAATTTCATTCATTTTATAACATGTAAGATGATGCAAACATAATGTAATTGCACTTTTATTCTTTCTTAAGTTTTTACACTTCAAAACCCCCAAAATCTTTTAATATTTAAACACCAATTAATTAGCTATCCAACCATCAAATAATCTCATCTACAACTAAAAATCACTAAAACACCCCAAAACATTCATAAAAACAACCACAAAAATGGCCACCTTTTTCACTTTTACCCTTCTAATCATTTCAATTATTGCCACAACTGAGGGAATGAATACTAATCGAAGTGCTTCAACCTCCGATTCTCTCAAAGCCCAAAAGGATTGTAAAGTGATATATGGCATGTTTGTGCCTGTAGCAGGGTCAAAAATGCATGGAGACGCCAAAAGCGCAATGAAGCCAAACAATCCAAGTCTCCCCAATAAATTAATTGTATCAGGTGGCAACTCAAAATATTCAGTGACTTTACAGGTTGAAAACCAGCCGAAGTGTGTTGCCCAAAATGACGGAAACCCTGTTGAATGCCAAATTCAAGGAGACAAACTTTCAGGAAAATTGATTTATGATATTGAAAACGGCCCTTCTGTCAACGTTCCCTTCAAAGACACCCCAATCTTTGTTGGAAATAAATGCGAAATTTTTTTTGTAGACTACGATAAGGACCACAAATTAACTCTTCTTATGAATAAAGTAAAGCTGATGATTGAGCCGACAAATAAGCAAATTGTAAAGGCTTGTGGAGCGAAAAATTAGAAAAATTGAAGAGGAATAAATGTGAGATAAATGAAAAAATATATTAAGAAGTTGAAGAAAGCATTTAAAAAAATAAAAAAACAATTCTTCAAATAATATATATAACTTTAATATTTTTGATAAATTTTATTTCATATTTTTATTTAAACAGACCTTTAGATATCCCTTCAAATCCTTTGATATCCACTTGATCCTTCTTATTTCTTGATATTACCATTTAGGAGGTAAGAAAGCTTCTGATATCCGCATTAATCCACACAAATCCTTTAAAGATCATATATCAGGATTCAAATGAGGTTGAAGATTTGTGGATTAGGGCATAAAAAACCTATTTCTAGGTTCAGTGTCTCATTTTTAAGCCAAAAATTTGGTATTTTTTTCCGGAAACTGGAACTTCAAAAATATTTTGGCTGAGGCGCTGCAGTCAGAAAATTAATTAATCGGAAAGGGATATAGACTAAGAGGATTTAAAGAGATATAAGGATTAAAAAAATATAAGGATTTAATAAGATTTAAAAAGGATTTGTGTGGATTAATGCGTATATCGAAGGAATTATCATATCGCCTCTAAATTCTTAGGCCCTAAATATCTTCACTAATCCAATTAATAATATTCACACACTTCCTCTTAATTCCTCAAAATCGGCTGATATCTTTCTAACCTCCTAAATCGGGAATATCAAGAAATAAGGATGGATCATTTGAATATCAAAGGATTTAAAACAGAGCTCGGATCGACAAAATGCCAATCAAAAGTACAAAAATCTTGATTTAAAAGTACATAGGGAGAAAATTTCCAAATAAAAAGTACACTCCAAATTAAATTAGAAAATATTTATTCGTGCTCAAATCTCTTATATTTCTCTCCTAAATGAATCTTTTCTAAGAATTTCTTGTTTCCACTGAGCATTTTATGCATTTCAATACTTTTTAAAAAGTACGAAACCGAGCTTTGATTTAAAAGGATATCAGAAGATTTGGATGTATATTTGAATTAAATCAGGTATTGATGAATTTTGACATGTACGATCGAGACCAATAAATAAAAATCATGTCCTCATCTCACTTATTAGTAAATTTGTGGCCCTAATGAAGGCCGTCTGGGTTAATGTTGTTGAGTAAGTTCATCATTTCTGCTTCATCCGAAATTGTTCTTGAACACGTAAGGCAGAGCATCATTTTAAATTGCCCGAACACGCTAGAAACTACCCCTAGAAAAAAGGTCTTAAAATATTAAGATTTCGAGAAAAATTTTTTTGTTAAATTTTAAAATAAAAAAATTACAAAATACGGTCCGGCTGAATTATTTCTTACTTTTAAATCGGGATTATCAAGAAATAAGGACGGATCAAGTGGATATCAAAGGATTTGAAGGGATATCTAAAGTCTGTTTAAATAAAAATATATGAATTAAAATTTATCAAAAATATTAAAGTTATATTATTTGAAGAATTGTTTTTTTTTAATTTTTGAATGCTTTCTTCAACTTTTAAAAATATTTTTCATTTCCTTCCCTCTCACATTCATTCATTCATCATATTTCCATCTAATTTTTCACTCCACAAGCCTTTACAATTTGCTTATTTGTCGGCTCAATCATCAGCTTTACTTTATTCATAAGAAGAGTTAATTTGTGATCCTTATCGTAGTCTACAAAAACAATTTCGCATTTATTTCCAACAAAGATTGGGGTGTCTTTGAAGGGAACGTTGACAGAAGGGCCGTTTTCAATATCATAAATCAATTTTCCTGAAAGTTTGTCTCCTTGAATTTGGCATTCTACAGGGTTTCCGTCATTTTGGGCAACACACTTCGGCTGGTTTTCAACCTGTAAAGTCACTGAATATTTTGAGTTGCCACCTGATACAGTTAATTTATTGGGGAGACTTGGATTGTTTGGCTTCATTGCGCTTTTGGCATCTCCATGCATTTTTGACCCTGCTACAGGCACAAACATGCCATATATCACTTTACAATCCTTTTGGGCTTTGAGAGAATCGGAGGTTGAAGCACTTTGATTAGTATTCATTCCCTTAGTTGTGGCAATAATTGAAATGATTAGAAGGATAGAAGTGAAAAACGTGGCCATTTTTGTGGTTGTTTTTATGGATGTTTTGGGGTGTTTTTAGGGATTTTTAGTTGAGGAGATTGTTTGATGCTTGGATAGCTAATTAATTGGTGTTTATATATTAATTAATTTGAAAGGTTTTGAAGTGTAAAAACTTAAGAAAGAATAAAAGTGCAATTACATTATGTTTGCATCATCTTACATGTTATAAAATGAATGAAATTTTATAAAAGTTGGCATTTTAATAATAACTTCAAGGCCTTATCTTTCATATATGAAGTAATATGATGTTATGTAATGCAATTGTACTTTTGTTTTTCTCAGATGAAAATATTGCAAAATAGCAAAAAAACTTTCAAAATCCCTCAAATTAATTTATATATAAACACCAATTAATTAGCTATACAACCATCAAATAATCTCCTCAACAACTAAAAAACTCAAAAAACACCCCAAAACATCCATAAAAACAACCACAAAAATGGCCACCTTTTTCACTTTTACCCTTCTAATCATTTCAATTATTGCCACAACTGAGGGAATGAATACTAATCGAAGTGCTTCAACCTCCGATTCTCTCAAAGCCCAAAAGGATTGTAAAGTGATATATGGCATGTTTGTGCCTGTAGCAGGGTCAAAAATGCATGGCGACGCCAAAAGCGCAATGAAGCCAAACAATCCAAGTCTCCCAAATAAATTAATTGTATCAGGTGGCAACTCAAAATATTCAGTGACTTTACAGGTTGAAAACCAGCCGAAGTGTGTTGCCCAAAATGACGGAAACCCTGTAGAATGCCAAATTCAAGGAGACAAACTTTCAGGAAAATTGATTTACGATATTGAAAACGGCCCTTCTGTCAACGTTCCCTTCAAAGACACCCCAATCTTTGTTGGAAATAAATGCGAAGTTGTTTTTGTAGCCTACGATAAGGACCACAAATTAACTCTTCTTATGAATAAAGTAAAGCTGATGATTGAGCCGACTGAAAAGCAAATTGTAAAGGCTTGTGGACTGAAAAATTAGAAAAATGATATATGAATGAATGAATGTGAGAGGGAAGGAAAGGAAATATATTTTTAAAATTGAAGAAAGCATTCAAAAAATTAAAAAAAACAATTCTTCAAATAATATAACCTTAAAATTTCTGATAATTATTCAAATAATATATAACTTTAATATTTTTGATAAATTTTAATTCATATATTTTTATTTAAACAGACCTTTAGATATCCCTCAAATCCTTTGATATCCACTTGATCCGTCCTTATTTCTTGATATTACCATTTAGGAGTTAAGAAAATTATTAGCCAATTTGGAGGAATTAAAAGGAAGTGTGTGATTAAGAGGAAGTGCCGTTGACTCCAAGCGAGAGGCCCTAAATATCTTCACCCTATCCCTTAATAATATTCACACTCATCCTCTTAGTTCACCCTTATCGGCAGATATCTTTCTTGCCTCCTAAATCGGGAATATTAAGAAATAAGGACGGATCAAATGAATATCAAAGGAGATATCAGATTGAATGGATATCTAAATGTCTGTTTAAATAAAAATATATGAAATAAATTTATCAAAAATATTAGAGTTATATATTATTTGAAGAATTGTTTTTTTAATTTTTTGAATGCTTTCTTCAATTTTAAAAAATATTTTCTTTCCTTCTCTCTCACATTCATTCCTCTTCATTTTTCTAATTTTTCACTCCACAAGCCTTTACAATTTGCTTATTTGTCGGCTCAATCATCAGCTTTACTTTATTCATAAGAAGAGTTAATTTGTGGTCCTTATCGTAGTCTACAAAAACAATTTCGCATTTATTTTCAACAAAGATTGGGGTGTCTTTGAAAGGAACGTTGACAGAAGGGCCGTTTTCAATATCATAAATCAATTTTCCTGAAAGTTTGTCTCCTTGAATTTGGCATTCTACAGGGTTTCCGTCATTTTGGGCAACACACTTCGGCTGGTTTTCAACCTGTAAAGTCACTGAATATTTTGATTTGCCACCTGATACAATTAATTTATTGGGGAGACTTGGATTGTTTGGCTTCATTGCGCTTTTGGCGTCTCCATGCATTTTTGACCCTGCTACAGACACAAACATGCCATATATCACTTTACAATCCTTTTGGGCTTTGAGAGAATCGGAGGTTGAAGCACTTCGATTAGTATTCATTCCCTCAGTTGTGGCAATAATTGAAATGATTAGAAGGGTAAAAGTGAAAAACGTGGCCATTTTTGTGGTTGTTTTTATGGATATTTTGGGGTGTTTTTTGAGTTTTTTAGTTGTTGAGGAGATTATTTGATGGTTGTATAGCTAATTAATTGGTGTTTATATATAAATTAATTTGAGGGATTTTGAAAGTTTTTTTGCTATTTTGCAATATTTTCATCTGAGAAAAACAAAAGTACAATTGCATTACATAACATCATATTACTTCATATATGAAAGATAAGGCCTTGAAGTTATTATTAAAATGCCAACTTTTATAAAATTTCATTCATTTTATAACATGTAAGATGATGCAAACATAATGTAATTGCACTTTTATTCTTTCTTAAGTTTTTACACTTCAAAACCCCTCAAATTAATTAATATATAAACACCAATTAATTAGATACCCAACTATCAAACAATCTACTCAACAAATAAAAACCCTAAAAACACCCCAAAACAACCCTAAAAGCATACCAAAAATGCCCACCTTTTTCACATTTACCCTTCTAATCATTTCAATTATTGCCACAACTGAGGGAATGAATACTCATCGAAGTGCTTCAACCTCCGATTCTCTCAAAGCCCAAAAGGATTGTAAAGTGATATATGGCATGTTCGTGCCTGTAGCAGGGTCAAAAATGCATGGAGACGCCAAAAGCGCAATGAAGCCAAACAATCCAAGTGTCCCCAATAAATTAACTGTATCAGGTGGCAACTCAAAATATTCAGTGACTTTACAGGTTGAAAACCAGCCGAAGTGTGTTGCCCAAAATGACGGAAACCCTGTAGAATGCCAAATTCAAGGAGACAAACTTTCAGGAAAATTGATTTATGATATTGAAAACGGCCCTTCTGTCAACGTTCCCTTCAAAGACACTCCAATCTTTGTTGGAAATAAATGCAAAATTGTTTTTGTAGACTACGATAAGGACCACAAATTAACTCTTCTTATGAATAAAGTAAAGCTGATGATTGAGCCGACAAATAAGCAAATTGTAAAGGCTTGTGGAGTGAAAAATTAGATGGAAAAATAATGAAGAATGAATGTGAGAGGGAATGAAAGTAAAAATATTTTTAAAATTGAAGAAAGCATTCAAAAATTAAAAAAAAACAATTCTTCAAATAATATATAACTTTAATATTTTTGATAAATTTTATTTCATATATTTTTATTTAAACAGACCTTTAGATATCCTTTCAAATCCTTTGATATCCACTTGATCCGTCCTTATTTCTTGATAATCCCGATTTAAAAGTAAGAAATAATTCAGCCGATTTGGAGGAATTAAGAGGAAGAGTGTGAATAGGGCAAAAATTAATTTCGTGAGCAAAAATTTTGGAAAAAAAAATGTCAAAATTATCAAATATACTTTCGTCAATTTTCGTCCCAAAATGGCAATTTGCGAAACGAAAACAAAGAAAATATTTTTTCAACGAAACACGAAGCGAAAAAAAAATAGATTATCAAACAAAAACGAAACGAAAAAATATTAAGACTCGCTTATTCAATCTTGGAAAATTAGCATGTCACAAAACTCTTCAAATATCTAGTGAAGAGTTAATTATTAAAATAAATAGACTCAAATGCCCCATTTTCTCTACATCTTTATTTTAAAATGTTTATTATCCGTGTTTTTTACATTTTCTCTCTCTTTCTACTCTGCTCCTCATATAAAAATATTAAAAAGAAAAACTATCATTTATATAGCTGGTCATTGAAAGAAAGAGAAAGCGGACCAGCTAGCGCTGTTTCCCGTTAGTAGAGTAGAGTCTATGGCACTGAAATTGTGCATGCTCTTAACGTAAGTAAACAAGCAATCCAATCGAGAAAATATTTAAAACACCACGGCAAGAGTCCGACGAACCCTGCGGGGTCAACCAATTGCAGTCTACGAACGCTCTGCTAGCGGTTGCATTCAGTTGGAGTCTGGTTGTGTTCGCTATGTTTTTTGCTCCATAATTTAATTTTTTAATGAAATCTGTTAAATAAAGGGTGACAAGAAAGTAATGGGGGACACTTTATTTATGACTTAACTTTATTTAAATAAAAGAAAATGAGTTCAAATAAGGCTTGAATTATAGGGAACTAATTAAGGAACAAATATTATCAAGACTTTTCCTAATCCCAGTCCTTACTTAAGATACAGAGAAGGAGGCGTGATCAAGTATTTTAAGAAAAGTTTACACCACCCTTGGTGAGATTTTCTCCCATTCCTGAACAAGTGATTGTTTAAGTTATTCCAAACTTTTGTGCGGGTTAGCGAAGAACATGACCTTGAAAATATACCTCAAGATAAATTTGGAAAAAAATTTCGAAAAAATTTTTTTGAGGTAAACTTCACAAAAAACTAATATGCATAGTTGAGCTTTGACTCTGTCGGCGAAAACCTCTTTAAATTTAACTGCTAATGCGATTTATTCGAAAAACATAAACAAAAGGAGACAGATATTGTGAAGCTTAACATTTTTTTAAATCTACTTGAATTTCTTTTTATTTTTTACTTCACATTCATTTTTGTTTCGTTTTTATCCTTCCATATTTACACTTTTTGTTATTCTTTTCTTTACTTTTTTCCCTCACATTTTCATAGTACAAGCCTTCGGGGAGGTTTTCTTATCAGTAGGGATAATTTTGAAGTCGACATCATTAATTTTGAGAAGAGTTTTATTAGTTTTATTATCGTAGCTTACAAGCTGGATGACACACTTGTTGTCGGTGAAGAAAAAAACGTCTTCAAATGGAACCTTCAAATGTCTCCATTTTATGTACGATTTTTAACTTAATCAGTCATTGGTAGGAGCATAGAGGGGGAGGGAGAGGGAGATGGAGGAGGGAAAACATTAGGAGCTCTTACAAAATTAGAGACTGCTCCTGTTAAAAGGATATCCAAGAAACGCTCATTTAGGTCAATCCTATTATTTTGCTTCAATCGGTGAAGAAAAAAACGTCTTCAAATGGAACCTTAAATATTAAACCTTAAATATTAATATTCAACGGTATATCAAAGAATGTCAAAATCCTATATGTAGACATTGGGGTTGTAATATGCCGTTTTGTGGGCCACCACTTACCTCCGGGGTAACATGAACACTTTGGATGGTATGTTAGCGACATCGGCATTTCCATATCCAAGAAACGCTCATTTAGGTATACTATGTATAAAAACCCATGTATATAAACCCACACCCACTTCAACAGTAATATTATCAGAAATGATAAATTTCATTGTTCCAGTCAAAGCATCGTAGCGCATTCCGCAATCGCCTGAACTTCCTGTCTTAGCCATACATAACACCTTATCACCGACAACCAACGCCACCGAGGTATTGCTGAACATTGCCCCACCAGTCACTTGCAAGTTGTTGGATTTGGTTTTATCGTTGGGTTTGAAAGTTTTTCTTTTGTTATTTTCCTTGGTATCCGCATGATCAAGCATGCCAAAATAGGTTGTACAACCAGTAGAGGTTGAAGCGCTTCGATCGCCTGCACCCTCGGTCATAGCGATTATTGAAATGATTAGAAGAGCAGAAGTAAGGAAGATGGACATTTTTGATTTTTTAGTTTGGTTTTGGGGTGTTTTTTGAGTTTATTAGTTGTTGAGGAGATTGTTTGATGCTTGGATAGCTAATTAATTGGTGTTTATATATTAATGGATTTGGGGGTCTAAAAGGTTTTGTAACTAAATATTTCGTCAGATTTTCATCATATCACCTCTAAGAGATGTTTTGTAATGCACTTTGTTGCGGAATTCATTTTCTCTATTCCCCTATTTGCCCTTTAACAATAATTTAACGGAAGCTCCCCAAATTCGAAAATTTACATCATATAAAGAAATTTATTATTTAATAAAAATGTTATTTATTTATTAAAGTGCAATAGGAAATTTTAAAATAGTTGGGAAATTAGGCACTTTCCTCTTAGTTTTTGAGAAGTTAAGAGGGAAGAGGATGTTGGAAGCTAAAAATTGCTCAGAGGTGATATGATGCAATCATAACGTAATCTAGTTAAAAAAACCTTTCAAACCTCCCTAAAATCCATTAATATATAAACACCAATTAATTAGCTATCCAACCATCAAATAATCTCCTCAACAACTAAAAAACTCAAAAACACCCCAAAACATCCCTAAAAACAACCCAAAATGGCAATCATCTTCTTTACTTCTACCCTTCTAATCATTTCCCTTCTTGGAATTACCGAGGGAGTGAATACAGGCATTCCGAGCGGATCTCCTTCAACCTCTACTGGTTGTGTGAGCTATATGGGCCAAATTGAGCACATGCCAGAAACCGCCAGAAAAATTGAATGGAAGGAAAATACTCCCGGAGGAAAGCATTTAATCCTAAAAAAGTCTATTGAAGGATTAAACAGAGTAACTCTCATATTTGAAGACAAAACTTGTAGTGCCTCCCTCAACATCCCTGGAACGTGTCAAATTGATGACCAGGCCCATGCAGGAAAATTAATCTTTGAAATTTCAAAGGCTAAAATTGTGGTTGACTTTGGCGAAGCTCAAATCTTCTCTGAGAACAAGTGCGAAATTGAAATTATGAATTATGCTCGTGATACCTATGAAACTAAAATTAAGATAAATGGGGGTGAATTTAAAATTACGCCTGTTTCTGCACCTATGCCGATGCCATGCAAAAATATGATGAACTAAAAAGTGAGGAGGAGGGAAGGAAAAGTGAAGGAAGAGACCATGTAAAATTGAAATATTGAAGAAAGCATTCAAAAATTTAATTTTTAAAAAATCTGTTTGTTTAGTAACTAAATATAGCTTTCTATTGTTCTTATATTTTGTTTATCTTTATCAAATTAAAATGAAAAACTTTATTTTTGTATCAGTAAAAGTTAAGATGGTGTCCCCTTTTTTCTCATTTTTTCATTTCTCACAAAATTCCAGATGAAAAGTTTATGTACATAATGGTCAAACTTTCTCTCTTCTTTAATTTTATAAATTTCCCTGTATATTATTTAAATTAGAAACATTAATAATGAAAATTATCTGTAATAATTTTGACTCAATTGGTCAAATGAAAGTAAGAGTAACACCAAAAAATTTCTAGTGTATAATGTGAGAGGCATACATTTTTTACTCTTTTTCTATTAAAAAAAAGAAAATAGAAACATTTCTTTCATTCTTTTTCTCTTTCCTTTTCTACTTCCCATAGAAGATTTATAAAAGAAATAGTCAACTTAATATATAAAAAGAAGAAATAGTTGCAGTTATGGCGAATCGACTGGCCGCCGTTTCCCGCTTTTAGAGAGAGATGACCTAGACCGTCTCTAGTGGTCTAGTCTAGGACGTTGTATTATGTTATTATGCTGCGGCCTTAGAGCCGAGTGAACTGATACAAGTACCCTTCGAATGGAAGAAGGAGAAATGGACTATGTTGATAGCACGCGATGAGGTGCGTAAGAGAAACCGCTGTGTGGAAGTCAGCGAGGTTTGCATGGCCATTTTCCTCTCATAGCGGTTGTATTCGGAAGGAGGGTTTCAGTTGCTATATTCGCGGAAAATTTTTTTAAATGTATTTGGAATTGAATTGCTGTCCAAAACTCTGGCCAGTGATCGAATAAAGGAAAAAATATTTCTGAAAAACAATAAGGAATATACAACCCCATGCCCGGGCTATAGCATGTTTTATTATGACAACCTAGATCATAATAAACAAAAAATAATTTATATTCTGTTCTCAAAATTTGTTTTCCAATAATTTTATGGTGAAAGGAGTTGCCAAAATGTCCTTGTCGATCGGGAATAATTTTGAATATTCAAATGTGAGTAAAGCAAATTTTCAATTCGGCTGTCATATTCGTTTGAACAGCGGCAGGAACTTTTTTTGCATTGTTAATCTTAACTAATAAATTTTTAACTTAAAAAGACTTAAATGGGTGATGTACACACCAGTTAGCTCAATCTAGAAATTTTTATTTGAATCGTAGTGTTAAATTCTGCAATAATAAGCAAAATTATTAGTCATTCAGTAAGCCGTTGAAATCCAGATAAATAATCGAAAAGGCAGGAGTGCATCAATTCTAAAATTAAAATTTTTAAAACAAAACAATAAGTTTTTACGAGTTTTTGCTATCCAAAGCCCTCTTAACCTTTAAATCAGTCAATAATAATGCATTAATAGTTCTTGTGATTATCATATGAATTGATTTCACATTAATTAATTAAAATTTTTTCCTCATAAAGAGGTAGTCTAGCCATTTAAAATAATAAAACGCTTAACACAAAAAATTATAAAAACAATAACAAAACAATTAAACGATGGTTATAAAATATCTTAAAGAATAATATTTGATAATCAGAAGAGTAAGCAGAACATAGCTCCGCAAAAACTATTCTTGAAAGTCTCTCTTAATGCCTGGAATTTTGTACAGTATCGTACTACGATACTAAATTATATTTTTTAAAACACAACGCCAATAATTAATTTAGCGGTTTGAAATTATTTAAATTTGGCGAATGTCGGTGTTTCAAAAGCTTTTATAGTGACTTGGCCTTTTTTCATCCTTTGAGGGGCATAGTCAACATTGGCTCAAAGGATGCATGTCAAATTTTTTTGTTGTTTTCTCTTTTAAAACACTAAAGTTTTATTCAAAATATAGCAAATCATAAGGAAAAGTCAGCGCGATAATGCCCGCATTACCTCGGTGGCATGCCCTCTAAATCAATTTTTGGTGAGTGCTTTGCCTTATTATAGAGGGCATTTTTGACTGGCAAGGCCTGTCGACTCTCCATTTAACATAGAGAAATATATTTTCATTGCCTAGCTATTCGATTTCTCTAAAAAAATTTTTTTTGTCAAATTTTATTTAAAAAAGTATTTTGCCTTTGAATTTTTGCTTAACGCCCAGATTTCTTTACGGCAAAAATCAAAGAAAATAGAGGAAAAAATTTTTAAACCAGACCTGGTCAAAGATACTGATTTTGGTATCCATATCTGGATATTTACGGCGGATACAGGCGGATGTCCGCAAGCACTTTGGTATTATCTGTATCCATATCCGTATCCATGACCAGATCTGCTTTAAACATCAAAGGCCCTCATTCAATACAAGACCATTTTTGGTTAATATTTAATGCTTTAAAACAACTAAATTGTACAAAAACAACAAAATTTGTTATTGTAAAATGTGTACAAACAAAAATAAAATTTTTATTCGTTTATTAATATTTTCAATATTTTATTTAATGATTTTTTTAACTACTACGGATGCTGTTGGGAATAAATTTTTTAAATGGTAAAATATAATTTTGTGGTTCTTTTCGGTTATTTTTCCCAGCAAATTCTTTTGATTGCGGTCACTAGAGATATCCAAGAAGGAAAAATTTTTTCCAAGACTTGAGACCAAGACTCGAGACAAAGACTCGAGACAAAGACTCGAGACCAAGACTCGAGACAGAGACTCGAGACCAAGAATAGACCCAAAGCCTTAAGACCAAAAATTAACATGACTTAGGACAATTGTTTAGCAACTTAGGGCAAACTTTTGTTTTATTTTTCGTGCCTTATAGTTGAATACCTTTAGTTTTGAAGTAATTATAGGTGTTTTAATAAATAAAACTCAAGGATAAATACTACGATTTTGGCGACAAAGGCGCCAAAAGTTTCGATTATCAGTGCCACAGGCGGAAATTTTAAGTTTGTGTGTTTTAACATTCTGTGTATCATTTTTTTCCTTTTAATATATATTAAACCTCCGCCTGGAGGTTTAAAAATTTTTTTTTATTTAATTTTTTAATTCCGCCTGGAGGTTAATATATATTATTTATTCGAGTCTTTATTTTTCAGTTTTAGGCTAAAACCCCAAAAATCAAAAACCCGTGGAATTGAAATTGGAAATAATGATCTAGTTGATATAAACAAAAACAAAGAGACTTTTCATATTTCTCAAAGCAAGGCAGAAATTTCTAAGCCAATCGACGAACATGTATCGGGTGATCTAGTTGGAGAAATACGAAGTGTACAGGTTATTTTAACTCTTTTGAAGAGCCTTAAGAGATGCTCTTATTTTTTCCTCTTTAAAAAAGACAGGGGGGAGGGTTGATGGAACCGTCATGGAATGAGATTGAAGCACAACCGACTGTGCCTTCAACCCGATAATAGGTTGATTTGGTGAAGGTTGCTTATTAAGGTTGGCGGATCCGGATCCGAAAAAAGGCCGGGTGCTATATTTGGATATATATATAGCTTAACTCGGGTTCTACTATTCTGGGGACTTGTATTAGACTGAATTACATTATTTAAATATTTATTTGTTCATTCACTTTATTCTCCATACATATAAATATGGGTACAACAATAAAGGAGAGACTTGGTTAGGCCAAATCTCCTCATAATGAGGAAAAGGCTGGGGTATTTATAGAGACAATTTAAGGGTCGAGATATAAACAGAAAGTGAATAACAAAGATAAGATAAGAGTCAAGAATTGGATGAAAATGTCGGGAGACCTTTATAATTAGAAATAGGTCACTTTATATTTGCATGTGAAAATGCAAATTGTTTATTTGATTAAGCGAATGCAGCACCGGGTATCCGAAATTTTCGGTTCGGATACCGGATCCGGATATCTGAAGATTTCCAACTACCTGTCAACCTTATATTCATTCTGTACATTTTCATATTTAATTATTTCAGAATTTCAATGTTCCCGAGACTTCCAATCCTTCACCATCAACTAGTCATTTCCCCAAACCTTCAAGTTCAAAGACATCTTCCAAAAAATATTCAGCAAGACAGCAAAAAGGAAAGAAACTAGCCACAATACACGAAGGATGCATATATTACAACCATGGGAGAACTAATTCAAACTTGGAAATATATTTTGAGGGCACTATTCATTCACTAAAAACATTAATTGAACATATGTATGAAAAACATAATGTACCAAAAGGCGCAGAAATTTTCCTTAAAGATATTTTGGAGCCTGAAGGATTAAAACAATTTATTGAAGAGATATGCTATACTATAGTCTCTGCTGAAGACTATACGCATCTTATTCACTTATTAAACTAGTAATATACGTACATATTAAAAAAATTTATTCTTGAACCCAGGGTGGTCCTTTCCAAAGAACCAAAATAGGGAACATTTCCTCAAAAATAGGGAAGAATCGGTCAAATGTATGGCACTAATTAAGAATTAGCGCCACGATCGAAAAGCTAGCAATCCTCCATTTTTTCCCATTTTATTTACAAATTGCCAAGAATTTCAAAAATAGTACAAAATGGTAAAAATAGGGAAAATAGGGTAAATGTAGAAAATAGGGGAAAAATAGGGAGTAAAAGCCAAAAATAGGGATAATCCTCTAGAAATAGTGTAAAAGGACCATCTGCTTGAGCCAGAAATTTTTAATTAACCAATTATTTTCTGTATCGTTTTTACGGTATAGTACAAGATGTCGAGCTATAAATTAACCTCACATGATTACTTTCAAAATTAATCTTTAAAATTAAAGTTTTATGCTTGAAAACGAAAAAATGCTCGAGGAAGAGAAGAAAGAAGGGGAAAACCCAAAAGAATTAACTCCAGAACAAATGGAGATAAAGTATGTTCGAGAAAACTATGACGAAATAATTAATATAATTAATGATAAAAATGTAAGAACAACTGGTTATACTTTACGTAAAGATATTGAGGAAAGACTTGGAAAACTTAAACAAGAAATATATCGTCAAGGAAAATTTTATGATTATGAAGAAATAGAAGAGTCCAGTGAAGAAGAATATTAAGAGAATTAAAAAGAGTATAGGGAAATTTACAAGACTTTAACAAAACGGACGGAAGAAAGAAGGAGTGGAAGTGATGTAGAATAGTTGTATAAACATCGGAGCGTCTTGCGACAGAAAAGATACTGGGTAAACAAAAGTGAAAAGTAGCGCAAGATTTTGTTTCTCATTCTTTTGAATGTTATTTTCTATCGCAAAACGCAAATCTTTATTATTCATCCTTTTTATAAACATACTGTTTATATACATATGCTTCCCAATAAAGTTGTGAGACGTACATATCAGGGATGTTGTTAACTTATTTTAAATTAAAGTAAAGCAAAGCATATCCACATCAATGAATTATTTATTATAGTAAGGCAGCTGGGCTATAGTATTACTATCCTTCAGCTAGTGCAAATGATTCTTCGGCGGCTGGGAGCGAACCATCATCTTCAGAAGACCGGACGATGTGTAATCCATTATACCACTTCGCCTACAGCCTTAGGAATTAAATAGCTATATACTTTACATTATTAACCATTTGTTATTATTCATACTTTCTATATTACAACTACATTTTCCCATGTAACACTTTGTACTTCTTTTTTAACTCACATATGTAAATCCTTTTTCACCTTACAATTAATCAGTTGTAGTTATGCATAAATATGTATTATATCCTAGCTAGAAACGATTTGTGGTTGCTTATTTGCTCTTATGTTGATTATCGTACCTATGTATTTATTCGTGAAGTAGATAAATATGTATTATAAATTGGATCGCTATTTATTTTATTTTTGAGGAGCCTGGCAAACTTTCCCTGTGTTTTTTATTATATTTTCTGACACTTGTCCGTTTCTTTTTTGTTGAAAATATTTTTATTCATAAAAACGCCCACTTCTTTCAAATTCATATGTACTTTTTTGTAAAATTTCTATTTTTTCTATGTGATCCTCCCACTTTCTCCCCTTTTTTATAAACTAAGGAATTCAGGGAAATAATCAGAGTTTTTTTAGATTATCACAGAGCTCTTCCTAGATTGTAAAGTTAGATTGTAAAGTTAATTGTAAAGTTCAATTCTCTGTCATTTAAATTTAAAGTTTAAAATTTTAATTTTAAATAAAAGTTTTTTATTCGTTTAAAATTAATTTCTTTTATCTTTAAATAATTGTTGGGAAAGTATTTCTCAACATTTTGAGAGCTGAAATTTGATTTAGGCAAAACTAAAGTAATATATAAAAGTTTTGCTCAGTTTTATAAACTAGAAAAAGTTTTTCCAAGTTTTAAAGAAGAAAATTATAATGGAGAGAATACTGACAGATTATTTTATATTTTTATAAAAATTTTAAAAAAGTTGTAACCGGCTTGACCGGGTTGATTTGATTAACAGTCCTTTAGAAAAAGTATCAAAAAGATTTATTAAAATAGGAATGACGGCCCGGGAACAATTCTAAAATAGGTTCCGGAACTGAGTTCTAGCATTAAACAAGTTGAACAAGGACATTAATTTCAAAAATAGTTTAGAAAAATGATAGCACGAGATTAAAGATTTGAATTCATTTAAAAAGAATTAGTTTACACAATCGTCTGATTTTATCAACTTATCTCTGATCAATCTAACAATCTTTGATGTCTCGCAAAGTGCATATTTTGTATTTTTAGACTAATGTTTACTTGTTTTCTAATTTTTAAACAAATATTTTTATTTCAAAATAAAATTTGTCTAACATTGTTTACTTGTCTTTGAGTCTGTCTAAACAGCTCAATCATATACCTCGAAGAGCTGTATTATTCGGCAGATTTCCAAATCTATCTTTAATAGACAGTCAAAAAATAATTTTAAAAGTCTCTGGCTGTTGCGCTTTGACGCATGCCTGTAATTATGTATCATGTGGGTTTGGCTATTCATAGAATTTTACCCTTTTAGACATTTTGTCTTTTTGACTATCTCTTATCCATGGCAATTTTATATTTGCCAACACTTTTGTTTTCTCTGTCTATTTCTCCCCCCCCCCTCCCCTTCACTATTATTGAATTTTTAATATAGATTTTCGATTTCTTCATTAAAATTTTTATTAATTAAAGCTATTTTGCCTTGTTTAATTAAACATACCTATATTCAAACAAATTATTTAAAAACCTCCAAAAATGTATTCGAAAAACATGGGAATTATTCAATTATTTTTATATTCACTTCTAACGACTAGTCTATTTATTTTTCTGTGTAAACCAAACCTTGTAGATGCTGGACTTTGCTTCGGAAAAACTAAAAAGAGGTGGGGGGTTTTAATTTTTTCTGGGAATTCAAAATTTTAAATTGTTGCGTAAGCGCGAAAATGATTCATTAAAATATGTTTATAATAAATAGCTAATTATTTGATACTATAATTACAAACGTTTTTTCCAATTATTCATACAGGGAGTGCGCCAATTTTTCAAATTTTTAAAACACGCCAAACACCATAACGCCAAAAACGCAACGCCAAAAGGCCAAAAATTTTAAGAAATATAATCATGTAAATAAATATATTAAGAGGTTTATGGACTAGTTAACCATAGAGACCCTTTAAACCAGGGAGACCCTTTACAAATTACCAAAAGGGGGAAAATGGTAATAGTTTGGAAGTCGCCCCTTTTCCCCCCATTTCCATGACCATTATAAGCTTTTTTGTTTGAGAGGAAAATTAATCTGAGATTCATATAGGGAGAGCGTAGGATTATCTAAAGTACCGACAAGTCCATGGTAAATTGCGGATAACCGAATGTTTTTTTCATGCAGATCTGGCTCTAACAATACAACGTCTAGACCAAATTATACTGAATATGTAAATATTGAACATGAGCAAGAATACACGGATAGTGGAAATGATAGTCCACAAAATTATCAATTAACCTCTGATGCACAAGCATACTATCCAAATACATCAATGAGTTATGGTGAAACTAGTGATGACTGGGGCTCAACAACAATCAGCGATTCTGAGGGAACTAGTGATACTGAAACAGGTAATGTTGAGACCCCTGTTCACATAGAAATACGTGAATTCGATGAAAATACGATCAAAATAAATAAATAATTTATCAGATACTGAATCATCTGATACTGAAAATTCTTCTCATTTGTCTTCTTCCTATTATTCATCCACAACAACAAAAGGGAAAGGGAAGTTAGAGGCTGTAACGACTTCAGAAAGTTCTAATCAGATTGAAAAGATTAACTGGGAAAATTCTAAATTGAATGAAATTGTTGAATATATTAACATTAACATTACTGATATAAATAATCCTAACAAATTGATACAGTCTATTGACAGAATGCGCCCTGTTATGCTTAAAAATGAATATTATTCAAAAGACAAAATCAGAATTTTGAACGGGTTTGGATTTTTATTTGGAGAGGGGGCGGCTTCGATCTCTTTATGATGACACTGCTTGAGCTTAAATTAAAGTGGGGGTCGAATCATGCCATCTTTCCGTAATGAAAAGTCGACATTGGATGGAGGGGGAATTGGATGGAAGGAGGATTGAAGAGGGGATCGAATCTTCCATCGAAGTTGGACGGAAGCGGGAGGGGGGGGGTTCGAGGTTCGATTTATTCTGATAGTTATGCCGTGGGACTTTCCTCGCTTCTGATTAAGTCAGCGAGGTTTATTAATTTTATCTCATTAAGTTTTATGAGCGAAAATGCAACAATGTTAAATTTCCACCAAAATGAAGCAATTATTCTAAATCTCCACCCATCTGATTATCACATAAGACAACAACTTCAAGAAATTGTTGGAAATGTAAAATTTCAAATATTTTGTGGCGGAAATGCAGATAAATTTGAGCAACTGAGTCCTGCTTTTGAGGGAGTCCGATATGGATATAAGACTATGATTAACTCTATAAAAGAAACTGTGATTGAATCAAATAATCTGAGTAATCTAGCTTATGTAGGTTTTTATTGTACTTTTTCCTTTTAATAATTAATCCAGAAAATACTTAATGTAATAATTAGAGGCCGGATTTATATTGAAAAGAAAAAGCCTTGTCTGACCAGTGTCTGAGTCTGACCAGTGTCAGACCAGTGTCAGACAATGAGGTTCAAATGGAAGAAAGAGCACTGATAGATGTGATAAAATAATGGAGAGACAGTGGTAACTTCGCGGGCAGGGTCGCTTCAGTGATTTTTTCACATTTTTTTCTTCGTTAAGACATTGGAAAAAACTGATCCTTTCTTTAATAATGTTCTCATTTGTTATGCCACAAGGATTAGAGTGAAATCTAATTTCTACCATATAACTATTAAACCCAGACCTGTTCAAGGATACTATTTTTGTTATCCGTATCAGGATATTTACGGCGATCCATGTCCATATCCATGTCCATGATTAGGTCTATTGTTTAAACCTACTTTAACACTAATGTATATAAGGAGCAAACTTCAAATCATTTTAATTTTCCTAGAAACATTACAACAACTTTCGAAAATACATTCAAATTGCTTTAAACGCCGAGCAAGCAACTTTAACATTGAAGGATCTAATATTAACAAAATATAGCAAAGCTAAGGAATTACAACGTGATGTTTTAATTTATATGAATCCAAATGATTCTAGAATAATAGAATATGACCAATTGGAACCCTATTTCAAATTATACTGTTTTGTTAAATTTATCAAAAATGTAGGGGAAGAATTTTTTAAAAATGCTACTATGGAAACTATATATGAGGTATGTCTGAGAAGTTTTTTTTTATTTTTTTGATTGTATATGGGTTATCCTTCTGTAGTCAAGGAATTGAGTTGAAGGCATTCCAAATATCGGAAAAGATGGTTGTTTGTTGAATTAAAAGAATAAGGTTCTCGGCACTCCTCTTACCCTCTATAACAGTCAAAAAGTAATTTTCATGCTTTGAGTTTCTTTCTACGCCCCCAAACAACCAGACATTAGTTTTTGAAGGCCCACTACCTCGCCATGCTTTCGACGGACAACAACCTTCTTATCTATTTCACATATTCCAATAAATTTAAAAATGTTATTTCCTTCAATTATCGGGTTTCTTCTCCTCCAATCATCGGGTTCCTTATGAAATAAAGTTCCCACTAAAGTCTTATAACCGTTACCTTTTATATCAGCCGGAAATACTTTTTTATATTATTTTAGAGTTTGGGAAATTATGTGTAGAAGCTCTCTTAATCTAAAGAATTTTTTAATCTTTAGAAACCCAAAAAACCAGTAAAAAGCACAAATCAACAACAAGTCATACAAAATCAATGGGATTATTTAAAATCAGCTTTGAATAGTTTTATTCTGACATACAGTAGATTTAATAATTTTTACAAGTTGGAGGATAATATGAGAATTTTGGAAAATTATAATGGACAGAATTGTGGTGATTATATTATCAGCTCTGATTTACCGGAAAATTTGGAACAATTTGTTAGGAATTAGTTATAACTAATTATGGAAAGTAGATTTAAATGTAAAAACAAAAGTGGTGTATAATACATCTCCATTCCGCTCCATTCCGTCCACCCAGATTCTAAAATACACTGTTATATTATTTGGACGGAATGGTAGTATTCCCAACATATGTATACACATATTACTAAATAATTTATTTAAATTTTCAAGACAATTGATGTTTTTTTGACTTTGAGTGACTCAGTGAGTCCCTCATAGAATAAATTTAATTGTAAAACCATTTCTCAAGATCCAAGATTTTTTCTTTGATAATTACTTTTTTAATCTTTTTAAAACTATCTAAAGTTAAAACATAAAAGGTTTGGTGCCCTACTCAAAACTTATGCCCTACTCAAAACCGATGCCCTATTCAAAACTTATGCCCTACTCAAAACCGATGCCCTACTCAAAACTTATGGTCGAAATTTATGTTAGTCTGTCTTTGTCGGTTTTCTATGAATATTCTATTAAATAAATAAAAATTAATGAACGAAATTTTACTCAATCAATGAAAAACTTTGAAAATAAAAGAAAAGAGAAAAATTTTAATCAAAAAATAAGTTTCCCGACAGAGTGATAATGATACAAACTTTGGATTTCTTGTCAAAATTAACGTTAATATTCTTCCTTGTAAAAAGTTTTTTTTAATTATTTGCCAAGTTATCTGTGAAGGAGACCAGACTTAAGTTTAACTTTGGCCAGGTTCCTTACCCAAAAATATGGAATTTGAAACATTGATCAGATATAAATGTCAACTATTTTGTCTTATCATTACCATTTTTCAAGGGTAAATGGAAAATAAAAAAAGAAAAACAGAAAAGAGTTTGCTCAAGAATTAACAACCATTTGAGCAAAATAAATGTAATCACTCGAATAATCGTTACAATGCTTATGGTCATTCTCTTATCTTAACGAATCTATTCTTGTTTTCATCATCATCATCTGGAGGTGCTAGATAACCTTTTAATAATTAGTCTTGAATTAAATTTAATTTTAAATTGAATAAATGATTCGTTCGGCCTATAAACATATAAAAATCTCATCTTTAAATGACTAATATACAAGGTGCATAAAAACTTCCCGGAATTTTTAAAATTTCAACTATTGGGTTTAAACATTGATTATTACAAGAAAATTCGTTCATGATCATATTTAGCACGATTTTTGGTTCAGAAAACATTTAGCTTTAAAAATTTTTCAGAGAATAGATGTCAAATAGTCTATTCATAAAACAGCTTTTTAAATAGTCAAACATTTAATAATTTAAGGAAAATTCATCTGAAAGCATTAAAGGCTGCTTATGCATTAGTTATACCCCGGCTTTAGGGTTGATGGCCTCAGTATCATTTTCGAGTCTAATCTGAATGTATTTAAAAACCATTTAAAAACTTTAGGCATAAGTTATACAATGGCTAGACTAAAAAGGGTAAGAGAGGTTACGGTACTCAGATTTCTTCTCATTTGTGAAAGTATTTCTAAACTTTCACTAGAACTAAAGTTATTGTGTTGTATATTTACTAGTGTTTCACCGGAAGTTCCGATATCGGGCCGGAACTTAAAAAGTTCCGGTTCCGGGAACCGGAACTCAAATTGGATCCGGTTCCGGTCAAAATTTCGGTTCCGGTGAAATCCTAATATTTACCAGAGATAAGTCGAGGAGTGGCGTTCTTCTTCTTTGACTTAGTTTTTCTTCCTGAACCCGATGGACGGCCATGACCATGACCTACATTTTGTTGACGAGGTTCAGTCAGATTAATATTTAACTAATAAAATATTTTAATTAATATATTTCGATATCAAAATTCAATTTCAGTCCAAATTCAATTCAATTAATCTTCCAGAAATTTTTTTTCTTAGTTTTCAAATTTTACTTGGAATTCCTTGAGATTTTTTTCGGGAACTATGCCAATTAAGAATAAACCATTCAAATTTTGGCTAGTTAATGTTATTATGAAATTATTTAAGAATGAGTTAAAATTTTTGATTTAACAAATAATCTCATAAATATGATTGATAATATAGAATATTTTTTTGAAAATTTTTAATTTACACTATCAGAGATTATTATTCAAATTCGATTTTTATTAAGCAAATTCTGATGAAAAATTTTCGAATAAAAATTGAAACAAGTTAAATATTTAAAAAAGTTATTATAAAATTACCTCTCCGGGCACAGTTTGACGGACCTGATCATGTTCTACATTCTCTTGATTTG
The DNA here is from genome assembly GCA_902706615.1 of Meloidogyne luci. Taxonomy (NCBI): domain Eukaryota; kingdom Metazoa; phylum Nematoda; class Chromadorea; order Rhabditida; family Meloidogynidae; genus Meloidogyne; species Meloidogyne luci. The sequence goes on along the minus strand of CACSLI010000257.1, from coordinate 115,424 downwards.
TTTGAGGATAATTTATTTCTATCTGGGTAGGTTGCGGAGCAGACGTGTGCGAAGTCTGAATTTTTATATTAAAATTTAATCCTTAGCCCTGAAAATTTGATTAAAAAATTTAATATACCCCTCCTCTTAAGGTCTGAGAACGTATTCTTGATCTATTTTTTATATACTCTCGTTGAATTTCAGCTTCCTCAGAAGGCTGTCCACGGTTTCTTGGTCTAGTTGTCTGTACAGTTCCCTCATTTCCACTTATAGTCGATGGGTGAGGAGAGAATTGTTGATCAGATGATTGTGACGCCTAAATTTTATAATTAAGAATAATGTTGCTGAAGAAAATTTCTCTTTTATTTAAAAAATTTAATAGTATACCCCTTCTCTTAAGGTCTGAGAACGTGTTCTTGGCCTATTTGTCAAATACTCTCGCGGAGCTATGTCTTCTTTTGAAAGATGTCCACGTTGTCTAGTTGTCTGCGTAGTTCCCCCAGTTCCTCTCGAGGTTGATGCTTGGAAAGCTTCCTCAGTTGGTTGTTGAGGCACTTGAGGATGAAAATTTCTTCCGCTTCTTGTTGCAGAATCTATTTCCTTCCAAAACATTACAAATAATAATATCAAAACAACATCGAATACACGCATTTTGAAATATTTTCAGTATCTTGAAATTTCCAAAAATTTTGTTGGATATTTGGCGAATGTATAAAATACAGTCAAGGGTCATTTACGGAACATTTGCGGAACACGAACAAAAATAAAATTTTATTTCCTATTATCACAAATAGCTTTTTTATACAAAAGAGAACATTAATAAATAGGGTTAGGTTTTAGGCTAAAAATATAGATATATCTACTGAAGATGCTTTTCGCTCTAGCCGCCGAATTACATTTTTTAAGCTGAAGGGGAGAAATAGCTATAGACCAGCTCTTCTTTACTATATTAAAAGTTAATTTTATTTATTGTTCACACAAGAGAGAGAAAGGAATTTGGAAACAATCAGATTTTCTTTATAAATCTTAAGAAAAGTAGCAGGAAGGAAAAAAAATAAAAAAAATTTCAATACAGGAAGGAAAAAAATTTAATGGAGCAACGAGAAGGAATTCGCTCGAATTTAAAGACTGAAATCGGGTCTCTATCTTTCACTATTACGTGGGCAGGCAAAAAATCACATGCAAAATTATTGACTTTCCATTGAAAAAAATTTTTTAAGGAAGGAGCCTGCAATGCAGCCCAACCAAAATTTCTATGGCTATTATGTCAAGGCATTTTTTAATATTTTATTTAGAGCGAGCAAAAATCGGAAATCCATTTCCGACCGACCCTATGATAGAGAAATCAATTTTATTTTTATTAACAAAGAGGCATTGATTGTTGTGCAGCTGCAAAAATTAAATTATTTTGCAATAAATAAAATTTCTAAATAATTTTATAAAATTTAAATTTTTTAAAATTAGATTTTAATTTAAATTTTTTAAAATTAATTTTTAAAATAAATTTTTAAAATTAAATTTAAATTTTATAAAATTTAAATTTTTTAAATTACCCCAAAACATTATTATTTAAACTTTGACTAGTTATATATGTTCAAGTGACCGATTTTAATACAGGAAGGAAAAAAGGTGGGTACAAACGAAAGAATTAATAAAAAAATTTAAAAGCCCTTATTTCTATTAAACTTATAGCAAGTTACGACCTCATCGAGATATTTAGGCATATTTTTCCTTAGGTTATAGGAAAGCTATTCTGTTATTTTTAGTTTTGCTAAACATTTTGTTAGTCTTGTTAATAATTAGAGATTTAATTTTTAATTTGAAAACTTCCTCGGTCTTTAATATGCGAAAAATGCAATGAAAATTTTTTCAAAATTTTTTAAAAACATTTTACTCGATTTCAGAATTGGAATAATAAAAGAAAGTAAAAATTTTCGATAAAAAAGTGAAAAAAAAAGTTATAAAAACAAAGTAATAATTATAGGATTTTGAATCTCTTTAAAATAAATTTAGATTAATGTTAATGAATAAGCCCTCGGAAAGAGTTTGAAAGAAAATCTCAACTTGGAGAAAGTTGGAATAATGACAGAAATACACATGTCCGGAAAATTTGGCTGTGGAAAATTGGGCTCCAAGATTTTTCGGAAATTTGGGCTCCAGCGGAATTTGGGCTCTAAGTGAGAAAAACGGAAAATTGAGCTCTAAAATTCTAGGCGCGGTGCATTGTGGCGTCGGATAAAATTTTGGATTTATTCGAAAAATATCATAAAATTCTCTGGAATAACTATTTTTGTGCTGATACTTAGTGGGTAGGTCGGCCCAATCTTCCGGCACCCGAAATACCTAATACCGTATTTTCTCTAAAATAACCCCCGGGGGTTATTTTTTTCGATCGACCTCTAGAGGGGGGTTATTTTAGAGGGGGGGGGTTATTTTAGAGGGGGGGGGGGTTATTTTTTTCGATCTCTAAATTTTCTGAAAACCAAAATTTTTTACCAAATTTTGAATAATATTTTTCTAAAATTTAAGAGAATCATCACAAACTAAAGGTTTCTTAACGAAAATCCTAGCACAAAAACTTTCATCAAGTACTCCTCAGTCCGTAAATTCATAAAAAACTTGGTTTAAGGTTCGGGATACATAATTAAGAACTTATTTTAGATTATTATCCCACTTTTATATAACTCAGTTAAGTCCCAAAGTTTAATAATATTAAAAGGGATTGGATTAAGATGCCTATCTTGGCATTTTCAGGTATTAAAGTCAATGTGACATGACTTTAATCCTTCGTCGAGAGATCAAGTGGATGGAATTAGTGGAGTAGACATCGTTGGATATTAATGGATTTTAAGAGATTAAGGGAAATGCTGGAGGATTAAGTTGAATATTATGAGATTTAAGAAGTAAAAGATTATTAGTGGACCTCTCAAAATCCAATTTGACTGGATTAAGGTGGAAATCAATGGATTTGAGATATCAGGGACTTGGGAGGATATCGGACATTTGATTGAATAAAAGTGAAAAAATACTCTTAATACTTATCTCTTTTAATTCATAAATTCACACCTAATACCTAATATCTCTCCAAATCCCCGAATCAATATTAATCCACCGCCATCCCTTAATCCATCAGAATCCCCTTATATCCCTCCAAATCCCTGATATCCCCCATAATCATTTCTAATCTTATTGAAATATAGGGATTAAACCGTGCTGTGGTTTGAAAAATAGCAATGCCAAAAAAATAATTAAATATTTTAGGGGGGGGGGCTATTTTAGAGGGGGGGTTATTTTAGAGGGGGGGGGTTATTTTTTTCGATCGACCTCTAGAGGGGGGTTATTTTAGAGGGGGGGGTTATTTTAGAGGGGGGGGGTTATTTTAGAGAAAATACGGTATAGGAACGACAGGGACATAAAAAATTCTGTCCCCACTGACGATTACATAAGACAGTATCTCCATCTATTAACTTATCACTCAGTTGTCAGCTGTGTAGTGAGAAACATGAAATTTCAAATTTCTCCACGATCTTGCCTACTTATATGGCTACAATATTCAGAAACAAGACTGATAACTGAGTAGAAATGAAAAACAGTGGAGGTTATGTTCGGTGTCCGGAAAATTGGGCTCTGGAAAATTGGGCTCCAAGATTTTTCGGAAATTTGGGCTCCAACTTTTCGGAAAATTGGGCTCCAGCGGAAATTTGGGCTCTGCGTGAAAAAATCGGAATATTGGGCTCTAAAATTTTGGGCTCCGGAGGAATTTTGGGCTCTGAGGAAAAAAGTCAAATTATGCAAAAATTAGAGATAAGTCTTCGAAATCGGGAGATTTTGCGTGTACGCCCAACTGTTATTGGAATGAATAGGATTTCTTTATCAAATTCCACTGAGTCGGACCAAACAATTTGAACTAATTTGCAGTATACTATAAAGGAATAGGGCCAAGTACTCACCCAGACCAACTGGCCGTAGGTTCCGAACCCAGAACTCGACTTCGCTCCGTAGGTTTGCATAATTTGACTTTTTTCCTCAGAGCCCAAAATTCCTCCGGAGCCCAAAATTTTAGATTATTCCTTTACAGTATACTCAAATTGGTTCATATTGGTTGGTCCGATTCAGTGGAATTTGATAAAGAAATCCTATTCCTTCCAATAACAGTTGGGCGTACACGCAAAATCTCCCGATTTCGAAGACTTATCTCTAATTTTTGCATAATTTGACTTTTTTCCTCAGAGCCCAAAATTCCTCCGGAGCCCAAAATTTTAGAGCCCAATATTCCGATTTTTTCACGCAGAGCCCAAATTTCCGCTGAAGCCCAATTTTCCGAAAAGTTGGAGCCCAAATTTCCGAAAAATCTTGGAGCCCAATTTTCCAGAGCCCAATTTTCCGGACACCCGTTATGTTCCGCGGGACAGAATTATGCTTATGTCCTCCATAGAAATCACACGACAAATCATAAGAACCCTAAACACCGTGTCTTCTTCTAACAGAGTTTAATCTTTGTTGTCTTGATCGTTATCTGGTAAATCTTCAAGATAACCTGTTAAAAATTAGAATTGAATATAATTTAATTTTAAGCTGAAGATTCCGTCCAATTTTTGTGAAAAAATTATTTGAGTTTAATCATATAATTTAATTTCTCGGTCCCCGACAAATCATTTTCAAATAAATAGTTTAAAAGAACTTTGAGATTATGTGACCAACGCTTTAATTAGTCCTATCTCTATCTCTATTAAGTTAATATTTACCAGATATAAGAGGTGGGGTTATTTTTGAAGTTCCACCAGCATGTTGAGGATCTATAAGACGATTTTCAATTTGTTTAAAACGCACCATAATTTAAATAATATTCACCTTTACTAGTTTGACAGCCTCCGCAATGATGCACATGTTGAACTCTTTCATGCCGAGCCGCGATTCGTTCACTTCTTTTCGTTGGTGTATGTGTATTAGCCTCTTTAGGGGTCGGTTGTTGTGATCCAGTATTGACTCTTGAGGATGAAGCTCCCTCATTTGGTTGTTGAGGGGCTTGAGCCTGATAAATTTTATTTAAAGCTAGAATTCTACGAACGCTTTCCATCATATCACACAATGAATATTAGGATAAAAATTTAAATGTTCGCAATTTAATCAGTGCTTGATGAATGTAATATGCAGTGCTATGTATGGCTCCATGAGCTAGCTCCAGAGCCGGCTCCGGCGGAGCTAAGATTTTGACAACCCCGGAGCCGGAGCCAAGAATTTGAAATGTCCGGAGCCGAAGCCAAGGTTTTTCAATTTATAAAAACACAGCACTGGTAGAATGTACATACTAGCGGCGGTACGATGTTTTTTTAAAGAAGCGTACCTCTCCAGCGACGTTTAGGTGAACATGGTCGACATATTGAGGTGCTAAATTTTATTTATTATAAAATACTCCATAATCGGTAAATATATTTACCTTGACGAGGTCTTAATGCCATAAAGTTGCCTCTTGGAGGCACCGAGTTAGAAGCACATCCATCTTGAATATAGCAATCATCTAACATTTTTGTTTTTTTCTTTCTTACACAATCTAATTCCTTCAAAATCATCGCAAATAATAATATCAAAACAATTCCGAATACACGCATTTTCAAATAATTTTTTTAAATTCTGAACTTTGCAAAAAGCAATTAATCATAAGTGTTTAGGCGCAACGTTTAACCAGATTTTCGTGATATATGGATCAGGACCGAACTTGGTCTATATTGCATTACAATGCAACAAAATCTTGTATTTTCTTTTTGAATTTCATTACGACGGACTAGGACACTGAATCTCACTGAAGAACCTCAAAAAGAACCTCAAATGGTTCTGCGCTGTACGGGATCAGGGTCCCTCTACATTATAGAAACATTAAGTTTGGGGTATCATCGGTTCCGCATAACCGGAGATGCCAACTTGAGTAAACAGCTTATCATTTTGTATTGAAAACTATTTCGCAAGTAAAGTAGATATCTTATATAGGTTTTAAATTTGTTAAGAGGTTGAATAAACATATAAAACATAATAAAACTTGATAAAAATTAATCAAATTAAATAAATTTAAACACACAAGTTAGAAAAGTTTATCGCAAAAATTTGTATAAACGATTGGCAGGGCGCTGTAAATGCGGGTCTTTGCATTGCCTTTAAAAAAACCCATGCCTCTACGCATGCCTCTACGCGTGCGCCCATGCCTCTACGCTTGACACTCGCCAATCTCTCTGCGAATGCCCTTCCTGTCATAGAATTTCTTTGAACTTTTTTTGAACTTTCCGTCTGAAAAAAAATTTCCGGAGCATTTTCTTCAACAATCATTTCCTTAATTGAGATTAGAAGGAAATTTAAAATTTTAGGAACATTAGGAATTCAAAGGGGCAATCTTAAAAATGAGATCGTTAATGAAGTCATAAATTTATCGCAAAATTGTTTTTAAATAGAGAGAGCTTTTTCTATATTCACTCACTGCATGCGATTCAACTATTTCCTTCATTCATGATACAACAATTGCAACTCTGATAATAACATCTACTTTAAAATGAGGCATTGAGAAACGGGACCAACTGCTTTACTGTAATACAGAACAAAACTTAATAAAATCTAAAGCATGTTTATAAAAATTTGTATTAAGGGAGTGACAAGGCGCTATGAATGATGGTTGCCCTTTAAAAACATGCCTATATGCGTCCATCACTTGCATTTTATTAAGAAATCTAAAGCGCTTGACGAGCTCCCCACCCCTCTCCCGCTACCTCCCTCAACTAAAAAGGCAAAAAATCAATCAAGAAAATTTTAAATAATTTAAAATTTAAATATATTATTTCTTGCTATTTTAACTTTTAAATAGATTAATGAATTGAATCATCATAGAAAAAATCTTAGATTTTGCCGGCAACCTGGCTGATTTACATTTATCCCCGGTTTTTACAATTATCACCGGCCTGAACCCAGTCCGGAAAGATTTAAAACCCCTTAACCCGACATAGCCCCCGAGCGTTCGGGGCGCAACTCGCACAACGCCTAGTAAATGGTGTGCATTTTGGGAGACATACCGTGTTTTAATACAGAGAAGACGGCTTTTTAAGCAATGTTGAGAAATTCAACATTTTAGGGTCTATCATGGACAAGACAAATAAATTGTAATGATATCCTGTCCTTCCTCAAAATCCAAGATTTTTTACATTGTCACTTATTTATGATTTACTCGTTTGATTAAAATTAAAAATAAAAGATTTAAAAGGGTACACCCCGATGTACCGCGAGCCCAATGTACCGCCGAGCTATAACTTTGTTCAAAATTGTCGAATCCGTTGCGCCCTGGTATGGTTCGATGCGTCTCGACCAGCTGAATCCAACCATACCAGGACGCCACGGATCCGACAATTTTGGAAAAAGTTATAGCTCGGCGGTACATTGGACTCGCGGTACACTGGCCTGCTCCCGATTTAAAATTATAAATTTTATTTAAAAATTTATTTATTCTCAATTATTTTAGCTTTTGCAGCTGCTAATCTCTAAATTTGTCGGAAATACACTTTTGAGCTTTGATCACTCCAGAAAAAATTTTAATGGCTTGTCAAGCCATAAAAACGGCAGGGCTGCATTGCAGACTCATTTGCCCTTGAGAGAAAAATTTTTTTCAATGGCAAGTAAATAAATAATTTTTCATATGATTTTCTACGCGGACTTGTATTGAGTGAAGTGCCTCGACAAGCGCGATGGTAGAAAAATAGACAGTCTTAAAATAGTCAATGCTTTAAATTAAAAAAAATTCCTTTGAATTCCCCAGCTAAATTTTTAAAATTTGTAGAAATAAATTCAAAATTTGCCAATTCTATTAATTAATATGTATGATTTTTTATAAAAAACAGACAATTTTATGTCTGTTTTGTTTTGAATTTATGGAGTCACTTAGAGACACTCTCTTGCGTTTATGGAGTCACTCTCTTGTGTGTAATAATTAAAGATAATTCTCGAGCCGAACCAAGTGTCGGCAGAGTGTTTCTTTAAATGTCATGTAAAACATCTTTCAGCTTTATCAACAGATCATTCATTCTCTAGACATCGAACTTATTTATTGAAATTTTCAGAAAATTTCCTCAAAAACTATCTAAAAATGCGTGTATTCGGAATTGTTTTCATATTATTATTTGTTTTGTTTTGGAAAGAAATAGATTGTGTAAAAACAAGAAGTGGGAAAAAGTCTTACTCGGGAGACGCCATAGAAACTACAGGCCCGAGAAAAAGTCCACGAGCTTCACACTCAAGGAACAAAGCTGTAGCCGAACAACCGACCCATACACTGGTTAATACACAGACAACTCCGAGAAAGAGTCCACGATTTGCTGCTCAGCAAGCAGGAAAAGCTCAGCAAGGGCGTCATATCGAGACTGGTCAGGCTAGCACAGGCAAATATTACTTAAATTTTGAAAATATAGAAATCTCTTTTATATAGATCCTCAGCTTACAACTGGGTTACATTCTAAAACATCGGTTTTAAAACGAATCCCTCCTGTTATAGCCGGTAAATAAATTAACATATATAATTCATTTTGTGTTAGTAAAGTTCTTTAAGTAACTGAAACATAAAATTCGTGAGGTAAAGGGTAGAACTAAACATGTTTTCAAAGATTGATTTTTTAAGTTTATATGACAAATAAAGTCAAAATCTTATACATGTTTATCTTCATATAACGAGTCCTTCGGTGTTTAAGAAGACCTATAGTGTATATAGATTCTATAAATTTCTAGATCCTCAGCAAACAACTGCTGGAACCTCGACACCTATCGGCATCAACTTGCATCACCCTCAACAACAACAATCGAGTCAACCAAGCACCCCTCCTTTAATTACTGGTAAAGATTATATTTTAACATAACTTTTTATATCTGAGAGTTTAGCTAAGGTTTGGGCATTAGAAAATGATTGCGGTAAATCAAAGTGTGTTGGTCAAGTAATTTGAAGGCTATGAAATTTGAGTCTATATTCTAGTATAGTGAAAGGGGAATAGAGATCAAGCTAGCTAGCATTTAATAAGTTTACAATGCGGGAGATTAAGAGATATTAAAAGAGTCGATGAAAAAGGTTCTGATAGCTCAGTTGGTAAAGACTTGTAACTGTCAGGAGGTTGTAGAATCGATGCTATTGTGTAGTAGTATCGCTATAGTATAAAAGCCAGTGAAAACTTCAGTCTAAGGGGGATCATACTATAACAGGGCTAGTTACTGATCTCCGACATCTGTTCCAACCCTTTCCAACTTCGCCTATATTGTACATATTTCTACACCGGGTAAATTGTTATTCTTGTGCACGTCAACATCAGCTAAATCTCGGACAGCTAAATCTCTAAATAATTATTCCAACTTCAAATTATTTCTTTCAACTCATTATTAAGTTATAAAATCATAATTATAAATTTCACAGGTTATCTTGAACCATCAGATGATGATAATACAGAAAGTTATCTTGAAGATGTATCTTCTGATGATGATAAAGCAGAAGATGTTGAGTCAGAAATTTATCATCCAGATTCATCTTCAGATGATGATGATACAGAAAGCGATTGAGTCTTTGTTAAAGGAAACAAGATGATTGAGGGATCGTTATGATTTTAGAGTGATTATAGATGGCAAAAACATGACTAATTCTTTCCTCTAACTTGATTTAAATTTTCTCGGTCTTTTATAATTCACCTGTATTTTAAAGTTTTTGAGTAAACTAAAAGTGGTAAATTTTTAAAATATCGAAAAAGCTCTTTTTTGTCATTTTTTTCTGAAGATTTGAAAAAATGAGAAAAAAGGCACTTTTTGTTTTATCATGAAATCTTTGAAATGAAAATAGAAAATATTGTTAATGCTTGCATTTTTACTTTCTATGCGACCTTTTTTGCAACTTATTTTTGTTGTCTATGGGCGTCAGCCCTTAAAGTGTTTATTATAAAAGCCAGCCAATAGTTAGTTCGCGTTCCCAGTTTTAGTTCTTCCTACCACAACCTTCATCTGCTTGTACTTGTGTGATAAACGTTCTGTTATCTTCCCCTACGTAAGCGGGGTCGTAGCAAGTTCCGTACCTATTTTATGATTTTTACAAGCTAAAAATCCGATTCCTACTTATTACCATTTTTGAACATTCTTCTGAATTGTTCATAGTTAATTTTAAAGTAGTAAATTGAGCCAATTCAATTAAGAATGGAAGGAAAATAATTCATTTGATAATTTAAAACAAAATGTTCCAAATTTGCACCTGCCTGTAAAGCATCAACGGTTTTTCTGATATAATCAACGGTATGATTGGCTAAAATGTGGAACGGATACGACATGGAACGACAAAACGCGTTCGGACAAAACGAGGTCTTTCCAGAACATGGAACGACCAAAATACCGAACAATCAAAACGCGGTCTACGGAAATAATAATTCTTTATGATTTTAAATATTATCAAAAAATATTCAAAACAATGGTTTTTAATTCAGAAATATTCTCAAAATCAGAATTTTTTCAAATCAGAATATTCTTCAATATTCTTCAACAGACACCAGAAAAATAGTCTTTCTGTTAGGGTGGCGCGCTTAGTTTAGTAGTCGGAGAGCTAGTCCGGAGTCAGTCAGTTAGTCTACAGTTAGTTTAGTGTTATTGTTATTCTAGTCGCAGCCAACGCATAGTCTCGCCTATTTCTATAGTAATATTGCCTTGTGATAAACCTTTGTTAGTTAGTCTTTCTGTTAGTATCGGTTAGTACCTTTCTGTTAGTACCTAAAAAACTGGCTTTACTTTTTATTTTAATGCATTAAATTTGTTTGAATATAATTAATTTGTAATTATTAATGGAAATTAATTAAACGGCTGACTAATTATTAATTTTTTCACAATATTAAAAATTAGTATTAAACATTTTTTAATTTCATATAATTTTTGTAATACGTATTAGTTTATATAATTAATCATTTATGTGGCCATAAAATCATTTTTAGGAAAAAATATTTTTAACTTTATTTCTATTATATACCGTATATACTTTATCAATTACCCTGCGTAATTATTATTTCGACCTCCCTCTGGAGAAGGTAATTAATAGAGGTTATTTTCAGAGGGCTAATTAAAACATTAAACTTATTGTTTAACCCTTCGCTATAGGGGGTAACTAATTGAGATGGGGTAATTATTTGAGGGAGGGTAATTAATAGAGTATATACGTTATGTATTTATGTAAATTACCGTATATGCTCAAATAATTACCCTCTCTCAGATAATTGCCCCCTCTCAAATATTTACCCCGTCTAGCGAGAGATTCTATAAAAATAATTATTCAAATAATTTAACAATTTATTCTTTCTGTAATGATTATTATGTATAGTTCAATCATGATTTTATTTAATATATTTATTCTATTCAATTTTACGGTAATTTTTAGTATTCATAAACCATCTAGACGAACATTTTCATACTTCTTAAAAAATATACGCCGTGTTTAAAAGCTTTTATTACGATTCTTACTAATACCTGTGTAATAATAAAATCTGTTTTTGGTATAAACTCACCCATTTTCCCCTATTTTTGACACCTATTATAGTTAAAATCTTACTAAAAACTTAAAAAATTATAAAAAAAATTTTCCTTAAACTAATATTTTTATGCCATTCTTAATAATAATTGTTATTCTATGTTTGACGCGGATTTAAAAATATTTCAACAATAATAAATGGGAAAATAGGGGAAGAATGTGCAGTTTATATCAATGTAACAGACTGTATAAGAAAATTAAGTTCACAATTCTTAACACTACATACTTATAATTTAAGTGCCATAATTTTGTACTAGTTTGTGGGTTTATACTAATTAAATTTAAACATTTAAGCTTGTGAAAATATATTCTAGAATGTGCTTTGGTAGATTTCTTAAATGCGGTAAAAGTAAAAGTTTATTCGGATCTTGTTATGCTGAAATAACTGACATGAACTGGAACACAAAATCAGCTACATTTTATAATAGTAATTAAATTTGAAATAAATGATAAGGAATTTTGAACTTTGTGTTTCTCGCATTTCTATACTCACCAATTCCCTTTTAATTACTCCAATAAACCTCTATTACTCGTTAATGCGAATGTATCACTTTTTCGATTCAAATAGTCACTATACATTGCTTTAAGTAAAATATGGATGCGGAGAATGTAAAAGTAATCATTGCGTTGACTGTATTGATAGTATGTGCAATAGCAAATTAATCAGTGAAAAATTTCGTACATGTTTGGTTGACTCTAATAAACCTGGAGCAATGCAAGCTTGTAGAAGTTATGAAAGGGAATGTTTTATTATAAATTGGGAAGGACAGGAAGGTTTGTTACTACATACTACTCTATTTGTAAGTACTGTACTTTCCAATACAAGTACGAATCCGAACCCTGTTTTAAGGATATTTTGATTCTTTGTTTCTGAGATTGGGGTCAACTGAGTAACGGCAGCTGAGTACTGCCAGTACTCAGCTGATCCTCACTGACCAAATGTCCGCTCACACCCCAATTGTCCACACTCCAAATGTCCCCTCCCCAAGTCTCCGGGAGCCACCCGAAACCCGATATATTCCATGGAATTTTATTCCATAAAACAAAACATTCTGATCTCTTAGCTTTCAAAAATTCTCAACATTTTCGCCTGCGGCGCTGGAAAGGGAAGGAAAATTTTCACTTATAGGTGGTTTTAATGCGTGGACGGATATGGACGTTTGATGTGTCATTCGACTCAGCTCGACGAGCTGAGTCTACCATCAATTGTGTTTGACCGTTTTGTAATCCAAAAGAGAAATTAGAACGAAGGCATTAGAAGGAAAAGGGGGCAATAAAAGATGTAGGTGTATAACACAAGAGTACTTTTATCTTACTAGTATTGGACATATTTGACACATATCTTAATCTAATTTAAAAGACAAGTTTAAATTCTGTGAATTTAACCAAATCTGTTCTAATAATGACATAGAGAACATTATAGTCCATTCCTATAAAACTTCCTTCATAAATGTATAACCTAATTAATTTTTTATACATAATTAAAGGTAGTAGATTCAAAGGTGGCTGTGATGAATGCCGCTATAATTATAAGAATACTCAATGTTATGATTGCAAAGAGAAAAACTGTAATACAGTATACAATTTCAAAAAAGCATTTTATTGTTATATAAAAGATGAAAAGGGTAATATAAGACTCGGGCATGTATGCAAAGCAAATATTTGCTACATATATCTGGATGCTCAAGGTAAATAATTCATATAAGAATGAGGTTTCCGTGACTTTTGCGCCCCGTGAACACTTTTGCCGCGACTTTTGCGCCGCAATTTATTTGCACCACCGTGTCAGAGCAGAACTTCTAACAGAAAAAACTTCGACCGACAAAACTCTGGCAGACAAAACTTCGTCCGATTAATGGAAACATCTGGATATTCGAATCCGATATTCAAACCGAAAATTTCAGGCCAATGGCCTTTTTTGGATCCGGATCTGACAACCCTGCACTATTGTGCACCCACTTGGGGAGAAAAAACTTCCGAAACTTCTTTTAGCTCTAAGATACCATTTTTTAAACCCAGGGGGTATAATGCTGAAGTTTGCGTATCCTCTTCTTTAATACCAAAAGTATTTATAATTTTTGAATACAGGTAAACAAAATGTTGGGTGTGGTAATTGTCCCGATGTAGATTTCTCATGTTATGAATGCAACAGAAAAGAATGCAATACGAAGGATAATTATGATAAATCTTTCAAATGTTATTATAGTAATGGAAAGTTAGCAACAAACAGAGTACGAGGATGCGACAATAACAAATGTTATGTAGCTATTACCATCAAAGGTTATGTAGCTATTACCTCATTATATTATACATATGTATATCATATAATCTGTTTATTCGGAGTCTGGGCTATACATATGTTAAATTAAGCTTTTTATTTGAGATTTGCCCCATTCTTTCCCAGTTTTTGAGAAGCCATGCGGGTGATTTAGATATGGCCACCTCGAATATATGAGAAGCATATGGAGTGGAATATTAATATCTTCAAGCCATTATTTTGTTTGTAACCCTGATTTTAATTAACTCCTATTAAGAGGGAGATTCGGACGTAATACTCGAAAAACATACAAAACAAGGTTGTGGAGATTGCCCTGGGGTAGCAGGACAATGCAAGACTTGCAATGGACAATATTGTAATACTCAAAGTGTTTACAATGAATTATATTCATGTTACCTTTCTGCTTTTGGGGGAAAATGGGTGAAATGCGCTCCAAGAGAAATAAATTGTTACTATGGAGAAACTGTAAAAAGTATTTAATATGAAAAAAGTTTTCATTTTTTCAAGACAAATGGAAGATTTCTTGGTTGTGGTGAATGTCCTGACGGGGATTACGATTGTTTTGATTGCAGAACACAAAATTGCAATACACAGAATAATTTCTATAAATCAGATGTTATGAGATGTTATGAGAGCAATGGGAAAATTACAAAAATAAAAGCAAGGAAATGCGACAAGAAAAAATGTTATATTGCTTCAACTCTCAAAGGTTAAATTTTTAAAATCTGCGCCCTTTTTTCTTCCTTTATAACATTACTTTGTCATATCTTGTCACTCGCCTTATTGACGTCATTTGCATTAGCTCGACGCCAGTGTTCATAAATTTAAATTTAGCTCGTACCTCATACCACCCCTAATTTTGGCATGTACTCGTACTAGGGATGGATGCGCTTCTGCGTTCCACCTTACTTAATGAAAAGTCTGCCAGATGACTTGATGGATTTTAATTTCTTAATCTCCAAATATCTCATAACATATCCTCTTAGTCACTCGATAACCTACTTAATTTTCACAAACTATTAATATGCTCTCGAGATAAACGTATATAATTTGTGTCACTCGCCTTAAGAAAAATAAGGGAAAAAGCGGGGAAGGAAAAAGCTAAATTTGCTAAGGATATAGAAGTGAAAAAAGGGTGCTTCTAAAATACATATTAACCTAATTTTTTCACAAAAATCTATTTTAAGAAGGTGATTCGGAAGAAATACTTCAAAAACATATAAAACAAGGTTGTGGAGATTGCCCTAAAGTAGAAGGACAATGCAAGACTTGCACCGGACTTGTATGCGCTTCTGAGAGCCTTTACAGACAACAATTTTATGCATGTTATCGTACTGCTGATAGAAATCATTATGTTATTTGCTCCCCTGGGACACAAAAGTGTTATTATGGAGAAAATGTAATCTGGGGAATGGGGGGAGGGAACTCGAAGAAATTCGAGATAGATATCTCGAAAAAATCTATGAAGATAATAAAGATTTTTGTTGGTACTATAGCATTATTTCCTTTTTATAATTGCAGAAGCATAGGGTTATTATAAGCACATTTAACAATTTTAATATTAAGGAGAACGGTAATGAGGAAAAAAGATGTGGTACGATAATGCAAAGTCCTTTCTTGTTTGGATAATATTTGGAATTCGCACCCCATTTTCACGGTTTCTCTGAGCATTCTGAGCTTTTTTGTCTGATACGTAATTTATCATAATAATTTGAAAGAGCTTTTCGAGCTTGGTCGAATGATGCCATTATTGGGTAGTCTGATCATTCTTACCAAAATTATGAAGCTAAATCTTAGTTGGGTAAACTTTTTGTGCCAATGCAAGAGAATAAATTAAAAGGGCACAACTTTGTTCACTTAAGTCAGTTTTCATTAATTTTAATGTTATTCGACTCAGCTCAAAGAGCTCTTTCGAATGATAAATAATTTGCCATAAAATGAGAAAACACTAGGAAAAAATAGAAAGTGAAATGAGGAGACGCAAATTCCAAACTATTACCCTTGTTTGTTCCTCTTCTCGGTCCAATTTTTATTAAACAGTTTTAATTCGGAAGACTTATTATTTTTCAAGCCGCAAACAAGTATTGCTGGTTGCGGGACATGCCCTGAAGGGGATTTTGATTGTTTTGAATGCAACACAGCAAATTGCAATACAAAGGATAATTTAAATAAAGTATTCAGATGTTATGAAAGTAATGGCAAAATTTCACTGAAAGCAAGGGAATGCGGCAAGAAAAAATGCTATTTTGCTTCAACAGCTGCAGGTAAATTTTTACTGGGGTTGTACCCCGAACGCTCGGGGGCGGGTATGTCGGGGTACGCGGTTTTCAATTGTTTCGGGGCGGGGTTCGGGTCGGGGGAGAAAAATATGGCCGGGGTTCGGGTCGGGGTACAACTCTAATTTTTACAATCAATTTAAATATTATTGACAAAAATATTCTATAATTAAAGAAGGATATCACGATGTAATACTCGAAAAACGTACACAACAAGGTTGTGGAGATTGCCCTGAAGTTGATGGACAATGCAGAACTTGTACCGAAAGTTTATGCAATTCTGAAAGATTCTTCAGTGATAAATTTTATACATGTTTCAGTACTGAAGATAGAACAAATACTGTTATATGCCCCCCATGGGGAGAAAGGTGTATTTATGCAGTGAATGTAGATAGTAGTAGTTACTCCGAAAAAATCCTTTCACTTTTTAAGAAACAAATGACTCTTATTGGTTGCGGAAGATGCGACACTGGTTTCGATTGTATTGAATGCACCACAAAAAATTGCAATACAAAGGATAATTTAAATAAAGCATTCAGATGTTATGTGAGTTATGGTGAAATTACTGTTATGAACGCAAGGGAATGCGGCAAGAAGATATGCTATGCAGCTTTTAATCTTAATAAAGGTAAATTCTACCTAGGATTCGTCGTGAAATGGATAAATCCGGCGAGTCTAGTTATTTAAAATTTTGCTTCACGGCCCCCGACAATGCGTCAGTGGAATAATTTAGGGAAATAATGGGATTATGAGTACTAATGGGAAATTTTGGTGGATTAATGGAGATATATACGGATTTGGTGTAATTACGAAGGATATAACGAGATTTGGGAGGATAATTTATCGAGGTATTTGTGGTTTAAAAGGGATATCTGTAAAGCGTGGACTAAGTGATATCCAGGGGAGTTCTGTATTTAGGAGTACCATGCTTTGTGGATTAAGATAAATTCAAGAGATTAAGATGATTTGAGGAAGATATCATTGGATTTATGAACATTAAGAGAGTTTGGATGATTCTAAGATTCCACTGATGCATTGTCCGGACCAGCGGTTGGAAGTCGTACCAAAATTCGTACTCGTACTTAGCTTCTGTATTTGGGCAAGGAATTTAGGAAAGCCCTACGAAATAGCAAAGTTTAAATAATAATTATAATAAATAGGGATCGGATTCTTAGGTTGTAAAAACCCAAAATAGGTTCGAATAAGTGACAATAACCTCGCGTGAACGTAAGATATTAAAAAAATAACAATGCTCAAATCATCATAACTATCTCGCAGAAAAAATACGTTATAACCTAAAAATCCGATCCCTAATAATAAAACATAGTTTATCGTGGCTGTGGCGACACAAGACCTGCTAGCTTAAATGATATACCGTTAGTTATATGTAGCAAATCATTATGTAATACAAAAGAATTTTTTGACAATTCATTAATTTGTTTGATTAAAAGAAAAGAAGAAACAAAAAATACTAAAGGAATAAATAAATGTGATCAAGAATGTTTTGTTTATAGACATGGGGATGGAAAATGTATGGGAAATATTTTTGATAATAAAATTCAAAAATAATTTTAGTAGAACAAGGTTGTGGTAAATGTCCATCCAACACAGCCAAAGTTTGCAAAACTTGTAAAACTAAATATTGTAATGAAGAAAAGTTAGTCCCAGAATCATGTTGGGAAAATAATGGCAAAACATGTACAAAAGAAAATGGGGCAAAATGTTTTACTGAGAGAATTCTGAATAATAAATGTTCGGACTAATAATTTATCGATAGACGAAAAAATTAAATATATATTAAGTAAACAAGGGTTGCGGTAATTGTGGTTCTACAGCATGCAGAGACTGTGCTGGAAATTTGTGCAATGCGGGAGATAATATTCCCTATTATTGCTTGGAAAAAGATGGGAGAAGTTTATTAGAATGCAATAAACCAGAATGTTTTATTTCTAAAGGTATATCACTCAAATAATTAATTTAATAAATAATAAGGATATATTGAAGTAATCCTGCCGTCCCGAGTTTTTAAATTTCCTAAAAGCCGAGATTTTGTTTATTACTATGTATTATTAACGCGGTAGTACGAATTTTAAATTTAGAAAAACATCAAATAAATACCCTCACTTTAGATTCAAAAGCTGGATGCGGAACTTGTGATGAAAAGAAAATTGAAAAGTCATGCGTTGATTGTAAAGATTTAAAGTGTAACTCGAAAGAATTGTTGGCTAAAACAATTTTTTGTTATGAAAAAGTGAAAAATGGAAAGACTAATGAAGGGAAAAGACCGTGTTTGGCAAAGAAATGTTTTATATCCTATGACACTAAAATTGGTAATTTTATATAAGGAAAGGATTGAGGAAAGATTTATAAAAAAAGTATGAAGTTTTTGTCCCTATAGTAGCTGTATAAAGCGGAGCTTCAAGTGTTGGAATCAAACTAGTTCCAGATAATCGTTAGTTCCGTAGTGCTAGTTCTGGAACTCGAACTAATTAGTTCCGGGACTGGAACTTTGCCCATCACTGGTTGGAAGTTTGATACCTCCCCGAACTTTTTCTTACTACTATGTTTTTCTTTAAAAAAATCTTTAAGTTGAGCAAGGCTGTGGGGATTCACCTAGAGAAGTTAAGAATATTCAATTTGCTGTTTGTGATAAACCATTGTGCAACACAAAAGAATTGTTTGACAAAACTTTGTTTTGTTTCATTAAGGATAGCCAGAAGGAGAAATATAAGAAGGCAATAAAACAATGTGATAAAGAATGTTTTATTTCTAGAGATGCGAATGGACATTGTATATAATAAATAAAAGATTAAAAATGATATCATTTAAGTGTGGAAAGGCTGTGGCAGTTGCCAGGGGAAGGATATTAAGGATTGTTATGCCTGCAAAACTGATTATTGCAACGAGGAAACGCGTGTTTATAAGCAGTGTCTGGATGGAATATACGATTATTCTTATCAGGGAACCAAGCCTAAGACTTGTAAAAATAAATACGAAGATTATTGTTATTCGGAGATTATCGAAAACAATAAAGGTATTTTAAATATAAGACGGAAATTTTAATCTGATTTACAGTAAAAAAGGGTTGTGGTAAGTGCTCTAAAACTACTTGCGTTACGTGCAACAACGGACATCGTTGTACTGATAAACTTGATTTTCGCACATTTTGTATGACAAAGAATGGGAATAAGAAATGCAAGGAAGATTGGTGTTACATTGCTCCTTTAGATGAGAGAGAAAAAGGTAAAATTCAAAATATATTGGAAGCTCCCTCCAAGTGGTAATCAGAGATATGCCTAGGTAGACTACAGTAGACTACTACTACGTACATATATGCCTAGGTAGACCTTGGTAGCACAAAAACATTATGCAAAGTAAAACTGCGATGTATGTTACTATAATCAGGACTGATATCATACAAATACTATCTGCTTAGATGGTAACACCACCATAGAATTTAAAGACATAACGGCCGCTAAGCATAGACTTTATCTTACTCTAAAAAATCCTGAAGATAATTCTGATGTATCAATATAGCATGAGAATGCCGAACCGTAACTTAGATACATATATTTTCAGTATTTGATTCCGGGTGTGGAAAATGTGATGTCTCACACCCTGAAAAGAAGTGTGTAGACTGTAATACTGGACCCTTATGCAACACAGAGGAATTTATCAACAAATCAAAGTTTTGTTTGTGGAAGACTGAAAATATGGCCAAACCTGTTGGAATGAAGAGAGTTTGTAGTGCCTCATGTATTGTATTGAGAGACAAAAATGGAAAAGGTATGAGTGTGGAGGTTGTGGCAGGACATGTGAGGATCTTCTTTTATCCCTTTCAAATCCCACGATATCCCTTTAATCCTATGAATATCTCTTAATCACATCTATTCTCTCTATATCCTTCCGTTGTTTCTGAATCGAGGTATATAAAAGGGCGAATGAACAGAGTTGACTAAAACATTAGAGATGAAATGAACTGCTCCGGGGCATTGGAAAAATAAATATTAATTAAAAGAATGTCTATAAATTAAAAAGTGGTCCGCAAATTTCTGTCCTTTAATCTTTAACTACTCATAATTTCAACAAAATTTTTAGTTAAACAAGACTGTGGCAAGTGTCCAAATAACACAGACTGTGCAGAATGTAACACAAAATATTGCAATAAAGAAAGTCTTGTTCCAAAACAATGTTTGGGTAACAAAGGGACTATATGTAAAACATCGTTTGAACTTCCCTGTTTTGTGGAGAGAATGAAGAATAACACAGGCATTGACTAAATAAATTTAAAAAATTTTCAAGAATATTTTTAAAGAAAACAGAGGATGTGGAAAGTGTAATTCTACATCGTGTAGAGAATGTCTAGATAATCGTTGTAATAATTGGACGGATATTTATTATTGTAAAGGTGTTGAAGGAAATAATGGAGTTAAAGAATGCCGTAAAAATGACTGTTACATTTTGAAATTGAATAATAATAATTATAAAGGTACTATTGAATAAAGATAAATTTCGGTTTTCTATAGTTCATAATATAGATGCTGATAATTAGAGACCGGAATTTCGCACTGAACGGTATTCCGCACTGAAATACCGAAAAATACCGTCGTAGTACGGTACCGTCCGGTCTCTAGTGATAATGTTAAAAACTCAATCGAAAACAAAAATATAAAAAAGATAAATATAAGTGCTGTAAGAAGGAGGGAGATAAAGTAGAGAAGCATTTAAAATGCTCAAAAGGCTGTCATTAGAAAAGAAGTTGGAGCAGCCACCGTTAGCTCAGTCTGTAGAGCACCCTTACGCTATGAGCAAGGGCGTCTGTAAAACCTTACAAGAGGTCGCAGGATCGATGCCTGCTCGGATTAAACTTTTCTCGCTCTTCTAAAAGCTTTCATTTTAGGCAAAAATCTTAATGAATTCTATTACGATTGTGGAAAATGTCCAGTTAACAACGAATTTTTTAAAAATACATCTAATGTATCCCTCTCCAAAAGATTGTCTGGAACAAATTTAAGTGTAATTCAATGTGCAGAATGCAATAACGGTCCTTTGTGTAATAATGTTAAGTTTTTGGAGAAACAAATGTTTTGCTGGGAGAAGTCGGAGAATGAAACAAAAATAATTAAAGGCGCAAGAGTTTGTAGAGATAAATGTTTTGTTTCGAGGAATTTTACAACTGGGAATGGTAGGGAATTAATTTAAATTTATCCTTACATATAAGATGCACACAATCTAGTGGATAAACCTCTATTTAAGAGACGTTTTTTAATAAAGTTAGTCACTGGACGGAGAAGAGAAGCTGCATAAGTGATATCCCCAATCAGGGATGAGCGCAAGAGACAATCTCAAAACGCAACGCAAGGTCAAAATTTAACGCAAATGACGCAAAACACAATGCGCTCACCCCTGTCCCCGATTAAAGGTACCCTTCTTTATAAGATTTGACTGTTGAGGACCCCAAGTTGATAACTTATAGTGAGGTCTGACCTTATGCGAATTAAATTATTACTTTTCCTAGTAACACAAGGATGTGGAAAGTGTTTAAAGAACGAACAAATTGACTGTATTACATGTAAAGAGGCCTATTGTAATACTGAAGACAAAGTTGCCAAGCTTTGTTGGACAAATAATAATGAAAAGTGTAAAACTAAAAATCCTTGCTATACATTGAGAACATCAACAAATGAGGGTTTTAATTCAATCTGACGTTAAAATTAAAATATTTTTTTAAAGTTAAAAAAGGATGTGGCAAGTGCCCTTTCCATACATGTGAAGAATGTAATGACCATCTTTGTAATAATCAAGATCCTTTCTATTGCTTTGGATTTATGAATAGCTTTAGGAAGTGTAACAAATCTGACTGTTATATTGCCAAAATTGAAGAGAAGAATGGAGGTTTCTCTTTAAACTAGGGTAGCACCTCATCCCCCGAAAATTGACCGACCTGAACTACAAAGGCTATAACTGAACCAAGAAAGCCTCAAAACTCATAAATTTTCGCTTCCGAATCCAAGAAAGGAATTTGCCATTTTTTCGTTCTTTAACACTCTTGGCTATATAAAGATCTCTGACTCTTGACTTTGTCCCGACACTACCTATCCCACACTCCGATCCCGATTTACCCCCGAACTCCAAGGATCAGTTTTCTACCCTACTATAAACCCTAATATTATAGACGAGAAGATAGACCAATTCCACTATGATTGTGGAAAATGTCCATCAGGGATTCTCAACCTTTCTCCATACATCAAGACTAAAGATCTAACACTCCAAAACAAAATAAAGAAAATAAATATGAGTAATGTTCAATGCGCCCAATGTAACAATAAACCAGCTTGTAATGCAGATACATTTTTTGAAAGTCAATTGTTTTGTTGGGAAAAAGAGTTTAACAAATGGACAGCAACAAAAGGAAAAAGAGTTTGTAAGAAAGGATTTTGCTTTGTTGGGATTAATAAAAAAGAAAAGGGTAAATTTGAATTTGAAGTATTTGTCGGTTTCTGTGCCCCCGTTTTTGAAAGACTAACTACTGATAGTATAAAGTCACTCATGATTCACAGGAAAGATTCTTTCCTGATTCTTTCCTGTTTCATTAAGATTCTTTCCTGTTTTTAGTCAAATTTTCTTTACTTTTCTTGCCATTAACTAAAGGATCGGCAGTTAACAGTAGTATCTTTCTTCTATAGCAAGCAGAAAATACTGTAGTGATCATGAGTGGAATTGTATTTTGGGATTGAAATATTGTAAATCATCTTAGTGTAATAAGTTTCAAAACTAGTCACAAGATAACGGACATATACCAAATTTATTATCGTTGATACCTCTCTAATTTACATTCTTAAATATTTTACATGTTTTAAGGAATAGTGCAAGGTTGTGGTAAATGTTCGGAACAACATAATCTGGATAAATGTTTTAATTGTTCAACTCCACTCTGCAATGATGAGACAAAACTTCCTAAAATTAAATGTTACCAACTTACATATAATCAACTACCTTATGATAAGAAAGCTAAGACTTGTCATCAATCAGTTGCCAGTTGCTACATTGCTAGGGACGTCTTTTGGAGGGGTACAAAAATTTTAATAGATTTTTATTTTAAAGAAAATTAAATTTTAAGCTGAACAAAACTGCGGTGAATGCCCTTCAAAATACACAAATTGTGTAACCTGTAATCACACCGATTTGTGTAATGAGGACACTTTACTTCCCTTATCAACTACAACGACTGAGATAGAAACAAATAGTTGGGTATCTTCCACAACCACCACAAAATCAACTATAAAGAATCCTACAACTCTTATTAAGGGCACAACACATAGTGTTTCTCAAAAATCATCGACACAAATAAATAAACATGAAAATAATTTGATGGCATTGACTCTTTCAACTTTGATAATTTACTATATTTTTTGATAAAAATTATTAAATCTGTATTAATTTCTTGATTAATTACTAATTATGTGTTAACGTATAGCTGGAGTGATAACTAATTTAAGGAAGGCAGTTAATTACCCGTTTAAACTCGAGAGGTGTTTGACGGATGGCAATTATTTGTTAGTTCTAATTAATATTTCTACTATACTTCGATGGACTACAATATTTTTAAATTTGATTTTAAATTTGAAAAATGAAAAGTTTACTCAACCATTGTAAAAGACATTCGAATAATAAAAGAAATAAAGAAAATTTTAAATATAAAGAAAAGAGTTTGCTCAAAAATTAACAACCAAATTAAGCAAATGAAGTAATTACTTGAATATCGTTACCAATAACATTGTTGTCTTTTAAAACATAACAGGAAAAGAAATTAAAGAGAAGAAGTTGCCCGTAATAATGGTAATGACAAAATAGTAAATATTTGTACTTTACTTTTTTAAGACACGAAAAATTAACCAAAAATTTGCCCTATGGGACTAAAAAAATAGTTTCGAGTCTTGGGGGTAAAATCTTGGTCTTAGGTCTTGAGTCTTGGAAAATTTTCGTTCTTGGAAGTCTCTATTACTAACTATAAATATGGAACTAGTCAAATTTGCTAGAGATACCGATACAACTTTAGTTACCATTACCATCTTGTGGTGGAAGAATAAGAAGAAAAGAAAATACTATAAAGAGTTTGCTCAATAATTAACAACCAAATTGAGCAAAAGAATGTAATCACTCGAATAATCGCTACAATGCTCACTCATATTTTTTTCTTAAAAATTCTATTCGTTGTCTCTTTGTTGATCATCGTCAGATGGCGCAAGATAGCCTGCAAATTTATTATTATGATGTTAAAATTAATATTTACCTGATCGAAGAGGAGGAGCGGCGTTTTTTCTATTTCGTCTAGTCCTTCTTGAAACCGATTGACGAGCATGACTAGTTCCTACGAGCATGACTAGTTCCTTTTAAGAGAAAAATAGGAGTTGAGCATTGTAGCGGCTATTCGAGTGATTACATTCTTTTGCTCAATTTGGTTGTTAATTATTGAGCAAACTCTTTATAGTATTTTCTTTTCTTCTTATTCTTCCACCACAAGATGGTAATGGTAACTAAAGTTGTATCGGTATCTCTAGCAAATTTGACTAGTTCCATATTTATAGTTAGTAATAGAGACTTCCAAGAACGAAAATTTTCCAAGACTCATGACCTAAGACCAAGATTTTACCCCCAAGACTCGAGACTATTTTTTTAGTCCCATAGGGCAAATTTTTGGTTAATTTTTCGTGTCTTAGAAAAGTAAAGTACAAAATAGTTAAATATTAAACTAATATATTAAATAAAATATTAACTATAAGATATTATACAAGATATTAAACTACAATTTTTTAACTACAAATTTTGTCATTACCATTTTGACGGGCAAATTTTTCTGTTTATTTTCTTTTCCTATTATGTTTTAGAAGACAACAATGTTAGTGGTAACGATATTCAAGTGATTACATTCATTTTTGCTCAATTTGGTTGTTAATTTTTGAGCAAACTCTTTTCTTTATATTTAAAATTTTCTTTATTTCTTTTATTATTCGAATGTCTTTTACAATGGTTGAGTAAACTTTTCATTTTTCAAATTTAAAAATTTTAACAAATATTGTAGTCCAACAAATTATCGAAATATTAATTTGAACTAACAAATAATTGACATCCTTCAAACACCTCTCGAGTGTTTGAGAGATGAGGGACTGCTGAAGAGAGGCTGATGAAGATCCGGATTCGGTATTCGAACCGAAAATTTTCGGATATCCGACCTTTTTCGGATCGGGATATCCGGATCTGCCAACCTTAATTAGAATATTTTTCCGGAAAATTTAATTTAATTCTTGTATTTCTTAATTTTCTTAATTAATTCTCTTAATTTTTTTTGGCCTATTAATTTAATTTTTAATTAATTTTAATTAATTAATTAATTTTAATTAATTGGCCTATTAATTTAATTTTTAATTAATTTTAATTAATTAAATGCCTTGGCCTTTAAATAAAATAGCTTAATTAAAGAGGAAATAGCAGTTAAAATTTGTCTTACTTGCGCTTTAAATTTACCCACTTCCTTTTTTTTTAAATTTTAAAATTAAAATTTTTTAATAAGCGTGACCTCTCACATGACCAAATGCCAAAAAAATTAATTTAACTTTACTTCCGCTTCCGTAACGCCTTCACCTTTAAAATTTTACTTATTGCCCCCCCCCACGTTTCTAATTAAAAATTCCCCCCACTTCCGTCCTTAATTTAAAAATTTAAATTAACAATGGGCTATCCTCTTAAATTTTTCTTATTTATAACCCTTGCTATTTTATATTTTTATTTCATTTAAACATTAAGCAAGCTTTATAAACAAATAATTTTATAAATAAATTTATAAAATCCCATTCTCAATTTCCTTTAAGAATTTTATAAGCTAAGATTTTTTTCCCTTTTCGGCGCCGCAGGAGAAATTTTGAAAAAAAAACTCTTAACCTGGCCTTGCTAGAATGGCTGAATAAATGGCAGGCTGCAATGCAAGCAAAAGGCAAAAGGGCAAGGATATATGCAAGCAAAAGGGCATGGATAAAAAATTGTAGTTTAATGTCAGTAAAGACTCGTGAAGGAAAATGCTATATAAATTTCCCCAATAAATTAACCCATCATTTTTAATCAAAGTGCTTCCCAATTCCCTCTCAAGAATGATATTTTATAAAGGCAGGCCTTGGTTAACCTGGTTATTTTTTATTTTTAATTTATTTTCTTGTAAAGCATAAAGCTATTTAATTCCTAAAGTTATGCTGGGGGAAGTTGTTGTAATGAATAACACACTAAAGATGTCTCTTAGTAAAGGACCTAGTTAATTTATACATTCCCAAAATATTTAAATTTGGTAAAACGGCCAAGTAATTGGATGAGATTTGATCCTTAAGTCTCTATATGGAAGTTTATTAAAGGCCTTATCATCCTATCACCGAATTATCCTTTTCTTTTTTTATTTATTTGCCAGGCTGGGAAAAAACTTGTGTGGCCTTATTGAAAATTTTCAGTTATATATTTCTAGAAAAATATTTGAAAATGCGTCTGTTCGAAATTGTTTTTATTTTATTATTTGGTATGCTTTGGACTGAACTAGATTGCGTAAGAACAAGGGGTGTAAAAAACACTCCTGATCAGGCCACTCATCAGTCTGTAGGAGCTTCACACCCGTTTAGTTCAGGAAACGACATAGTAATTGCACTACCTGCAAATCGAGTAACTCCCCATTCATCAACTCGTGGACGTCGAGGACAGCGTTCAGAGGAAAGAAGAGCTCAGCAAGAATATATTAAGCAGAATAGGCGAATAACACGTTCTCAGCTTGTAAGTGAAGGGGTATTTTAATTTTTTAATTAAAAATTTCATAGCTAGGGATTAAATCAAAATATTAAAATCCAGGCTTTACATCAATCTGTTCCACAACCAGCTCATTTTGAAATGAATTATGCTCAACATAATCAAGAAGAGATTGCGCAACATAGTCATGCCCGTCAATTCGATCAGGGAGGGGTAAATTTCCACAACTCTTTGAATAACTAAATGTCCAGTACTATCGTTACATAAAAGCGCTTTACGACAAAAAATAGCATTTAGTTAAACCATAAATTTGGGCCACCACCCTTTTTTCTTTACAATATTTTTTCATTATACGTAATTTTCGCTAACTTTTTTGAGGACACCTTTGTTTGGAGTTATTCCCTTTTTTCCTATTTTTTCTTTTATTCGGACTTCCTTAATTTCACACTATTTCCTCTGGAATATCTAGTAAGAGGTATAATAAACGAAAATTAACTTTTTGTAATGTCACCAAATATTACATAATTAAATTTGCAAAAGGGAAATTAAAAAAAATAGAAGAAAGTCTGACCATTCTGTACATTTCTGTATAAAGAAAAATTTTGAGTAGATAAAAGGGGACCTAATCCTTGGTTTAAACTAACATTTAGAACAAAGAGGGATAATATCCCGTATCTTCATCCTCAATGCTTTTTCTTGCCACAAAAAGCAAATTAACTTTTATGAACCATAAAAAGTCTGAAATTATTAAAGAAATTTCTAGAGAAAATGTGCAAATATTTTCCGTAGAAATTTTTTGTAAAAAACATTTGTTACTGTAAAATACAAATTTTAGTTAAAATTTTATAGATTATTAATTATTTATATACATATTTTAATATAGAGCTCTCGCCCCGCAGGGAGTCGATTCAAAATTCGTGATTACATGCGTGACGGTATTATTATTATTAAATAATATGATATTATAATCGAGCTATTTTTAAACTCTATATTTTTATTTATTTAAAACAAATGATTATGATCAGCTAAATTATAAAATTTCTAGGCCATAATAGAGGCACAGAACATACTCCATTAGAATGGGCACAACATCCTCAATTGAATACGCCTTATTATGTAGAAAATCCTAATGGAATAAATGTGTGTTTTAGTAATTTTAAATGAAAAGTTATCTATGTACGGATTTTGTTCTCTCTGGGATCATCGTTCAACTTAATAATATAAATTTTAGAGTATACCCTATCGTTACATATACATATAAAAATAAAAGTAAACAACCTAGATGACCATACGATAGCCTAAATTGAACATACCTAGCTACTGAACCAAAAATCTAATAGAATTTTAGCCAAATCTCATGGAATTAAAAAGAAAAACGGAGTTTTTAATAATTAAATTAATTTGGGCGTTCATATCGAATTTGTCCAGCCAAATTGAATTGAGACTAAAATGAAATTAATACCTCAAAATATAATAATAAAATTATTTTATTAGTTGACTGTTGATCTGAGTGGACTTCATCTGGGCGTAGATCATGTCATGCCCGCCGTTGAGAACGATGCTCCTCCTCTTGGAACTGGTAAATATATTTTGACAAATTTACTTATAATAAAGGTTCTAAAATAATTTGATCACCGAGTAGAAATCCTGTCTATCCAGCCGGCCACTCAACCTTTTAAAAAGATCAAATTTAAATTTCCATTTTACTTGCAGATCTGCCTGCAGAAAATTTTCAACAAAACATTGAAGGTCACGAAATTCGACAGGGAGGGGTAATTGTATATTTCACACATATTTTTTAATAAAAATTTTTAGTCGACTATTGATCTGAATGGACCACCTCCAGCTGATGATGAATAATGCATTAGTTACTAAAATTTATTCGAGAAACAAGGTGAGGATATGTAGATTAGTTGAGTGATTACATTCAGTTTGCTCAATTTGGTTGTTAATTTTTGAGCAAAACCTTTTCTGTTTTTCTTTTTTTACTTTTCTTTTCAACCCCTATAAATGGTAATGGCAATTCAATTTCAAATTGTTTTATCTCTAAAGACCAACAGAGTATTAAATCCATATTTAGCAAGTTTAAGAGTTCTTGGACCATGCTTAAGCCTTAATATTAGTGTGCGACCATCAGAGGCAATTTCCAGTTAATTTTAGATGATTGTATTTCAGCAAATCGGTAAAATTTTGAAAATCTTTTATGATTTTCTATAACAGACATTCATTTGATTGTAGGTGTCAATTTATTTGGCAAAATTCCATCTGATTAAATTTTTATGCAAAAAATAGGGGGGGCAAGGACTTTTTACGCACCTGTATACGTCCAGTCGTTGATGAATAGGATTAAAATTTGATTGGACGTATAAAAGTTATTGGACGTATATTGTGTAATACATAGAGCCGAATTATCATTAGAACCATAAGATTGTAGTAAAAGGATAGCTGATTTGAGTTTATGTAAGAATATTTGTGGTACAATATTTGAAATTTTGCCGTTACTATTTATCGGGCACTCATTCAATTTTTAAATTTTTTTACTGTTTTAACTGAAGGGGGCGTATTATTAGAATTATTCAAGTGATTCCATTCATTTCGTGATTTGATGTCTTTTCTTTTTATCTAAATTTTTCTTTATTACATTTGTTATTCGGATCTGTCATTTACATTGGAAGAGTAAATATTTTCATTTTTCAAATTTAGAAATTTTAACAAATAGTATTAGAGTCCATCGAATTAAACTAGATTAAAAAATAATTGGCATTCCTCAAACACCCCTTTGATCTTTAATATTTTATTAATAATAAGATTTTAAAATATATTTAGCATAAAATATAATAAATTATCAAAGTTAATAGCGTCAAAGCCATCAAATTATTTTCGTTTTTATTTATTTGTGCTGAAGACTTTTGAGGAAAACGATGTGTTGTACCCTTAATAAGAGTAGTAGCTTCCTTTTTATTCAATTTTGTTGTGGTTGTGGAAGATACCCAATTATTTGTAATTGTTTCAGTCATTGTTGTTGATACGGGAAGTAAAGAGTCCTCATTACACAAATCAGTGTGATTACACGTTACACAATTTTTGTATTTTGAAGGGCATTCACCACAGTTTTGTTCGGCTTTAAAATTATTTTTCAAATCGAAGAAAGAGAAAATTTTCACCCCTCCAAAAGACGTCCCTAGCTATGTAGCAACTGGCAACTGATTGATGACAAGTCTTAGCTTTCTTATCATAAGGTAGTTGATTATATGTAAGTTGGTAACATTTAATTTGAGGAAGTTTTGTTTCATCATTGCAGAGAGGAGTTGAACAATTAAAACATTTATCCAGATTATGTTGACCCGAACATTTACCACAACCTTGCTCTATTCCTTAAAAAATGGGGGCACAGATAACCAACAAACACCTTAAATTCTAATTTACCCTTTTCTTTTTTATCAATCCCAACAAAGCAAAATCCTTTCTTACAAACTCTTTTTCCTTTCGTTGCAGTCCATTTGTTAAACTCTTTTTCCCAACAAAACAATTGACTTTCAAAAAATGTATCTGCATTACAAGCTGGTTTATTGTTACATTGGGCGCATTGAACATTACTCATATTTATTTTCTTTATTTTGTTTTGGAGTGTTACATCTTTAGTCTTGATGTATGGAGAAAGGTTGAGAATGCCTGATGGACATTTTCCACAATTATAGTGGAATTGGTCTATCTTCTCTTCTATAATATAGAGGATTTAGAGCCAAATCCCGTCTCTACGTATTGATACCCGTATATCCCTGGTTTAAAGGTTAAGAATAATACCAAGGATTTAAGGTGATTAATAGGGTTATCAAGAGTTTTGAAGGTATTGTGAGGCTTATCAGGAGATCAAATGGCTAAAAGATCACCAATCTCCCTCCGAATCCCTGGTATAACTTATAATGCCAAGTCCTCTATACCCTAAAAGTTATTCAACAGATAATTAGAAAGAACACACCTCCATTCTTCTCTTCAATTTTGGCAATATAACAGTCAGAGCTGTTGCATTTATTAAATCCGCCCATAAATCCGAAACAATAGAAAGGAGCAGGTTTAGTTTCAATATTGCAACGATGACCCTTACATTCTTCACATGTATGGAAAGGGCACTTTCCACATCCTTTTTTAACTTGAAATTTTTTGAAAATTTTATTTCAATTTATTTTTAAAACCCTCATTTGTCGGGGTTCTCCATGTATAGCAAGCATCGTTAAATTTTGTTTTGCAAATTTTATTTTTATCTGTCCAGCAATGTTTATAAACTTTATCTTCAGTGTTACAATAATGTCCTTTGTTACATGTTATACATTCGGTTTTGTCTGTTATTGTTGAACAATTTCCACATCCTTGTGTTACTGTAAGGAGATAATAGTTAATACTCATACTGTCGGAAAGCATTATAAGGTACCCTTTTGGGTGCTGAAATCGAATCTTATAAAGGGAGGTATCTTAAATTGTAGGTATCCTTCTCCTTCTAGTGCAGTTCCACTTCTCCTCACAGTGATCATCCGAATCAAGGAAACATACCTTCATACAATCATACCTCAATTTAGCTATAACTTTGGGGGCTGAAATAAACGTTTCTTATATGAGGCGTTCTTAAATTGGATGTTTTATCAGTTGACTCCATCAACCCAATGGCTAGCCAGATAAAAAAATCTACTAACTGAAACTGTATCTAGTATTGGGCGTACCTTATACTGATTGTGTATGTAAATATTAATTCCCTACCATTTCCGGTTGTAAAATTTCTAAACACAAAACATTTATCACTGCAAACTTTTGCTCCTTTTATTATTCTTGTTTCATTTGCCAACTTCTCCAAACAAAACACTTGTTTCTCAAAAAACGTTTCAGTATTACACAAAGGACCATTATTGCAATCTACACAGGGAACTTTGTATATCATTTCCATAGGCATAATTTTCCCTAATTTTTTGTTGAGGGACGTATCGTTGAAGCCTGCGGAGTTTATTGGACATTTTCCACAGTTGTAATGGTACTCATCTACTTTGGTGACTGAAAATTGAAAGAATTTTGATTCAAGTCTATGCTTGTATTTGCTTTTATGCTTTGAAAAGATATTTCATGTATACTGACGGTGCCATTATTTTGCCCTTTATGACCCTTTATTTTCTTTATAAACTGAACTATTCGACTTTCAATGCCATTATCCTAGCACTATTTTGACATTCATATCTTCGGCAAAGCCATTCTATATTTAGGGGACCTCGAGGGGTAACTTTTTGGGTCTATAATTATCCTCAATAAGTCTGAGAGATTAGTCTTGCGGCTCAAGTCTTGACTCTCTCATCTAAAGTCATGAGTCTGACCTTGGATGACTATAAGTTAGTCTAGAATCTTGCTTTCTATATTAAAGCTCGGACATAAAAGTTTACTGCCTACCCAACAAAATTTGAACTCTATTAAACTCTACCGTTATTATTCAATTTCAAAATGTAACAGTCATTTTTCTTGCATTCTTTAACTCCATTAATTCCTTCAACACTTTTACAATAATAAATACCCGTCCAATTATTACAACGATTATCTAGACATTCTCTACACGATGTAGAATTACACTTTCCACATCCTCTGTTTTCTTTAAAAATATTCTTGAAAATTTTTTAAATTTATTTAGTCAATGCCTGTGTTATTCTTCATTCTCTCCACAAAACAGGGAAGTTCAAACGATGTTTTACATATAGTCCCGTTGTTACCCAAACATTGTTTTGGAACAAGACTTTCTTTGTTGCAATATTTTGTGTTACATTCGGCACAGTCTGTGTTATTTGGGCACTTGCCACAGTCTTGTTTAACTAAAAATTTTTTGAAAATCTAAGTAGATAAAGATTAAAGGACAGACATCTGCAGGCAGGCCTGACATTTTTGGATTTTTAAGTTTTGACCTTTTATTTAATAGTATTTATTTTCCCAATGCCCCGGAGCAGTTCATTTCATTTCTAACGTCTCAGTCAACTCTCTTCAGTCGCCCTTTTATATACCTCGATTCAGAAACAATGGAAGGATATAGAGAGAATAGATGTGATTAAGAGGTATTTATAGGATTAAAGGGATATTGTGGCATTAAGCGAGATACTAAGGGAATTTGGAAGAATTAAGAGAAGATCCTTAAATGTCCTGCCACAATTTTCACTCTCAAACCTTTCCCATTTTTGTCTCTCAATACATAACATGAATCTTTACAAATTCTCTTCATTCCAACAGGTTTAGCCATATTTTCAGTTTTCCATAAACAAAACTTTGATTTGTTGATAAATTCCTCAGTGTTACATAATGGGCCGGTATTACAGTCTACACACTTCTTTTCAGGATGTGAGACATCACATTTTCCACAACCGGAATCAAATACTGAAAATATAGTTAAGTCACGGTTCGAGCAGAATTACGTCTTCCACAAACAGAACTACTAGTCTTAAAATAATAGTAGTAGTCTACTACATAGCAGTACCTAGTAGTCTAGATATTTTTACCTAGTAATATCTCTGAATACCTCTTGGACATTACATCGGAGCTTTCAATATATTTTGAATTCTACCTTTTTCTTTCTCATCTAAAGGAGCAATGTAGCACCAATTTTCCTTGCATTTCTTATTCCCATTCTTTGTCATACAAAATGTGCGAAAATCAAGCTTATCATTACAACGATGTCCGTTGTTGCACGTAACGCAAGTTGTATTAGTGCACTTACTACAACCCTTTTTTACTGACGATACTTAATATCTCATTTGAAAGCCCATCTTCAGTAGTATTTAATGCCTTTTAGAACTTTTTTCTAACCTAACTTACATAAAAGAAAAATGTCGAAAATATTTTTTTGGTTTATTAATTTAATACTTGGAAAGTTTAAAGGGCTCGGGGTTCGCGAATTTAAGTGCGATAACGATACTTAATATCTCATTTGAAAGCCCATCTTCAGTAGTATTTAATGCCTTTTAGAACTTTTTTCTAACCTAACTTACATAAAAGAAAAATGTCGAAAATATTTTTTTGGTTTATTAATTTAATACTTGGAAAGTTTAAAGGGCTCGGGGTTCGCGAATTTAAGTGCGATAACGATACTTAATATCTCATTTGAAAGCCCATCTTCAGTAGTATTTAATGCCTTTTAGAACTTTTTTCTAAACTAACTTACATAAAAGAAAAATGTCGAAAATATTTTTTTGGTTTATTAATTTAATACTTGGAAAGTTTAAAGGGCTCGGGGTTCGCGAATTTAAGTGCGATAACGATACTTAATATCTCATTTGAAAGCCCATCTTCAGTAGTATTTAATGCCTTTTAGAACTTTTTTCTAAACTAACTTACATAAAAGAAAAATGTCGAAAATATTTTTTTGGTTTATTAATTTAATACTTGGAAAGTTTAAAGGGCTCGGGGTTCGCGAATTTAAGTGCGATAACGATACTTAATATCTCATTTGAAAGCCCATCTTCAGTAGTATTTAATGCCTTTTAGAACTTTTTTCTAACCTAACTTACATAAAAGAAAAATGTCGAAAATATTTTTTTGGTTTATTAATTTAATACTTGGAAAGTTTAAAGGGCTCGGGGTTCGCGAATTTAAGTGCGATAACGATACTTAATATCTCATTTGAAAGCCCATCTTCAGTAGTATTTAATGCCTTTTAGAACTTTTTTCTAACCTAATTTACATAAAAGAAAAATGTCGAAAAATATTTTTTTGGTTTATTAATTTAATACTTGGAAAGTTTAAAGGGCTCGGGGTTCGCGAATTTAAGTGCGATAACGATACTTAATATCTCATTTGAAAGCCCATCTTCAGTAGTATTTAATGCCTTTTAGAACTTTTTTCTAACCTAACTTACATAAAAGAAAAATGTCGAAAATATTTTTTTGGTTTATTAATTTAATACTTGGAAAGTTTAAAGGGCTCGGGGTTCGCGAATTTAAGTGCGATAACGATACTTAATATCTCATTTGAAAGCCCATCTTCAGTAGTATTTAATGCCTTTTAGAACTTTTTTCTAAACTAACTTACATAAAAGAAAAATGTCGAAAATATTTTTTTGGTTTATTAATTTAATACTTGGAAAGTTTAAAGGGCTCGGGGTTCGCGAATTTAAGTGCGATAACGATACTTAATATCTCATTTGAAAGCCCATCTTCAGTAGTATTTAATGCCTTTTAGAACTTTTTTCTAACCTAATTTACATAAAAGAAAAATGTCGAAAAATATTTTTTTGGTTTATTAATTTAATACTTGGAAAGTTTAAAGGGCTCGGGGTTCGCGAATTTAAGTGCGATAACGATACTTAATATCTCATTTGAAAGCCCATCTTCAGTAGTATTTAATGCCTTTTAGAACTTTTTTCTAACCTAACTTACATAAAAGAAAAATGTCGAAAATATTTTTTTGGTTTATTAATTTAATACTTGGAAAGTTTAAAGGGCTCGGGGTTCGCGAATTTAAGTGCGATAACGATACTTAATATCTCATTTGAAAGCCCATCTTCAGTAGTATTTAATGCCTTTTAGAACTTTTTTCTAAACTAACTTACATAAAAGAAAAATGTCGAAAATATTTTTTTGGTTTATTAATTTAATACTTGGAAAGTTTAAAGGGCTCGGGGTTCGCGAATTTAAGTGCGATAACGATACTTAATATCTCATTTGAAAGCCCATCTTCAGTAGTATTTAATGCCTTTTAGAACTTTTTTCTAACCTAACTTACATAAAAGAAAAATGTCGAAAATATTTTTTTGGTTTATTAATTTAATACTTGGAAAGTTTAAAGGGCTCGGGGTTCGCGAATTTAAGTGCGATAACGATACTTAATATCTCATTTGAAAGCCCATCTTCAGTAGTATTTAATGCCTTTTAGAACTTTTTTCTAACCTAATTTACATAAAAGAAAAATGTCGAAAAATATTTTTTTGGTTTATTAATTTAATACTTGGAAAGTTTAAAGGGCTCGGGGTTCGCGAATTTAAGTGCGATAACGATACTTAATATCTCATTTGAAAGCCCATCTTCAGTAGTATTTAATGCCTTTTAGAACTTTTTTCTAACCTAATTTACATAAAAGAAAAATGTCGAAAAATATTTTTTTGGTTTATTAATTTAATACTTGGAAAGTTTAAAGGGCTCGGGGTTCGCGAATTTAAGTGCGATAACGATACTTAATATCTCATTTGAAAGCCCATCTTCAGTAGTATTTAATGCCTTTTAGAACTTTTTTCTAACCTAATTTACATAAAAGAAAAATGTCGAAAAATATTTTTTTGGTTTATTAATTTAATACTTGGAAAGTTTAAAGGGCTCGGGGTTCGCGAATTTAAGTGCGATAACGATACTTAATATCTCATTTGAAAGCCCATCTTCAGTAGTATTTAATGCCTTTTAGAACTTTTTTCTAACCTAACTTACATAAAAGAAAAATGTCGAAAATATTTTTTTGGTTTATTAATTTAATACTTGGAAAGTTTAAAGGGCTCGGGGTTCGCGAATTTAAGTGCGATAACGATACTTAATATCTCATTTGAAAGCCCATCTTCAGTAGTATTTAATGCCTTTTAGAACTTTTTTCTAACCTAATTTACATAAAAGAAAAATGTCGAAAAATATTTTTTTGGTTTATTAATTTAATACTTGGAAAGTTTAAAGGGCTCGGGGTTCGCGAATTTAAGTGCGATAACGATACTTAATATCTCATTTGAAAGCCCATCTTCAGTAGTATTTAATGCCTTTTAGAACTTTTTTCTAACCTAACTTACATAAAAGAAAAATGTCGAAAATATTTTTTTGGTTTATTAATTTAATACTTGGAAAGTTTAAAGGGCTCGGGGTTCGCGAATTTAAGTGCGATAACGATACTTAATATCTCATTTGAAAGCCCATCTTCAGTAGTATTTAATGCCTTTTAGAACTTTTTTCTAAACTAACTTACATAAAAGAAAAATGTCGAAAATATTTTTTTGGTTTATTAATTTAATACTTGGAAAGTTTAAAGGGCTCGGGGTTCGCGAATTTAAGTGCGATAACGATACTTAATATCTCATTTGAAAGCCCATCTTCAGTAGTATTTAATGCCTTTTAGAACTTTTTTCTAACCTAATTTACATAAAAGAAAAATGTCGAAAAATATTTTTTTGGTTTATTAATTTAATACTTGGAAAGTTTAAAGGGCTCGGGGTTCGCGAATTTAAGTGCGATAACGATACTTAATATCTCATTTGAAAGCCCATCTTCAGTAGTATTTAATGCCTTTTAGAACTTTTTTCTAACCTAACTTACATAAAAGAAAAATGTCGAAAATATTTTTTTGGTTTATTAATTTAATACTTGGAAAGTTTAAAGGGCTCGGGGTTCGCGAATTTAAGTGCGATAACGATACTTAATATCTCATTTGAAAGCCCATCTTCAGTAGTATTTAATGCCTTTTAGAACTTTTTTCTAAACTAACTTACATAAAAGAAAAATGTCGAAAATATTTTTTTGGTTTATTAATTTAATACTTGGAAAGTTTAAAGGGCTCGGGGTTCGCGAATTTAAGTGCGATAACGATACTTAATATCTCATTTGAAAGCCCATCTTCAGTAGTATTTAATGCCTTTTAGAACTTTTTTCTAACCTAATTTACATAAAAGAAAAATGTCGAAAAATATTTTTTTGGTTTATTAATTTAATACTTGGAAAGTTTAAAGGGCTCGGGGTTCGCGAATTTAAGTGCGATAACGATACTTAATATCTCATTTGAAAGCCCATCTTCAGTAGTATTTAATGCCTTTTAGAACTTTTTTCTAACCTAACTTACATAAAAGAAAAATGTCGAAAATATTTTTTTGGTTTATTAATTTAATACTTGGAAAGTTTAAAGGGCTCGGGGTTCGCGAATTTAAGTGCGATAACGATACTTAATATCTCATTTGAAAGCCCATCTTCAGTAGTATTTAATGCCTTTTAGAACTTTTTTCTAACCTAACTTACATAAAAGAAAAATGTCGAAAATATTTTTTTGGTTTATTAATTTAATACTTGGAAAGTTTAAAGGGCTCGGGGTTCGCGAATTTAAGTGCGATAACGATACTTAATATCTCATTTGAAAGCCCATCTTCAGTAGTATTTAATGCCTTTTAGAACTTTTTTCTAAACTAACTTACATAAAAGAAAAATGTCGAAAATATTTTTTT
Organism: Meloidogyne luci; assembly: GCA_902706615.1. Lineage (NCBI taxonomy): Eukaryota > Metazoa > Nematoda > Chromadorea > Rhabditida > Meloidogynidae > Meloidogyne > Meloidogyne luci. The sequence continues at coordinate 77,358 of CACSLI010000257.1, read as the reverse complement.
GGTTTATTAATTTAATACTTGGAAAGTTTAAAGGGCTCGGGGTTCGCGAATTTAAGTGCGATAACGATACTTAATATCTCATTTGAAAGCCCATCTTCAGTAGTATTTAATGCCTTTTAGAACTTTTTTCTAACCTAATTTACATAAAAGAAAAATGTCGAAAATATTTTTTTGGTTTATTAATTTAATACTTGGAAAGTTTAAAGGGCTCGGGGTTCGCGAATTTAAGTGCGATAACGATACTTAATATCTCATTTGAAAGCCCATCTTCAGTAGTATTTAATGCCTTTTAGAACTTTTTTCTAACCTAACTTACATAAAAGAAAAATGTCGAAAATATTTTTTTGGTTTATTAATTTAATACTTGGAAAGTTTAAAGGGCTCGGGGTTCGCGAATTTAAGTGCGATAACGATACTTAATATCTCATTTGAAAGCCCATCTTCAGTAGTATTTAATGCCTTTTAGAACTTTTTTCTAAACTAACTTACATAAAAGAAAAATGTCGAAAATATTTTTTTGGTTTATTAATTTAATACTTGGAAAGTTTAAAGGGCTCGGGGTTCGCGAATTTAAGTGCGATAACGATACTTAATATCTCATTTGAAAGCCCATCTTCAGTAGTATTTAATGCCTTTTAGAACTTTTTTCTAACCTAACTTACATAAAAGAAAAATGTCGAAAATATTTTTTTGGTTTATTAATTTAATACTTGGAAAGTTTAAAGGGCTCGGGGTTCGCGAATTTAAGTGCGATAACGATACTTAATATCTCATTTGAAAGCCCATCTTCAGTAGTATTTAATGCCTTTTAGAACTTTTTTCTAACCTAACTTACATAAAAGAAAAATGTCGAAAATATTTTTTTGGTTTATTAATTTAATACTTGGAAAGTTTAAAGGGCTCGGGGTTCGCGAATTTAAGTGCGATAACGATACTTAATATCTCATTTGAAAGCCCATCTTCAGTAGTATTTAATGCCTTTTAGAACTTTTTTCTAACCTAACTTACATAAAAGAAAAATGTCGAAAATATTTTTTTGGTTTATTAATTTAATACTTGGAAAGTTTAAAGGGCTCGGGGTTCGCGCCGATCAATATACCATAAGATATAATCCAATATATAATTTTTAATATTTTTTTTAAATTGAATATTTTTAAATTTGATTTTCTGGATGGTATCTAAAATAGAATGTTTATCACAGGGGTAAATACATGTCTAGTAAAATAACCGGAATCTACATACTCTGCCGAGAATAGGTCTCAAATTAAATTTTTTTCGAAATGGTATTAAATAAATTTTTTCAACAGTATATTTCTGAACGAACAGCTATTCTTCCTTTCCCTTTCTTTTTCTAGCTTCAGCCAACGCCTTTTTAATAGCCAAATATGAACGGTCCTTCGACTTAAATTTTCCAATTGAAGACCTTCCTTTTGTTGAAATATTTTTTGATAATTTCCCGCTTTGTCCTGCACTATTTCCCTCTGACTTTTCAGCCTTGATCGTTTGTTCATTTTTACTTTCCTCTCCAAGATTTTTTGGTTGATTTATTACTGTTTTGGAATCATGAGGAATGCACCAGTCATCCTTTTCCCCTTCTCTTTTTTTCTCGCACATTTTTAAATATTGCTTAAATTGTATGTTTTAATTTTTATTTTGTTTATCAATGTTAAAAAGAAATTTAATTTCATAAAATAAAGTCAAGCTAGGGTATTCACCAGGGTTGTGCTGTTTCGCTTTCGTCTTACGCCATATCTTCGCCTTTTTTGGTGTTCTATCTTTCATGTTTCGCTTTTATGTGTGAAAGGCGAAGGTTTATACACTCTCAAAGACAGTTCTGTCTTTTCGATTCCTTCGAGATGCTGGCCTTGGATAGTGTGTTAGGTTTAGTGTCTAAAATAAAGTCAATCTATGATATTATTCCCAAAGGATAATCAGTCGAGGACCTCACTTGTGGGTGCACATTTAGAGTGTACACAAGGGAAGTACCTAAACAGATTTTTTAAAGCAAAACATTTAGAGCGGAGGATGAAACACCAACAAACGCGAAACAATGCCTAGAGCCTAGCTTGATTCAATTTTTGATATCAATTCGTGAAATTATTCAAATTTAAAAAATTTTTTACAATTTCCAAATCTTTTATGTATTGCTCCCTAGAAGCTGCAATTCCAAGATTCAATGCCATTTGGTCTAATTCTTCAATATCTTCCAGTTGGTCATTAGAATTTATTTTTTCAACTATATTTTCATTCAACTTTTCACTTTGTTCTTCGTTTACGACAGATTTTCCTTTAATTTTTCTCAATTCGTCTTGCTCAGTTTGCTCATCTCTATTCGGAATAGTTTCTTCATTTATTTGAATATTATCCTCATTCTTAGAGACTTCTAAAATGCTTTTTTGGGTTTGTTTTCCTTTTAATTGTTGTTTCTTGTTTTCTTCCTCTGAATAAGTTAATTGTTCCACTGATGGGTTGCTGACCAGGTCTTGATTTTGATTTGCTAATAATTTATTTTTGATTTTGTTTGGGGAAAGGACAGTCCCGCCACTCCGACGCAGGGGTACAGCCCAAAAACGTGCGGGCAAAACAACGCAAAGCCTAGCTGGACTGCGTAAAATTTTTTGATCCGTGACTGGTATAGTTTGATGTAAAGCGACGAGCTGATTGATTCAACAATACTTTCTTCCGAATCTACGCCCGTCAGGGAAAATTCTACATGTTAAAGATCGTACTCCAATAACTCAGACAAGATCATAGCTCTCCGTTAACCGTAAAACTTAATATAAAGCATTCTATTCTTCAATTATCCTTCAAAGGGGCATTCTATTAGAGGTGACCTGGAGAGGGCCATTCTATCAGAGATAATACGGATACATTTGCCCTTACGAACCTAAAATAAAAGAACTACTTTGACTCCGTCTTTGCCTTGTTTGTTCATTACTTTGCCTTAAGAAATTTGTCTGTTTCTGTTTAATTAATTCATTTTCAGTCAAAATTTTTGTATATAAAAATTTTATGTCATCTCTGGTTCTTAATTTTTCCTTTTGGCTAGTCTCTCGTGCAAACAATCTCAATAAAATATTTATGCCCTTTATTCCATTGACTAAATTTGTTATTTGTTGTCCCAAAAGGGTTAATAATCCTTTTTCTGGGGTGTCAATAACAATTTTATTTTTTTCTGTGTCAAATCTCTCAGATTGCTCATTTAGTTGTTTAACTAATTCCTCCAATTTACATGTGTTAATGTCGAAATTAAATTCAGATGGATTGTCATAAAACGTTTTTACTATTTTTGACATGCTATTCAAAATATTGTGTATATTGAGTATGCCGCTCTTTAAATAATGTAATTTGGTTGGAGGAATCGTCGCTTGTGGACTAATTTGGGGAGTTGCTGTTTGTGATCTACTTGAAGGGAGCGTTTGCTGTATGAACTGAGGAACCATTTTTGAACTATTCTGAGGAAGTGTCTGATGTACCGTGGGCTGTGGTCTAATCTGTTGCACTGTTGCTTGTGAACTAATTTTCGGAGCTGCTATTTGCAATCCAATTTGAGGAATCGTATGGTGTACTAATGTAGGAACCATAGCCTTATGGACCGTTGCTTGTGGGCTAATTTGGGGAGTTGCAGTTTGTGATGTAACTGGAGGAGTCATTTGCTGCATAAACCGAGGAACCGGAGGTACGATCGCTTGCGACCTAATCTGATGGGTCTTTGCTTGTGAACTAAAAGAAGGCATTGTGCGTTCTATAAGAGAGGCTGTTGTCTGGACCGTAGTCTGTGGTTTAATCTGAGGAGCCGTATGGTGTATAGATGAAGGAGCCGATGTTTGATGTAGCGATGTTTTGGGTATGCTAGTATGTTGAAACATTGCTAAAAATTGTATCATTCAGAAATTACAATTCTTGCTTTACTTCTACCTGGACTAGCAAGTGTTTGATAGCTCTGAGCTTTTTGTCCTTGAATATGCAATGCCTCATTCATATCATCTTTAGCATTTATATTTGTCTGAATTGACTGAATATTTTGAACTTGCTGTGTTATAATCTCAGCGTTGAGTTTTGTTGAAATATCTGGCGGTTGACCTTTAATAATAAATTTTTATTTCGATTTTATAAAGTAAAGCAAAACTGGGTAAGTTACCTGGAAATATTGTTGGTAATTTTGTAGCTATCGCAGTCTTTTCCGCAATAGGAGGTTGTAGATTGTCTTTTATTGAGGAAATAGCATGGTATAACATTTTCAATGGCAATTTTTCTTCTTTTTGTTGCGCAGATTTTTCTATAGTATGTAGAAATTTTAATAAAAAAATCTTTTTACCTTCCCCACCATCAGTTTCCAACTCTGAGGCAATTTCAATCATCTTATCATAACAATTATCCAGCAATCTTTCATACTTTTCTCTACCCACACTGTTTGGTGGGTATGTGAAAATTAGGTTTTTTATTAACACCATATTATACATTTGCAAATAAATAAGGGCATATTTGTATTCCCTCCAAGACTGCTTTTCTTCGCCTATTATAGACTTATCAAAATTTGAAATAATTCGCAACGATCTTTGCTCGTATTGCCGATCACTTAAATGCTGATACTTGGGACGATCATTTTTAAGCTTGTCAGTAATGTTTCCATGCTCGGCAATTTTATTTTCAAAAGAAACATTGATGGGTTTGCTCAACTCCAATTCATTAATTCTAAAGAAACGTCTGATGCGCTGAAATATCGAATGATATAAAATTATATTAGGTCGGGTCATAATTAGTGTCGCTTTTTTTGTTAAGTTATTTATTCCAAAATAACAATCAAAAATATCATTAAACAATAAAATATTCTCCAAGAAGATCGATAACGGATTGGCGACGATGGCCCAACTTTCAAATTCCATGTTCGAAAAACATGGTTCCCATTTTAGAGGCAAAACATCGCTTCACCGAATTTTGGACCTCGTCCACGGACATGAAATTTTGACCCCCCAAGAAATTTTTTAAAAAAAGGAAAAGGTGATAGTCCGATAGTGCGAGGTCCGGACTATACGGCAGGTGCGAAATTAAACGCCATACAAGCACCTCTCTGAGGTGATTGAGAGTTTTCGCTCACACGTGCGGACGGGCATTGTCTTGCTGAAAATATACAGGTCCTTCCCACCGCCTATTGCTTGGACAACATTATTTACAACAGTGGATTGGTTACAATAAAGAGTGTAGTTTATGCTGTTACTAAAAGGAAGGAGCTCCCAGTGCACCGGACCTCGCATTATCCAAAAAACACAAAGCATATGCTCTTTTCCATGTAGAGGTCTTCGAAGCACTATAACTCCTATTTCTTTTGGTGACAAAAATTGATTTCCCCCATGTGGATTATCCTAAAAGATCCAAGATTCATCACAGGTAATAAGGTTCCTTAAAAAATTTTGTCTCCGGTGGAGACGAATGAATCCCCTAGAAGTGTCGTGTCGTTTATTTCATTTTTGAAATGTGAGTACACGCGGCATTTGATTTGTCTTCCTTAAGCGAAGCCCGCGTTTTTTCATTCAAGCGTGGCCATATATATAGAGCAGATATCCTTCTACAATTAAGCAGTAGAAATTTCGGGATTTCGTCTAAACGAGCCGAGCAGGACCGTTATTCTCAATGACAGCCGTCTCCCTTGACCATGTTTGCTTCTGAGAGTCATACGGCCTTCAACGTAAAGCCTGAACCCTATTCTTGCTGTCTAGCATAGACAACGATCCCATTGACTAGATCATTAAGATTTTTTGCTTCTTGTGTACATTTTTGGCAATTTATAATTCAAGGTGCAAATGCTTGAGAATTTCACTACGAGGTAGCGAAGTTCAAAAAATCATAACTTTATGAATATCACTCATATATACCTAAACCTGGTATTAAAATGAAGAGTAGATTCAGATCTTTATGTTGGTTAATAAGAAAAAAAGATATTTATAAAATAATACCCCTAAAAATTTAGTCGAAAAAAAGCGACACTAATTATGACCCGACCTAATATTTTATCAGATTTCATTGTTAAAGTAAGCTATATTCCCCTAGTCCGTAAGAAACCAAAATAAAGAATTCTAAAAAACTAAAAGTAGATTAGAAACCGGAGTGGGGATTGTCGGGGGAGGACCTACTCATAATAAAATTAATTTAATGACTTGATAATCCAAATTTTTCAGTAAATTTTGAATAAATACAGGCATACAAACAATGCATTCAATCTGCCATAGTCTTCCTAGCTTGTCTTTCTCATTAGAATTTATCATAAAGTAGAATAACATGTCGTTTTGATTGTTTACATCGACTAATCTTCCTTCATATTTCCCCGAGTTTTCACTAAAAACGAAGCATTTAAAACGTTTTTCTGCATCTACAGGAACGAGCCATTGAAATTCTCGAAGTTTTGTCCAAGTTCCAGATATATGTACAGATATGGGATAATTACAGGAAGTTGAAGAAATAAAAATAAATAGAAATATAGAAGGTAGAATGATTAAATTAATTTTTGGAAAGGTGTATTTTAGCATTTTATGTTTCTCTAAACGAAAAATAAATTAAAATAATTTTTTAAATTTATTTAAAATTAAATTTTTTAATATTTTTATTCTACAATGAATTAAAATGCTTTACTTAAAAATAAATTAAAAAATAAGAATGCGCAACACTGTATAGATTTCACGTGCGCATCAGGCTTTTCCATCGATTACGCGGGTTTTCCATCGAAAGTCTTTTAAGCAAATTTTTCCGATGCAAAGCGAGCGTTTTGAAAAGATGCCCTTTTCTTATAAAGCAATAGACTTTTTAGAGATGAAAGGAAAATGCCCTTTTCTTATTAAAACACAAATTTACAAAAATAAATATTCGGCAAAACTTAAAAAAGAATACAAAAAATACAGACTTTTTATATTTTTTATTTCAAAATCAGACAATTTAAACTTTTAGAGTGCAAAATCGAAAATGTTTTTAAATAATAAACATAAATAAGAATTTTAAAAAATATTTAAATAAATAAAAATCAAAAGAAGAAAATTCTAATTGAAGAATTTAGCAATAATTGGACAAAATGTCGCAAAACATTTCGCCAAACTTTTTTATTTTTTGAATACTCTAAAGAAAAGGGTTGGTAGAGTCTCGAGCAGGCTTTCTTGATTTCAACAAACTTTCTGAATTCCCGATTGTTCGATTAATTCTTCCTTCTAGTGCATTTTCTTGCTCTCGCACCAAAAAACTTCAATAGAAAATTGCTAGGTATGAATGTGGGATCTTGTAAAATCCTTCAAAGCATCCGCCTCACAGCTTACACTTATTTTTTGGGAATTGCTCTCATTTTTCTCTTAAATTTCTTTTATTTTTTAGTCAATTAAAAATGGAAAACGAATTTAAAATCTCTTCTTATGTCGAAAATGGAACTTTAAATACACTCAAATTTAATCAAAATAATTCAAATGGCTCAAATAAATCGCCTTCTGATAAATTACTGGGAGATAGACGGCATGTTTTTTACCACAAGAGGACTGCAAAGGCTGTTGATGTTGCTAAACGAAAGGCGAGATCTGGTATATTTTTTGTTAATTTTAAGGAATTTCCACCCCAAGAATATTTTAGGAATCTAAGGGTTTCTTAAAACGTGTCTGGCTCTAGTAATCTCGGTAATTTTGTCGTTTACAACCCTTTATGCGAAACATTTGTGGAGGAAAAATGGTCCTATGAACTATAATATAACCGTTAAATCCTTAAAGGTTTACTAGGACTAGTCCGACCTTTTGCTCTTTAGTTTTTTGATTGCAGTTTTTGGGGTTTTGGACTTGGATTTTTTTGGGTTGGGTTTGGGCTCTGATTTCTAATCGAAAAATGATCGGATTTCGAGTAGTCCGTAACATCCCTTTTCCCAAAAAAATTTCATAAAATGCCCTCCAAAAGTCTTTCCCAACAAATCCTTCCAGACTTTATTGCTTCCTATCAAGGAATATCACAGGGGTTGAGAAGACAAAAGCAGGGTCGAGTTTTTAAAATTTTATTTGGGTCAGATTTAGAGTCTAAGAAGCCCGGATATCGTTTTTCATGCTAACCCCGTTCCAAACTTCTCAAAAAAATTTCAGAACTAAAAAAGAATGAATGGTACTGCGAAGGTTATTCTTTAAATTCTGATCAATTTCTTTCTCAAATGGCTATGGGACCCGATACTATAGAACGCGTGGATGCCTCCAAAATGACTTGTCAAGAATTTGCTGAACGTTATGAAAAGTTGAATAAACCTGTGATTTTGTTGGGTTTGATGGATGAATGGAAGGCTAATGAGCGCTGGAATTTACAGGTTTTTTGATAAGTTTAGGGGATTTTTCGATTATTGGGTAGAATTAAATTTCGTTTTTTCCCCAAATTATTAAAAATGGGCAGACTATAAACTTGAATTTTGCCAATTCTTTTTCTATTTCCTTAAATATTTTTTGGGGTATGGGCATAAACACCCTCTTAACATTATTTTAAAAACTCGTCCACTTTTTACTAGGTTTTTAAAAAATATCAGGCCTGCAGAGCAGGCCCGTAGCCAGGGGGGGGTGAGGGGGGGAATTCCCCCCCCCCCCCGAAATGGGAAAAAGGAAAAAATTTGGGGAAGGGTTTGGGTAAAAAAAGTGAATTTTTTTGGCCTACGGCCTTCGAAATTTTAAAAATTTTCGCCTGCGGCGCAAAAAAGGAAGAAATCTGGCTTCTTGAGCTCCAAAATTCAAAAAATTTTCGCCTGCGGCGCTGAAAATCAAGATTTTTGGCGCCTGCGGCGCCGGAAAAGTGAATTTTTTTGGCCTACGGCCTTCTAAAATTCTCAAAATTTTCGCCTGCGGCGCTGAAAATCAAAATTTTTGGCGCCTTCGGCGCCAAAAATTTGGCGCAAAAAAATTTTCCCCCCTTGCCCCCCCCCCCCGAAAAAAAATCCTGGCTACGGGCCTGCTGCAGAGCAGGGCTGGGCGAAATCTAAAAACAAAATGCGGAACTTCGCGCTGAAAAATGAAGCATGCGAAAGATGTAAAACTAGCCCAGCCCTTCTTCAGAGCTTACTGATAGAATGACTTGGCCTTCCTTCAGTATCTTGGCCCAGGAACCCCAAAAATAATTTCTATTTAAGTTCTTGACCTAGAACCCACTCGAGTTTTTTGATTTTTTACCCTATTTTTTATTCTCCCCCCTTTTAATTTTAAAAATAATTTTTAGACCCTTCACCGAGCTTATCGAAACCAAAAATTTAAATGTGGAGAAGACGATGATGGCTACTCTGTAAAATTAAAAATGAAATATTATTTGCATTATATGACGGCAAATTGTGATGATTCACCGCTTTATATTTTTGATTCTGGTTTTGGAGAGGTTTTTTTTGTTTTTTTTAATTATAGTCGGACCTCGAATTTAAATACTTGGGATTTGCTGGTTTCGTCTTTCACCTATTTTCGCCTTATTTCTCCCAATTTTTGTCGTCAACGTTGACTAACGGCCTCTTTCGCTTTTTAAAATCAGTTTCGGCACACACATGGATTTTTTGGGTACTCCCTAATGTTCTCTCTATTTGATGAATAATTTTTTTCATTTGGGGGAGATGGAGCGGTTTGTTCGGAATAATTCTGAGATTACATGTCAAAATTTTTCACTGAAATCTGGCCCTAAATACACTTTTGCCTACTTTTCATACCCCTTTTTTAACCACCCAAGTGTTTGATAAATTCGTGGTCCGACTATTTAAATTTTTTAGCGACAAAAAACTTCAAAAATTTTGGATGATTATGAAGTTCCAGATTTTTTCAAGGACGACTTGTTTCGTTATGCTGCTGAAAAGAGGAGACCTCCCTATAGGTTTTTGTTTTTTTTTATTTTTCTTGACACTGATCCATTGTCCGTTAGTTTCAATCTGATTAATTTTGTCCGCAAATAATTTTTTTGTCTGCAGAAAATATTTTAATTCCAAATCACTGAATTTTTTCGAGAATATTTTTGGGTATAAGTATAATTTTTCAGTTTTTTGCCTTATTAAAATTTTTTTGAAAATTTCTTTTTTGCTGACAAAGATTTGCGGATAAAAAAATTTTCAAAAAATTTTTTCTAGATGGTTTGTCATGGGTCCAGCTAGATCAGGCACAGCAATTCACATTGACCCCATTGGAACTTCAGCTTGGAATGCTCTAATTTCTGGCCACAAAAAGTAAGAAAAAAATTTCTCTTAAAAATTCGGAAATGTTTTTAAGAATTTTTTTAATTTCCAAAAATTCTCTCAATTTCCAGTTGCAGCAACAAATATATGCACTTTGAAACTGAATGTAATTAAATAAAAAATTAATAGACCTTAATCAATAAGAAAATTTGTAGGGGGAATTTTTGAGAAAACAAATCTAAAAATTTATTTTTTGTGGAACATTTTCCTTCTTTTTTCTATCTTCGGCATTTTTTAAAAATCGTCTGCAAATTTTTGCGGACAATTTTTTGCGGATCATTTTTGCGGATTTTTATTAAAATGAAGTGAGGCCAAAATTGAAAATAGTAAATAAATATCAAATTGACAATAATAGAAAAATCCGCAAAAATTGTCCGCAAAAATAAAAAATAAGCAATTTTAGTATTTTTGATATTTAAAAGATTTTTAATTTTTAGATGGTGCCTAATTCACCCTTCAACGCCCAAACAATTAATTAAACCAAAAACTGAAGAAACTAAAAATCTTGTACACCCAGATGAAGCAATTACTTGGTTTGGAACTGTTTTCCCTCGAGTTTGTAGTCCACATTGGAATAATGAACGTTTTCCTGTTATTCACGCAATTCAGAGACCGGGAGAGGTTTTTCTTTTAATTCTGATTTTTAATTTATTACGATTCTGATTTTTGTTATCAGAATTCTGATTTACTTAAAATTTCTGATTTTTAATTAATTCTGATTTTTAAATTCTGATTATTCTAAATTCTGTTTTTTTTTTTTGAAATTCTGATTTTTAATTCTGACTTTTCTGGATTTAAAATTTCTGGTTTTTCAATTCTGGTTTTTAAAATTTCTGATTTTTTTAGAAATTCTGATTTTTTAAAATGATTTTTTTAATTCTGATTTTTCGATATTCTGATTTAAGTTCTGATTTTCCCCTTCTAAAAATAATTAATTTAATTATTCTAGTTAATGTTCGTTCCTTCCGGTTGGTGGCATGTTGTAATGAATTTGGAGACTACAATTGCTGTTACACAAAATTTCTGTTCTGTGGTTAATTTGCCTAATGTCTGGCCTAAATTAATTAAACAGTTTGGGAATTTTTTAAAATTAATATAAGGGATTTAAATTTATTTTTTGTTATCAAAAATCCACAAATTAAAAAAATCCGCAAATTTTGTCTGCAAAAAAGTTTTTTTTTATTTTTTGGAGTATTTGCCAGTCTCCAGATTTGAAGAGCGAGTTTTTGGGTTCCTTATCAAAAGACAAAATCTCCTTGGGGATTTTAACGAATTATAAAATTGCGGACAATTTTTGCGGACTTTTTTCAATTTGCGGACTTCTTTTATTTTTTATTTTATTTTAAAATTCCTTCAAAAAAAATTTTTTTTCATTTTTTTCAGGCGTCCTCAACTTGCTCTACATTGGTTAAAAGTAGTTAATAAATCTAGACCTGAACTAATTGAAAAAATTGATCAAATTAATAAATTGAATGGAATTGCTTCACTGGATATTAGCGAGCCGTAAAAAATTTTTTTCAATTAATTTTTTTAAAAAATTCAAATGTCCGCAAATTTTATCCGCAGGAAAAATTTTTTTGAATTTTTTAGTCTGTTGGTTATTCCTCGCATTTTTGCGGACAAATTTTTTGCGGACGTCCGCAAAAAATTAAAAAAAAAATTTTTTTCAAAGTTGTGATTCATCAAGTTCATCCTCTTCTTCTTATGATTCCTCTTCAGATTCTGATGAAGGTGATGAAAAAACTAAAATAGCAACAACGACAAATTGTGAAAAGATAAATAATGACAAAAATGGTCAAAATTTAGAAAAGCAAAATAAAGAAGAATATTATCGAGGAACTAAAAGGTTTGTGATAAGAAATGATAGAATAATAATTTTAAATTGGAAAAAAATATTTTTTTTTGAAAAATTTTTGGGGAAATTTTTTAAGGGGAAGCTACCCAAAATTTTAAATTTTGCGGGGCCTTCAGTCTTCCTTCGAATAAATTTGGGGTTAAATAAATAGCTTGATTGAATGGGTTAATAAATTAATTTTATTTTTAGGAAGCATACTACTTCCCCTCAACAACACAACAAAAATAATAATTACTCTTCTAATCATAATGGAAATCGACACCAACACGACAGAAATTATTACCCTAACCACTACTATGATAAGCACAAAATTAACAAAAATGGAGTGAATAAATAAAATAAAAATGAAGGGGTAAAATATATTTATTGACTATAAAATTAATTTTGCTGGGAATTATCATCATTAGGGCCTTTTTTTTCATTTTAAATTTTTTATATTGCCTGGATTAAGTTTTTTGAGTGTCAAAATCGGCTGACACTCAACCCCCACAAATTGAGTGCCGGCTGACTTTGATCGGCCATAACTTTTTGATACTTGATTCAATACGAATGTATTTTATATCATTCGAAAGCCCTCGATAAGCGGTATCTTTCTTTCAAAATGATGGACCAGGTCTAATCAAGTGTCAAAAAGTTAGAGCCCGATATGTCCGGTTATTTGGTGTTTTTCACATTTATCGGGTTCTAACTTTTTAATACCTGATTAGACCTGATCCATCCAGTTGGAAAAAAGATAGCGCTTATCGAGGGCTTTCGAATGATATAAAATTCATTCGTATTGATTCAAGTATCAAAAAGTTATGGCCGATCAAATTCGGCTGGCACTCAATCTATCGAGGGGGTATAACGGATAAGTACCAATTTTCTTTATGTAATTGTTATAAGGGTATTAAATTTATTTTTTCAAAATATTCATTTATCAAAAAAAATTATTTCTTTTCGCAAAAATCTTTTTTGTTATCATTAATTAAAAAATTTTTTTGTTATTTTTGTAAAATAAATATTTATTTTATAAATTATTCTTTTTTTTTTAAATTAATTTTTGTAGATTTCAAAAATCACAATATATTTATTATATTTTTGTATTTATTTATTTATCCCGTCTCTCGTCGTTTTCTTAATTTTCGAGACCGATCGACATTTTTGCCTTGCATTTTTTGGAGCAACACCTTTTTTTAGTATTTTTCTCTTGTTTTTTTTGTCAGCACAGTCCCATTGATTTTAAATTCTAAAATTTTATTATTGTTAAACTTTATTTGGGTTTTTAGCTTTGTTTTTAAGCTTAAAGTTCAAATAATTTTTTAATTTAATTTCCTTTTAATTTTCACATCTCCTAGTCTTTATAAAGACTCACTTTTGCAATTATCATGTCTAGACAAGCATCCAATACAAATTGAACATTCTTAAATTTGATTTGTATTTAATAAAGTATTTTTCAAAGAAAATGAGATTGAGTAAGGGAAGGTGGAATTGGAAAGGGGGACCGAGAAGGAACCAAACCGAGAACGAAAGACTGGGAGGGAGGAGAGGGATTGGAGGAGAAAGGAGGAGGATTGGAGGAAAATGGAGGAGGATTGGGGGAGAAAGGAGGATTGAGGGAGAAAGGAGGCGGATTGGAGGAGAAAGGGGGAGCAGTCTAATATTATCCCGAAATCTCAACAAACTTGACAGGGAAACGAAACAGAAAACCCGGGAATATCCGCTACCCATTTCCTCTTCCCTGTCCCATTGTCCGCCAATCCCCACTTTAAAAAAATTAAATTTTACATTTGTATCGGTTGCACAAGTGTGGTGGCCTTTAAAAAATATTTTTTATCATTTTTATTTTTAAAAAATCCTTACAATAAATTTCCCTTTGATTAGATCTATTTACTTGTTCAAATTTCCATTGAATATAATTTGTACATTCTGTTTGGTTTTGAAGGCCTTTGTATTCCGGAAAGCAAACGTTGAGTGGGGAATGGGCTATTTTTTCGGCAAAAATGTCCTTTTTGTTGAGGAATACTGTAATTTTTAAAAATACTAGATTTATGAGATCATGGGGTCAGTGACGAATCAGTGACACTCTCGTTATACCGCGACGTAGTGAACGGTAGGTCCTTTCCCGGCTTTTTTGGATTTTCAGGGCAAACCACCCCACCCTCCCCCCCCCCCTCTTTATAATGATACCCCATATATAGTGGTCATCCTATTGACATGAGATATAATTCTTTCAACTCTAAGGGTGTACTGTATCCTGATAGATTTTAGGGGGTGTCTGCTATGCCTGCTAAGGAGGTTCAGTTATGGGGCTATATCACAAGTAGAGGGGTTATAACGAGAACTACATATAATCTTTCAATTAACCCCCCCCCCCTTCACATACAAATAAAGTGAATTTCTGAAAACCAAGGACTATTACAAATGGAATCGAATAATTTAAGTGATTCAAGCATTCTATTAGTGCAATTATCCTCCCTTAATGTTTGGTCGTATTCAGAAAGTGAAGAAATAAATATAATAGAATTAACGTTGTCTACAAAACAGTGAATCCACTAAAAACATTTAAAGATTTATCTTATTAATGTTTTTATATTTAGATGTTTTTCCGGAAATGTTTTTATATTTAAATGTTTTTCCTGAAATGTTTTTATATTTAAATGTTTTTCCGGAAATGTTTTTATATTTAAATGTTTTTCCTGAAATGTTTTTATATTTAAATGTTTTTCCATAAATGTTTTTATATTTAGATGTTTTTCCGGAAATTTTTCTATATTTAAATGTTTTTCCAGAAATGTTTCTTCTGATTGTTTTTATATTTGCATGTTTTTCTGAAAATGTTTTTACATGTTTTTCCGGAAATGTTATATTTAAGTGTTAATGTTTTCCGGTGTTTTTATGTTTTTAATGTTTTTCCGGAAATGCTTTTAATGTTTTCCGAAAATGTTTTGATGTTTTCCGGAAACGCCTTTATGTTTTGATGTTTTTCTGAAATGTTTTTACAAGTTTTTCGGAAATGTTTTATAATTTGTCTTTATATTCAGTCTTTAGGATAAGTATTTGTTTTTGGTATTACATACATTGTTTTCCGGAAATTTTTTAGTTACCGATTTTCATACCTTTTTCCGTTCAGACCGCTGTCCACCAACATCAATTACTCTAAATATTTTTTAATTATTAAAATTTTTAGTATTTTATATTTTACCTAAACGTAAGGCCTTTAAGTTCAAAGAGCACTTCAGTAATTCCACTTGTCTTAAGAAAAATTATTTTTTAGTTTAAACAAGCTTCCGCCACACCTTTATCCTCGTTCTAAGCAAATCCTGTTCTGTAGGCAAATAGTTGTGGGCGCCTAGCCTTGCTAGATTGTCCAAGAAATACTTGGCGGAGTCATCTATCTTTAATAAAAAAATTATTTTTGGCTTCAAAAATATTTCTTCAACTTGATATTCATTAGACCGCCTGAAGCCTAAAAATAATTTTATTTAAAAAATATTTTTTTTATTTTTACATTCTTGGACGCCTTCGTCCTTCCATAGCCTTTGCATGGCGTCAACTAATTCATCGGTTAATTCTTCCCTGTTGGCATGAATTGTAGCAAAAACAAGTTGACTATCTTTCTACACTATTAAAAATTTATTTAAATATTTTGGAAATTTTTTACCAATCGTTCGGGGTCGCCATAGTCTATGTGGAGGTGAAACATTGCTCGAAGGATAGCAAGCATTGAATGAATAGTGTTGCTGAAATAGTTTGGGAGAATTGTTTTGAAGTAAAAACAATCTGAGGAAATCAGAATATTAAATGAACATTTTCCGGAAAATCAGAATTTTATTTGAACATGTTTAAGAAACAAATAATTTCTATTTTCTTTTCCGGAAAGATGTTCCGGAAATAATTGAATTTTTTAAAACCAGAATTTTAAATAAACATAGAGAATAAAACATTTTCGAAAATCAGAATTTCATATAAACATGCTTCAAAAACATCTAACTTTTAACTAAAATATTGTTCCGGAAACTCATAAATATTCGAAATTAAACTAATTATTCTGTTTTTATCTTTTTACCCACCAAATAACAACAGGTTTAATTAATTCCAAATCTTGTCTAGAGAAGCCGTCTTTGTGTAGAATTCTTTGAAAGTAAAAGATTTTAATTTATAAATTAATTTCAACCTCATTTGCTTTAAAATTGTGCTTTTCCCGCTTTCTCCAGCACCTGACATAAATTAATTTTTTTAGAAAATATTAATTTAATAACCAAGTAATAATAGCTTTATAATGCGCATATCCATTGAGTGCTAAAGGAAAAAATTAAAAGAAATTTTTATTTTAAAATTAATTAATTTCTATTTTTTGTCTAAAAACAGCTACCTCCTTCCTCAACTGTTCATCAATTTTTCTTGTTTGTTTCTTCTGGTCTTTTTGATATTTGGAAGTGCAACGGCCCATTTTATAAATTATTTGTTGTTAAGAAAGAAATGCTGTTAAAATAAATTATAAATCAGAATTCAAGTTTTGGCAAAAGAAACGATTCGAATTAAACAGAATTATTTTAAAAATCAGAATTTCAAAAAAACATATTTCGGAAAAATCCTATAAAACATCTAAAGGAGCAGTAAGAAATAAAACATTTTTCGGAAAACATTTTAAATGAAGAAATAAACACAAAAACATGTTCCGGAAAAGTCAGAATTTAAATAAAATGAAAAAACAGAATAATATAATAAAAACATTTTCCGGAAAAATCAAAACTTAAACACGAGTTTTAAACAATAATTAGAATGTTTAACAAAAATCAGAATTTTAATAAAACATTCCGGAAATCGTCGATTAAAATTTTAATGGAGAAGTAAGCATAATAAAACATTTTCCAGAAAAATCAAAAACACGTTTTAAAGGGTTATTCAACAATGTTGCGTAAAAATCAGAAACAAACAAAACACTTCCGGAAATAGTTAAACAAATTAATTGATTAAATTTATAAGTATTTATTATCCATCCATTAAATAATTCCTGGACAATTTTTAATGGATAATCTTCTATAAAATAGTCCTTCGTTTTATATTAAGTAATAAATAAAGGAAAAGGAAAAGCGCCTTCCATTTCTATATTTAATTGGTGTACCTACAGTTGTTGCATTTTTATTGAGTTGTAAATTCCTTCCCCTCCCTTTTAAAAAATTTTTAAGGCATTTCTTAAAATATTTTTTTGGGTTATAAATTAAAAAATTAATAAATTTTTTATATAAATTTAATCTGTTAATTCACTAAAATCTAGAAAATATAAATTTAAAGAGTGACGCGCGGAAGAAGCTTAAAATTTGATTCATAAACATTTCTAGCTGAACATGTTTGTTTCACATTTTTTATTTCCGGAGGATGTTTGTCTGATAAGTTATTTAATTTCCGTAAGATGTTTGTTTCATCCTTTATTTCCGTAAACATGTTTATTTTTAATTCTGCTTTTTCCGGAAAATGTTTATTTAATAATTCTGATATTTCCGGAAGATGTTTGTTACATAATTTTTTCCAGAAATATGTTTATTTTATAATTCAATTTTTTCCGGAAAATGTTTATTTCGTTATTTGTTTCATTTCCGGAAAATGTTTATTTCATAGTTTTGTTTTATAATTCAAATGTTTCTTTCATTGTTTCCGGAATATTTTCATTTAATTGAATATTTTCATTTAATTGACAGTTTGAAAAATCAGAATTCAGAAATGTTCATTTCATGTTTCCGGAAACTTAGCATAAGTACATATTATAACTAGGACATATTTGGCATGTAAAGTTAGAATTCAAAGAATAAAAATATAAAAAAAGTAAAACTTATGTTTTCTCAACTTTCTTAACCAGTCAAGTGCCATTTGAAGGAAAGAGGTGAAAAAACGCCATAGGGCAAGTAAAAGATGATGAGGGAGGGGAAGGGTCTCTGTGCTTGTTAGCAAAAGCAAGTAACAACTCCAATCAATTTGGCGACTTATCCATCCTGTTCTGAGTTTTTCTCCCTTCTTTCCGCTCAACCCTTCCCCTTCCTTATATAATACTAACTCAGCTTCTTCATCCGCCTCATTCTTGTTATCCCCTTCAATGGCCATTGCTTCTATAAATATATTTTTATTTATTTCTCACAGCTTCATCCGCCACTTCCTTTCCTTTTTATTTTTTAAAACTCACTCATTCACACATTAAATAAAACTCTCATTCGCATGCTTAACAAGGAGCGCTAACAAGGGAAAGAAATGCCTCAAGACATGAATGATAAAATGAAATGTTGAGCTTCTTGTTTAAGAAACTATTTTTATTAAGCGTTCAAAATCAGAATTTGAAATAAACATCAAAAGGAAATATCAAAAACATTTTCCGGAACAATCAGAATTTTAAATGAACATCTAAAGAAAATATCAAAAACATTTTCCGGAATAATCAGAATTTTAAATAAACATTAAAAATAATAAAACATTTTCCGGAACAATCAGAATTTAAGAAAAACATCTAAATAAAATATCAAAAACGTTTTCCGGAATAATCAGAATTTTAAACAAACAATAAAAATAATAAAATATTTTCCGGAACAATCAGAATTTTAAACAAACATCAAATTACAATATCAAAAGCATTTTCCGGAATAATCAGAATTTTAAACAAACATCAAATTACAATATCAAAAGCATTTTCCGGAATAATCAGAATTTTAAACAAACATTAATCTATACAAAATTGTATTTAAATAAATTTTATAAAAATATTTGCCTTTTAAAATTTTAAGTTTAAAACAAAAGTATAAAAAAACAATTTTTAATCACCAATATTTCCATTTATAGCACCAAAACCATCATTAATACATTGACTATCAATTTGTAGAAAATGCAAATGGCCATCATCCGAAGCTACAGCTAAATAATTTGTTGTTTGTTCTGATTGTTGTTTTGGCCTCCAAGCTAGGCAGTTTATCTATAAAAATATTATAGGTGAATAAAGGAAAAATCAGAATTTTATTAGAGGATTTTGTATAAACCTTTATTATTTACAAAAATAAACAAAAATCAGAATACAAAATAAACATAAAATATCAGAATTTTAAATAAAGATTCTCGGGGAAAATCAGAATTTCACTAAAACAATTACAAAAAATCAGAATTTTAATTAAACATTTTCCGGAAACAATCAGAATTTCAAACAAACATAAATAAAATTGTTTGGAAAACTCACTTCGCTAGGTATCCGAATTGAAGACAGGAGTGAAAGTGCTGAATTTTCCACATCAAAAACAAATAACCTTAAAAATTAAATTCTGATTTTTAAATAAATTAAAGTTTTGATTAATTTCTGATTTTACTCGCCTTACAAGACAGTCACCGCCTCCAACAGCAATTATACCATCACAATTCCAAACAACCGCGTAAAGAGGCCATCTAGTCTCCAAAATAGGCAAATTCACCACAATTTTCCAAGAGCACCTATTTTTATTTTTTCTTGAAAAATTTAAATTTTCTCTCTTACCAACTCTGTCCTTCTTCTGGTCTTTTCTCTTTACTCCAAATTTTTATTGTTTTATCGCCACCAACGGTTGCTAAGTGATGACCGGTTAAATTATCAAATGTTGCGGACCTACAAAAAATTTTTAAGAAAAAAATTAAAATTAAAATTTTATTTAAAAAATAACCAAACAGTTTCGGAATGTGCATCAGCTATTGCTTGCGCAGTAACCCATTCATCTCCATCAAAAATATAGAAACGAATTGAACAATCATAACCACCGGAAACTAATATCTAAAAATAAAACATTGCTAAAGTTTATTTAGTTTACAATTAAAATCAGAATTTTAATTGAACATTTTTCGGAAGAATCAGAATTTTGAAAAAAACATCCCCTGGAGATAATCAGAATTTTAATAAAACATTCCCAAAAAAAACATCAGAATCTTAATAAAACATTTCCAGAAAAATCAGAATTTTAATTGAACATTCTTCGGAACAATCAGAATTTTAATTAAACATTTTCAGATCAGAATTGCAAACAAACACAATTTAATCATTTTTCAAGTTAGTACTTGACAACTTATTTAATTTTCCCTCACATGTGCCGCTATAGCTCAGCCGGTTAGAGCGTGGGTCTAATAAGCCCAAGGTCGTAGGTTCGATCCCTACTAGCGGCATATATTTTTTCATGGGGAAATAATTGTTTTAAAAATTTTAGTAATTTTTTTCTTCCTAAATTATTTTTAAACTTATTTTAACGATTTCGAAATTAAAAAATAATTTTTTGAGTGGATATGGGGAAAATATATGCTAGCGGCATATATTTTTTTATTGGGAAATAATGTTTTAAAAATTATAGGAATATTTTTTAACCTTAAAAAATATTTTTCTAATTTTTTTCTCAGCCTTAAAAATATTTTTTATTTCCCCACAGATTTTAACACTAAATTAATTAAAATTTTTACGTCTTCTCTAGGATGCCAAACAACAAATTTAACATCAGCAGTGTGTTGTTGAAGGATAGAGAGAACTTCGTAATCTTCGTCATCGTTTTCAAAAGGAACTAGAAAAAATAAATAAATTTTATAAAAATTGTCCCCATATTTTTCCCCATATCCACTCAAAAAATTATTTTTTTTTTAAATAATTTAGAAAGAAAAAAATTACTAAAATTTTTAAAACAATTATTTCCCCATGAAAAAATATATGCCGCTAGTAGGGATCGAACCTACGACCTTGGGCTTATTAGACCCACGCTCTAACCGGCTGAGCTATAGCGGCACATGTGAGGGAAAATTAATTTAATTACTAAATTTAAAATAAAAAAAGTAAAACTGAATTAAAACCTTTCCAAATCCAAACAGTTTTATCTCTAGAGCAAGTTGCAAGATAGTGTCCACTTATTGAAAAACTGCAGCATTTTACCTATAAGAATCTTTGTTTATTTAAAAAATAAATTGAAATTTTAATTTAAAAAATAAACCTCACACTCATGTCCCTCAAGCTTATGGAGTTCTTCAAATTCATTGGAGCTTCTTTTAAAAAAATTTTTAGCATAAATTTTACGCTAAGAAAAATTTCTAAATTAAATTTTCTCTTTAAATTTTGTATGGAAAATCTTATAAAATAATTATTTAAACAAGGAAAGACTCGTTTCTTTAAAAAAATTCCTAAGAAAAATTTCCGTTAAGGTAGCAAAATCGATTTTGCGGGCTAATTTAATCACAAAATTAGTAAAATTGTTTTCTTGAAGTATTAACCTTATAAAAATGGGATCTAACCAAAAATAACAAAATTTCCCAATAAAAAAATTAAAAAAAAACAAACTTATTTCTCTCATAAATAATTATTGTAGCATCAAAACTAGCTGCAGCAAGGAACCTTCCACAAGGGGAAAAACACACCCAACGAATTGAACGAGTCTGATCTCCTCGAATTGTTCCAATTTTGCTTATGGAGAGGGGGGAAACTTGAAAAAAAATTTTTTGAATTTCTTTAAAAAAAATTTCAAAAATTAAACCTTCAGAGGTTGCACCAATTTCTCCATTATTTTGTTTATTTTCCTCCTCTTCACACTTCCAAATCTTTTTTTTAATTTTAAAAATCCCTCAAAAATCCGTCCAAATTTCTCAAAAAAACCTTGATTGTTTTATCCTCTCCAGCCGAAGCAATTAAATTCCCACTAAAATGCCAAGCACAAGCCCAGACACGTTCACTCAAATAAAGTTGTTGTTCATCTACATGACAAACCTTTTTTGTGAAAAAAAATTTTTGGGGAAATTATCAGAAAATGGATAAAAACGAAAAGAAATTAAGAAAACCTTCGATACATGACGGGCAATTTTAGAAGAAGAGGCACTTGTAGACATTAAAAATTGAAGTAAAATTTGGCTGAAAGCTTCGAAAAAATGTGGAATTTGAAGTAAAATCTAAATAAAATGAACAAAAAAATAAAAGGAAAATTTTAAAAAAAAAGATTCAAAAATTAATCAAAAAACCCCGAAAAAAATCAAATGAAAATAGCCATTATTTAATTTTTTCCACTGCTGAACATTTTTAACTGCTATAGGCTTTAGGTATTTTGAAATACCCAACCGCTTTTGATATTTTGAAGAAAACTAAGAGAAATAGTACATGTTTAAAATAGAGAAAGATGAGAAGTTAGACAATTTTTAATATTTTCTTCTATTGGACATTTTGAAATATACGCTGTGTAGATATTTTGAAATATTTAGTTCGAGTTTACATTTCTGTGAAAAAAGGTTAGACACTAGACAAATTTGTTTAAAATCAAAGAAAAATAGAGAAGGAGAAAAGAAGATAAAGTAAAATATAGAGTTAAAGTTTTTTTTATCGAAATTGCCTTACAATTTTTCGATTTTTAGGGGGTTTACGTGGTTCTCGTTTTTTTTTGTTTTTGATTCCGGGATTTCCGGATCCCGTAACAAACGGTAGGAATTCCGCGGTATTAATCCCGGAGTCTCGGTAATCCCTTTAGTCTATTAAAACCCGGAATTCTAGAAAGGGATCCCGTAACATTCCGCCCGCGATTCCTCTCGTATCGATCTCTAGCTCAAACCCAGATCTTTCTCTACTATTTATTTTTTGTTTATCCCATTCTCCATATTATTCAACCGTCTTTTTACTTAATCAAGAAGTCTGGGCATCGATTGGATTTGATTTGACCGGGATTTGATCCCGGAGCTGATCCTGGCTCGGACATGATCTTGTCCTTGACCTTTGGCTTAGCCCCAGCGTTATCCCTACTCTTCATTTTTATTTTCTCTTTTAGTTTTCATATTTTTTTCTTATAATGTCTTCTCGTTATGATGCAACTGAAGAACTTTCTGGGGCTGAGTATTTGGCTAGCATTTATGGAACAGAAAAGGATAAAGTCAATTGTTCCTTCTTTTTCAAAGTTTCTTTTTAAATCACTCACTTTTCTTTTTTCTTTTCAAGATTGGCGCTTGTCGACACGGCGATAAATGTTTACGTGCCCATCACAGACCAACATTCTCCAACACTGTTTTACTCAAAAATTTTTATCATAGTCCGGCACTTGCACAACCTGATGCTTATGATAATTTAAGTTTGTTTTTATTTTTATAATTTACGTCTAGGGTTTTGGGCTTACATTAATAGGAGAGCGGTTAATCTTTGAGTAAATGATATGTTCAAGATAGGCCCGTAGCCAGGAAAAATTTTCACGGTGCTACGGGCCTGGTTAAAGTTTAGACTTAAAGGTTTCTTTTTTCGTGTCAGAGAAGTTTTTAGAGGGGAAAAATGGTCAGAAAAATGAGTGCATAGTACCCTCATTGTCAGCTTTATATTTTTGAACGAAAGATGACCCGGTATGTGTTAAACCCATCATTTTGACTATTTAATGTATTTTATGCTTCCAAGCGAGTCAGGAAAATATTCGGTCAGTTTTCATTTTTTTCTTCTGATCGTTTGCATTTCAAATTGAACGTCTAATCATTAATATAAGTCCCAATATGTTCGGGAATTGGTCGGATTACCCTGAGACACGACTTTTTCTCAGCCCGATCCATCCATCCTTACTATTATTGTCATAATTTCTTTTCCAATGAATATATTTTTCCTCTCGCCCGACCTTCGGCTTTCTCACTAACGTAAGACGTTCTTTCTTCTTTTAAGTTCCCCGGAGATAAGAAACTTTACATTTTTTCATTTTAAAATTTTTTCAGAACTTGGCAAAACCGATAATTTGGACCAACAACATTTTGATGAATTTTATGAAGAAGTTTTTACAGAAATGGAGAGGAAATATGGACCTGTTGAAGAATTAAATGTAAAAATTTTTATTTTTGAATTTAAAAATTTTTTTTAAAAGATTTGTGAAAATATTGGCGAGCATATGGTTTGAATTTTTTGTATTTTTTTAAATCATTTATTATTTTTATTTATTTTACAGGTTGGCAATGTTTATGTAAAATTTGTTTATGAAAAGGATGCAGAAAAAGCAGTTCAAGGATTGGAAAATAGATGGTTTTTTAAATTTTATTTTTCTAAAATTTTTTGGCAAAAATTTATAAAAGTACAATTTCTTGAAAATTGTACTTTTAATGAGTTGTATCTTGAAGTTAGGTATCGTGGGCTGCTCGCTTCTCCCATTAGCCGAAAACTTTTCCTAAATAGAGGTTGGATTTAGACGAGATCTTGATTCTCGGTTGACCCTCCCAGCTTATGTCAGCTTTTCTATTTCATCATTCTTTTATTTTCCTCTGTTCCTATATTTCTAAATAATTTTTTTATTAATTTTTAACTTGTCAAGTCTGTTTAAATTATAAGGTTTAACGGCCACCCAATTTATGCTGAACTTTCTCCAGTATCCGATTTTCGTGAGGCACGTTGTCGTCAACACGAAATCAGTACTTGCGTAAAAGGAGGATTTTGTAATTTTATGCATTTGAAGGATGTTTCCGATGATGTGTATGTACTTTAAAATCTTGTTTTTTGAACTTTCAAAAAAATTACTTTTTTTGGTGTAGTGGGATAAGCTTTAGTTTTTACTATTTAAGGGTCGTTGGTTCGAACCCCCTTCATGGGCAATATTTTTTTTATTATTTCTAAGAATATTTTTGATTGAAATATTTCGGGAGGCACCAAAAATTAAAAAAAATTTTTTTATTAAAGCTATGAACGTTGTTATGGAGGCAAAGGTGCTAGATATAGGAGTGGACGGCGACACGATCGTTTGTTTTATTTTTTGTAAAATTTATTATTTTATTTTTTTGAAGGTTTTTATGCTGATGATGGATATGATGACCGTCGTGATAGGTTATTTTATTTTAGAAAAAAATTTTTCGACTAGAAATTAATTTGCGGATGTCCGCAAAAAATTGCGGACATCCGCAAATTTTTTTGAAACTTTTTCAAACTTTAAAATTAACTTTACAAAATTTTTTTAAGAGACCGTAGCGATAGAGATCGAGGTGACAGAGACCGTGGAGATAGAGATCGTCGTCGACGGAGGCGGGATGATGACGACGATTTTCATGATTATCGTCGTTAAATTTATTTCAAGTTTATTTTTTTTTTTTAATTTTATTTTTTTTTGTCCAAAATTTTTAAATTTTTTGATTAAATGTTTTTTAACATTTTGACATGAAATTTTAAAAATTTTTTGAAAAAAAATTTTTCGGCGAAATTTTTTTGGGAAAAATTTTTTTGAATTCTTGACGGATTTTTTTTACCTATAGTACGTATATTTTTCCTTTCTTTTTTTTTCGATTAAAAATTTGATTTTTATATTGTTTTTTGCTTTGTTTTTATTTAATTGTATTATACAATTTGAAATTAATACTTTTCTAATTTTTTTTCTAGTTTTTATTTTTATAAGTTATTTACCTTATAAGTTATTTCCTAATGTTTTTCCAATAAAACGTAGTGTTTAAAATTGCGGACGTCCGCAAATGACTTGCAGATGTTCGCAAAAAAATTGCGGACAAATTTTTATTATTATTGTACATGTATTTACCTAATTCATTAATCCGTTATCGTTTAAATTGCGGATGTCCGCAAGTGCTTGTGGACATCCGCAAAAATTTTGCGGACTGATCCTTTTTTCATTTATTAAGCAAAATTGTATTCTATTAAATAATGAAAGCAGACAGTAGCAGTGTTTCAACTTCATCAACATCATCAGAAAAATTGGAAGAAACTCGTCCTTCTGTATTAGTACGAAGAATTGATGACAATAATGAAGTAGAGGAAGGGGGCACAACTTCCTCAACACAAACAACTACCTCTACATCAACTACAACAACAACTAGTACAACTTCAACTTCTGATGTTTCTTCTGCTGCTATTAATAGTGGAACGAGAACGGCTGATTTGGACAGGTTTTTTAAAATTTATTTTTTAATTTAAATGGGAGAGGCCCGAGGGATGGTTTTTATGGGATTTCAGAAGTTTTGAATTATGCAGAAATTTTTGGACATTTTTAGTGTTTTTAGGATTGGGCTTGTTATTAACGCGTACCTCTGGATTTTCGGCTATCATTGGTTTTTGACCCCCCCCCCCCCCAGTTTTTCGATTCTGATTCAGCTCCGTGGGTTTGGTTAACCATGTTTGTGTCCACCCCTAGTTAATTTTTTCAGACCATTTTAAGTGGGTGGTATTTGCTGCCATACACATTTGCATAATTATGTTTTGTCTTTTCCACCTCGATCAAAAATTGATTGCCTAGAGGTTTTTAATACGTCTTGTCTTATTGTCCCCTCTTTTCCCTATAGACTTTATTTTGTTCGCAAACATTTGTAGTGATTCCGTTCACCCACTAACATCCGCAAATGTTTTGCGGACATTATCTGCGGACCTTTATACTTTTTCCTCTTAAGACAAATCGAAACCTTAATGCGTTGTGAATGTCTCAGCGAACAAGAAGTCAAAGTTCTCTGTGCTAAAGCTCGTGAAATCCTCATGCAAGAAGGGAATGTTCAACGGATAGATGCGCCTGTCACAGTTTTTTTTAATTTTTAGAAAATTTTAAAATTTTCCCAAAGATTTGTGGCGACGTCCACGGCCAATTTCACGATTTAATGGAACTTTTCCGTGTTGGTGGCCAAGTCCCTGAAACAAATTATCTTTTTCTTGGAGATTTTGTGGATCGTGGATTTTACTCTGTTGAGACGTTTTTGCTCCTTTTGGCTTTAAAAATTCGTTATCCTGATAGAATGATGCTAATTAGAGGAAATCATGAATCTAGACAAATTACTCAAGTTTATGGATTTTATGATGAGTGTCTTCGAAAATATGGTTCAGCTGTTGTTTGGTATTTATTTTTTTTAATTTTTGAAGTCCGCAACTTTTTGTCCGCAATTTTTATTTATTTTGCGGAGTCCGCAAGTTTTTTTTGTCCGCAACGTAGTAAGTACAGTAATGCTCTAATTTAAGTCTAGTCTCTATTAGGAACCCATATCTACCCAACAGGGGTGTGCGAGTTTCGTCTTTCGCCTTTTTTGACTTTCGCCGTTTGCTTTTTAAATGACTTTCGGCACATTTCTGCTACTCAAGTAGACCTATCGGTAAACAAACAACGAGTCTCTTATAGAATAGGAGTTGGGGCTTTAATTAGAGCATTTACGTTCTTTTACATGCGGATAAAAAGTTGCGGACTTTTGAATCCGCATTTTCTGTCTCATTAACCTTTTCCAGGCGTTGTTGTACAGAAGTATTTGACTGTTTAAGTTTATCAGCTGTAATAAATGGAAGAATCTTTTGCGTTCATGGTGGATTATCACCAAGTATTCAAACAATTGACCAAATTCGTACAATTGACAGAAAACAAGAGGTTTTCGGAAATTTTTAAAATTTTTGGATTGAAAAATTCAAAAAATTTCTTTATCTGGTCCTTAAAAAATTGGGAGTGAGACGGAAAATTTTTTTCTTGCCTTGAACCTTTCCCTTTTGCTCTTTTATTTCTTTCCTCAGGTTTAATAACATGGCCATATTTTCCCTTTATTCTCTCGAAAAAAATTTTCCAATTAGGTTTTTTCTTGCTTGACCAAATTTTGGATTTTATCCTATAAATAATTTTTGGTGTGACTTAAATTATAAGAAATTTGGTACTTTTCCGTTATCTCCCCCCATTTTTCTTTCCTTCTCCATTTCTTTTCCTTCCTTTTTTCTCCGTTCAAAATGGTCAAAGGCATATAATGGTCAGGCAAAAGGAATATGAAAAGCAAATAAAATTTATCAAAAAAAGCATTTTGGCGTTATTTTTTTCAACGGACCATGATAGATGAAACGGACAGTAACAAACGGAATCTGACTTCCCTCTAATTTCCGACTCGAATATTGACTTTCGAACGACAATTCGATTTAATCCTTTTTGACTTTGACCATTTTGAAAGGAGAAATAAGGAAAGGAAAATGGGGGGAGATAACGGAAAAGTACCAGAAATTTTTTTTATTATTTTTCCATTAATTATTTTTATATTTTTCAGGTTCCACATGATGGTAATATTTTTAATTTTTTTTAAAAAAAAGTATTTTTAATATTTTCTATTTTGGGTCCAATGTGTGACTTGTTATGGTCTGATCCTGAGGTTTTTCTTTTTTAGTTTTATTTTTATAATTTTATTTATTTTAAGGATTCTGTTGGTTTTGGTGTAAGTCCTCGTGGTGCTGGATATTTATTTGGTTTGGAATTTTTTTAATAAATTTTTTTATTGTATTTGGTGTAGTTTTTAAAGATTTTTTTTGTTTCATTAATGTTTGCGGACAGTGTCCACAAATATTTGCGGACAAACATGGCTTGACTGAAGATACTACACCTCATTATAGTGATCGATTTTTGTCCGCAAATTTGTCCGTAAATACTCAACCTCATTTTCTTGAATCTCATTAAATTAAAATAGAAACCTTATAGCAGGGATGTTACGGGTTACCTAAAATCCAGGCATTTTTCGAATTGAAATCCGCCCGATTTTTTTTCTCAGCCTGTGACATCCTTGCCTTATAGTGGGCTACAAATTTTATTTTAAAGGCTCTGACGTTGTAAAAAATTTTTGTGAGACGAATAATATTGACATGATTGCAAGAGCACATCAATTAGTAATGGAAGGATATAAATGGCATTTTAATGAAACGGTTTATTTTTGTTTTAAAATTTCAAAAAAATTTATTTTAAATAAAGGTACTTACAGTTTGGTCAGCCCCAAATTATTGTTATCGTTGTGGAAATGTGGCAGCAATTTTAGAATTGGATGAGCAATTAAATAAAGACTTTACCATTTTTGAAGCTGCTCCACAGGTTTATTTTGAGAGAATTTTTTTGCGGATTTGATAAAATTAAAAAATTTTTGTTCGCAAATATTTGCGGACTAAAGAATTTTTTTGTTAAAAAATTTTTTGAATCACTTTTTAGTTTCAAATTTAACGAAAAAATTTTTTTGCGGATTTGAAAAATTTTTGTCCGCAAATATTTTTTGCGGACTTTTTTTTGTCCGCAAATTTTTGCGGACAGAAATTTTTCTAATAATTTATTCATAATAAAAAATTATTTTTCAGGATAATCGTGGTGCTCCAGCCAAGAAGCCTCAACCAGACTATTTTCTCTGAATTATTAGAATTCGTCAAGTTTTTGTTTTTTTAATTAATTATTTTGGGAATATCATCATCTCGTTTTACATTAATTTGAGATTTTTTTTCATCTCTAAATTTAAATTTGTTTTTTAAAAATATAGGTGAGACAATTCATCCCATTAAAAAATAAAAAAAATTTTGTCCGCAAAATTTTTGCGGAAAAAAATTTGTCCGCAAATATTTTTGCGGACAAAATTGAGTATCATTTATTCTTTAACGTTATACTGTGTAAGCATTTTTAGGGATTTTTTGTTTCAAATTAATTAATTTTAAAATCCCTAAAAATTAAATTCATTGCTCATTTTGTGTTTTTCTTTGTTTTAATAAAGATGGGAAATTTATTGTTTTTTCCTTTTTAAATTAATTTTACTATTTTAATTGTATTATCTTTAATTTTTATTTTTTAAATTATTTGTTGATTTAAATTATTTTAGGTTTGGTGGAGCTATATTTGCGGATGCTTTTTTTATTAATTAAAAAAAATTTTTGTCTGCAAATTTTTGTCTGCAAAGCGGATAAGAAATTTTGTCCGCAAAAATTTGCGGACAAATGGAATATTTTAATAAAATTATGATTTTATATAGGGCTTTCAATGATCAAAAATAATTTCTGAACATAAACCTTTGGCTTATTTTTATTTTTGATATATTTCGGGTTTGTCCGCAAATTTTTTTCTGTCCGCAAATTTTCAGAATTACAAAAAATTAAAAATTTTTTTTTGTAATTTTTTAATAATTCGGAAAACATTTTAAAAATTAATTTTTAATTTATTTTTAGACCTTTTAGAAAAATTATTTTAATTTTCTTTCAATATGTTGAAATCCAAGCTTTTTTCTTCATCTTTTATTGCTTCAATTACACACAAAAAATCAAATTTTAATTTTTTTCATTGTTCTGGACGTTTATTACTTGAAGATGTTCTTAAAGAACGAATTGAAAATTTTGTAAATTTAAAAAAAAATTAAAAATTTTTTTTAAATTTTTAAAGGTCAAATCCGCACCCGTAACTGTTTTTATGAAAGGAACACAAACAGAACCTATGTGTGGGTTCAGTCGGAATGTTAAATTGGTTTATTTTTTCAGAATTTTATAAAAACATGTTTTTTGATTTTTCAGAATGTTTGGTGTTTTAGAAACATTCAGAATCTTTTAAAAACATCGTTCTGATTTTTCAAAAACATTTTTAAATTGTTTAAGTAACGTTTCAGAATTTTATAAAAACATGTTTCTGATTTTTTAAAAACATCGTTCTGATTTTTCAAAAACATTTTTTAATTGTTTAAGTAACGCTTCAGAATTTTACAAAAACATGATTCTGATTTTATAAAAAAACATTGTTCTGATTTTTATAAACATGTTTCCAACCTTAAAAACATGTTTTTGTCTTTATAAACTTTCTGATTTTTATAAAAACATTTCAGAATTTGTAAAACATCTTCTGATTTTTTAGAATTTTACAAAAAACATGTTTTTGTTTTTCAAAATATTTCAGAATTTAAACAAAACATTTTTTCCTTGCTATAAACATTTCCTATTTATAACCAGAAAAACATGATTTACCAAAACATTTATTAGGAATTAAAACAAAACATTTATATAAACATTTTTCTGATTTTTATAAAAAATGTTTTTGGTACTAGAATTCTTTCTAAAAATATTTTTAAAATTAATAACAATTTTTAGAAATAAAATTTTTATTTTATTCAGATTCTCGATTTACACCGCATTCCATTCAAAGATTTTAATGTTTTGGAGGATGAAAAAATACGTGAAGGAATTAAAGAATTTAGTGATTGGCCGGTAAATAAATTTTTAATTTTTATTAAAATTTAAAAAATAAAATTTAGACAATTCCTCAAGTTTATGTTAACGGGAAATTTGTTGGGGGAGCTGATATTTTTATGCAAATGCACAAAGACGGCGAGGTAAAGGGTTTTTTGTTGATTTAAACATTTAAATAACATATTAGAAACATGTTTCTGATTTTTAAAAACATTCTGATTTTTATGAACATGTTTTAATTTCTAAAAACATGTTCTGGTTTTAAAAACATCATTCTGATTTTTAAAAACAATTTTTGCCCTTTAAAAACTTATTAAAACATCGTTCTGATTTTTAGAAACATGTTTATCCCATTAAAAACATTTATTAAAACATTGTTCTGATTTTTAAATGTTTTTCTGATTTATTTTAAAAACATGTTATTTTTAGATACACAAATTCTTCGACGCAGAAGGTATTCCGTCAAGATTTTCTGACAAATTTGAAAAAACTGAAGGCTAAAAAATTTAATTAAAATTATTTTAGACCGTTATAAATTATTTTTTTATCAATAGTTGGACCAGTTTTTTAAATTTTAATTTTTTGTTTCTAATTTGAATTTTAAAAATGCTCAAAAATTAATTTTTGTCAGTTCGACTCAAAAAAATTTTTTTGAAATTTTCTGAAAATTTTTTTACAAAATTTTCAAAATTTTTTTAGACAATAAAAAACCATTTTTGAAATTTAATAAATTTATTGGACCTTTGGGCTCTCATTTTTGCCCATTTTTACAACGCCACGCCGTAACTTCCTCGCGCCACAACAACCCCTGAATAAATAAAGTGGGAGAGGCATACTTAAAAATTTATGTCTTTCTCCTTTATTACTCTTTTAATTTTTATATTACACAGCAAAAATTAAGATCTTTGGGAATAGGGACAGGAAGAAAATAATCTATACTTAAGGAAAAGCTTGGGTTTAATAAAAAAAACAATTTTTGGTCGGAAACGACATTTGCGGACAAAACTTGCGGACGTTTTTAAATTTTTTTGATTTTTTTCTAAATTCTGGTTTTCTGATCTTTTCTGATTTAAAATATCAGAATATTTATTGGGAATACTCCAGTCTATTAGTCTTCCAATTTTCACTATGCTTCAGTTTTTTCCGCAAATTTTGTCCGCAAATGTTTGTCCGCAAATATTGCCCCTCCCCAAAAAATTTTTTTAATTCCTCAAAATTATTTTTATGTCAACGCCCAATTGTCCCCCAACTTCCATTTTATGTATTTTTCACGATTTTTGAATTCTTGTCGTGTTTTAAGAATAAAGAAGTGTTTACTTTAATCATTTTTTGTTTGTTTTAGTCATCTTTTTTGAAAGGTTTTTTGCCTTTAAAAATTTTTTAAATAATTTTTTAAAAATTTTTCAGGAATTTTAAGAAAAAAAATTTTTTTAATAAAAAATGTCAACAATAACAGAAATTACTAGAACAACAAAAACTGGAATTTCTCGAAATGTTGATTATGTTGGTTTTGCCAATTTTCCAAATCAAGTGTTTCGGCGATGCATTAAAAATGGATTTGAATTTACTTTAATGGTTGTTGGTTAGTTGAGAATATTTATTTATTTTTTTAAATTAATTTTCTGAGAGCTCTGTAAGCACTGATTCACTTGTTTTTTCCCGTCAAAATTTTGCGGACAAATGTAAAGTTGCGGACTTAAAATTTTGCGAATATGTTTATCCGCAAATAAGGTTGCGGACAACACCGAAAATTTTTCTGATTTGCGGACAAACGCAAAATTGCGGATAACTTTTTAAATTTTAGGAATATTCTTAATTATCCACAAATAAGTTGGCGGACGACTGTCCGAAAATTTTTTTGAATTTTCGGATTATATTTGCGGACAACTACCAGAAAATTTGCGGATAATTTGTAAAACCGGTGATTTTTTTGTCCGCAAATACTTTTAGCGAATTAAAATTTTTTTTCAAATTTAGGCCAATCAGGTTTGGGCAAGTCCACTTTCTTGAACACTCTTTTTATGGCCGAGTTGCACAATTTGAAGGATAAACCTATTGAAAGCAAATCTACAGTGAAAATTGAAAGTAAAACATTTAAGCTCGCAGAGAATGATGTTCGGTTAAAGGTTTATTTTTTAAAAGATTTTTTGGGTAATTTTTAGAAATTTTATTTTCTTTTATTTTCAGATGAAATAAAAGAAAATGTGGGATAAATTAAAATAGGGCCCTTAAATTTATGCAAAAAATTTTAAAATTTTTGCGGACAATTTTTTGCGGACTTTTTATTGGACTTTCTCAATATTCCGCTTGTTTTACCTTTCCCTGGTTAAAAATTGACCTCCAAAAAACGGCCTTTAAAGTTATAAAAATTTTTTTTTATTTTTTAAGTTAACCGTTGTTGACACGCCTGGCTTTGGTGATTTTGTAGACAATTCAAAATGGTTTTTTTATTAATTTTTAAAAATTTTTATTAAAATTTTTTTTTCAAGTTGGGAACCAATAGTTAAATATATCGATGACCGTTTTGCCGATTATTTGGCAGAAGAAACAAAAATTGACAGATCGCCACAAATTGAAGACAAACGCGTTCATTTGTGTGTTTATTTTATTCCGCCTACAGGACATGGGTATTTAATTTTTGAAAATTTTAAGTCTTGTGGTGTAGTGGGATCGCTACCAAATTTTGGCTTTTTTTCGACGAGGGGTCGGTTCCTCTCCGGGTTAGCGATTTATTTTTTCTTGGAATTTATACATTATAGAGCATTTGTAAACTTGACAAAAATTTTTTTTGAGATCTTGTGGTGTAGTGGGATCGCTACCAATTTTTCATTTTTTCGACGGAGGTTCGACCCCTCTCCGGGGCAAACATTTTTTGCCTTTTTCCTCATATATATACCTTATATTTTTTCATTAAAAAATTTTTAAAATATTTTTTAAGCCTTAAACAATTGGATATTTCATTTATGCAAGCATTACAAGAACGTGTAAATATTATTCCAGTTATTGCAAAAGCAGATACTCTTTTGCCTTCAGAACTTGGACGTTTTAAACAGAATGTAAGTTTATATTTTTAAGTATTTAATAAAGTTGAACCTCACTTTGAACTAAA
This sequence comes from Meloidogyne luci, assembly GCA_902706615.1. NCBI lineage: Eukaryota > Metazoa > Nematoda > Chromadorea > Rhabditida > Meloidogynidae > Meloidogyne > Meloidogyne luci. The sequence goes on along the minus strand of CACSLI010000257.1, from coordinate 43,343 downwards.
TATGTATTTCTATAGTAAGAATGAGGTAAATGTTAACATCGGGCAGGCATCGACAATGTGTCTCCCTTGGTAGTCATAGCTCTAGGGGCTTTCGTTCACCTCGTAAAAGATGCTCAACCACGTGATGCTGACCTTTCTTTTTCTAATAGACCATACCACATCCGCATTAAGGTTGGGGGATAATTATCCGGTATCCGAAAAAATATATTTTTTTTTCAGATGGATATTAAGAAAAAAAATTTTCTTTTTAGATAATGGATGATATGAGAAAAAACAACATTTCACTCTATAAATTTCCTGAAAATATGGAACAACAGCCACCTCCTCCCCAACAACTCCAGCAACAACCTCTTATAAACGGAACAACAACCAACGATTTTTTAGCTAATGGAAAACCTCACCAGAATGGGAACAACAATAATGCTGCCCCTTCAGACCTGTCCAAACGACTTCCTTTTGCTATTGTTGGTTCAACCCATATTAAAGAAATTTTGGTTGGAGGTGAACAACGTGCTACCAAACACAGAGTTAGGGTTAGAGAATACCCTTGGGGAACAGTTGAAGTGGATAATTTGGCACACAATGATTTTATGGCTTTGAGGGATATGATAATCAAAAATAATTTGATTGACTTAATTGATGTTGGTAGTTTTTTGAATCGGAGTTACATTTGCGAACAGACATTTGCGGACATAACAATTTTTACAGTATCCCACTAATATAAGATACGTATCCTTGGTAACGAGTAGAAGGCGAAGGAACAGACCAGGGTTGTGCCGATACATTTTAAAAGCTAAGACGAAACAGCAACAATGACGAAATTTTGACGAAAGGTGAAACGGTACACTCTGGGAACATACTAGGGGTGTGCCGTTTCGCCTTCCGTCTTTCGCTTTTTAAAATCTTTCGGCACACTCCGGTTCCATTGTATGTACGTTAAATAGAGAGGTCCTACCATATTATAAGAAATATTTCTCTTAATCCAATATCTCCCCCTCTCCTTTTAAAGGTAACCAAATGTGTTCATTACGAAAATTATCGAAAACGTAATTTACCTCAAAATAAATTTGAAGAAGAAGATCCTTTTACTCAATTAGAAAAGGAAACAACAACAAGATTAGCAGAAGCAGAAGATACACGTCAAAAACGGGAAGCTTTATTTAATGAGGGTGTGGCTGAACGTGAACAACGATTGGTGAAGAAAGCATTGGCGGTGAGGAAAAGAAATTTTTTGTTATTTTGAGAGGGGAATTGTTAGACGCCGAGTTAGTGGTGTGACAAAACAGAATGGATTTTTGGGTCCTTAATATAAAATTTTTGGATCAAGTAGGTTTAAGGCGGTTATCCATAAATTTGAAGGATTTGGAGGGATCTAAATGCAGTTTGGGTGTGATATCTGATAATCAAGATGGGTTAAGGAGGATATGGGGAAGTTGGTCCTCCTTAATACCTCTTTCTTCATCCGGTGGTTTTGGAATTATATAGTAGGCTTGGCGGGACTCAATGGTGACATTGGTGGGTTTAAAGAGATATCAGAGGGTTAATAGTGATGAGAATTTAAGGGAATTTTTTTTATCAAAAAACTTATTTTTTTGGCAGATGGATTCGGAAGAGAAGGAAAATCGTAAAGTTTTGGAAGAAAAACAAGCATTGTTGGACAAACTTAAACAAGAAGTTTTCCCTTTGAAAAACTAACAAAAAAATTTTTTTCCTTTTTTTTTAAAGATTGCCAACACAAAAAGGGGAGCTAATTTGTCTGCTTCAAGTTTAGAATCTGGATCTACTGGGACAATAACTTCAACATCATTGCGTACAAACAATACTTCGCCTTCCGACAAAATTACAACAAAAAAGAGAATTGGGCATTTGTTTGGTGCGAGGAATTGTTAAAAAAAAATAAATATGTGAGAGAAAAAAAAAGATATTTTCTGGGATAGTTGAAGGAAAAAAATTATGAGTTCACTCCGATGTACCGCGAGTCCAATGTACCGCCGAGCTATAACTTTATCCAAAATTGTCGAATCCGTGGCGCCCTGGTATGGTTCGATTAAGCTGTTCGAACCGCATCGAACCATACCAGGGCGCCACGGATTCGACAATTTCGAACAAAGTTATAGCTCGGCGGTACATTGGGCTCGTGGTACACTGGCCTGCTCCTAGTTGAAGAAAAAAATTATATGACTGTTAAATATTCTTGGGTTCGGTTCTTCTCTTTTGGTTTCGAATATCCGAAAATTTTCTGTGAGAGGCTAAGAAATATTATTTTTTGTCGGTTTTTCCAAATTTTTCGTTAGACTGGAACACATAGTATAATAAGCGCCAATCTCTTGTCCATATAAAATTATAATTCTCAATTTTTTTAGGTAGATCAAGGACATATCTTCTTTTATCTAGCAAGACAAACAAAAACAAAGAAAAACCTTGTTTATTCTCTTGTATTTCGCTAAATAATTTGTATGGTTCTTCTAATTGAACTTATTTCTATATATACAGTTGAACCTCTTTTTTAAATACCCCCCCCCCCAATATTAGTTACAACTTTAGGTTAAAGGTAGGTGGTGACCACTGACTAGATTTAGGAGCTACCTAAACGATACCCTTACTTTACTAGTGTTTCGCCGGAAATTCCGGTTCCGGTAGGACGGAAATTCGGGATTTTTTGGTTCCGGTTCATCAGTTCCGGTTCCGGCGAAACAAATGTACACCTCACTATAAGGCCCCCCTCATTATAAGATAACATCTAAATTTAAGGTAACCTTTCAGCCTCCAAAAAGGATATTTAAAAACGAAGGTTTTGACTGTTATACACATTCAATTCTATTTATTATAGCTTTTTCAACGAAGCTTCTTTCTTTGAGACTTTATTTTTTAGACTTATTTTTATACTTTATATACTCAAGCCTTTTAAAATAGCCTTGCCATTCTTACATGTCTTATTTAAAAAAGCCATTTTTGTCCTCCCTTTTTTTTAATTTTTGAATTATTTTACTTAATATATATTTATTTATTATACTCGAATTGTCTTTTTAATAGCAATTATTATCTTTTCTTGTTCACAAGAACCTTATCTATTTTTTTATTTTTGTTATCAAGCACCTTTTAATATTCACTTGAGGTTGTGTGCAACTAAGCGCTAGGTGACTTTGATCAACTATAACTTTTTTGGTCCTGATCTAATCTGATTAAATCTTATATCATTCGAAAGCTCTTGATCTAAATTTTATGGCGCTCAGTTGGCCCATACCGCAATAATTTTATATGTTCCGTATCGAAAATAAAATTAAATACATTCCTTTGAATTTTACTTTTAGAGACGAGTGTAAGGGTAAGATCGGGTTGGTCAGTCATTAAAATAAAAACGTGGTTAAGTGTGGACTGATTTCTCATTTCACTAAAAATTAAATTTAATTTCGCATCCATTAATGCAGATGCCCAGAGAAATCGAAAATCGAAAAAAAAATTTTTGTCGAACACACTGAAAGCCCTCCATCCGAATACAACCGCTATGAGAGTTTAGAATTTCTTCGTCGATAGAGAGCTCTTCAGCCATTAGACGACACTGTAGATTGCGTTTATTGTTCGCCGGACAATACAAAATTGACTTTGCAATCGTTGAACGCGGACAGAACAGGGAAACGTCAATCACTTGGTCGTCGTTACTAGCCATTGAGGTTTTATCAACTCTGTTGACTACCTACAAGGGTAGACGTTCCCATTAGGGCTCAATAACCCTAATGTGACAGAACGTTTCTCTCTCAAAGCGGGAAACGGCGGCCAGTAGTTCGCACAACTGAACAATTTCTTCAACGTATATATTAAGGCAGAATATTTGTTGGATAAATTTTTGATGGGGAGCAAAAAAGAGAGAGAGTTATAAATTTATTAACTTCTCTCTCTCTTCGATGTTTTTCCCTATGTAAGAGGATTTTTGTATTGTCTGGGCATCTGCCACAAAAAAGTTGTCCGCAAGGGTGTCCGTAAATATATGCGGATTTAAATTTAATAAAAACAAATATAGACAAATATCCCTTTATCAATAAGATAAATAAAAAATTTTCTTCCCAATTATCGAATATAAACTAGAGACCATACCGTATCCCTTACTCTAATACTAATGGAATTATATTTATATATTGAAATAGGGCACAAAAATGACCTTGGTCATGAACAAGCCTTGACTTACCAGTGTCTGACCATTGAGTTCTAATAGAAGAAAGACAGAAATGACCAGTGATAGATGAAATAAAAAAATGGAGAGACAGTGGTCAGTTCGCGGGCAGGCGCTTCAGTGATTTATTTAAATATAAATCCGATCCCTACTAATGGAATGCCGAAAAATATTTTAAAAAATACTGTAGGAAGTACGCTACGGTCCGTTCTCTAAATAAAAAATTTAAATAATATCCCGATTTGAATAAATCTTTCCAGTATTCTTTATAGAATTCTCATTCGTTTGTTGAATGTATCACGTTAAGATCCATCACAACTTCCACAACATCCCATGCAGTTACAGTCAATCATTACACCTTCAACTTCAACTTGGGTTTTAACGCAGCATCCATTAGCACAACAATCGTCAGGAATATAAGCGGGACAACTAGTACTTGGATCCCCATACTAAAAAATATATTTAAAAATTGTGTAAAAAACCCTCTCTTAAATAATTACCCCCTCCGACCAGCGTTTGAATTATACGAGAAAGTTAAAATTTCTAAGGCTGTTTAAAGGTAGCAATGGTAACATGCACAACAGTCCGACCAGGAGATATGTCGGGGTTCGCTCCCAGCCTGTCGGGGTTACTTAACGTATTTCCGACTGTAATACCGTTAAATACCGAAAAATACGGCCGTAGTACGGTAGGTCCACTCGCTATTTAATATAGGTAGAAGCAGCGCCCAGTCGTTAGAGACTTGCCGGGGCATTTGCAGTCAGCGGCAGTGATTGCCTATGCGGTACTCCTCATCAAGAGATGGTTAATTTTTCAGGGGTGAGGTTATCTACCCTCTCTCTCAAATAATTACCATTCCAGTGAGAGGTTGAAACTATGTATAATTACCCAAGGTAATTATACGAGGTATACGGTATTATTTTACCTTTTCTCCTCCTGTCATGCCAGTAATGCATAAAATTGTCACAAAAACCAAAAAATAAACTAAGAAATTTAATTTTACCATTGCAGAGGATAGTAGTTCAATAAAAATCTAAAAATGGAACTATTTTAGATTTTTTGCAGTCTTCCGTCTTTTTTTGCTCTTCTACTTTAGCCTTCCTTCCGCTTTTTAGAATATGGGAGGGTTATTCCCTGATGTGGAGGAGGGAGAGAGTCAATCCCTGATAAATACTGATGAGCTAACTCGGGATTGATTTACAAGCAAAGCTAGCCCCCGATTGCCACCCCACTCGGGGCATGACAGTTGTTTAGGTGTTATACAGTGGCTAAACTAAAGTAGACTTCACCAGCTACCGCCAGGCATCGAACCTTTGTCTCCCGTTAATTGCAAGTCTGGGGTGTTAACCACTACACCATGACAATGGTTAGCCCGGGGAAAATGAGGGGTGAGGGACATTCTTGCAATACCCCGTAACTACTGACTAACTCAAAAGGAAAATGACTGATTTTGAAAAAAAGAAAGTGAATAAATTTGGCATAAAATTAACTAATTTTATATTAATCCAAAATTAATATTCTTTTTTCTCTATCCAATATTTGAACAGCAAAAAAAATTATTTTTTTTCTTTAACTTAACGAATTTAATTTTGCAAAGCTTAATTTTTTTTATTTAATTCATTAAAAATAAATTTATAAATATATTTATTTTTATATTTTTGGCAAAAAAATTTTATTTTGGAGTTTTGCCCAAACATGTGTTGGGGTCATTTTCGGCGCGGGGCCGTTTCGGCGCGACATTCGAAATTGGCACTTTGGTGTAATCTAAATTTATGAAAATTTTTTCAAATTTTTTTAACATCCTTGACCAGTGCTGGGTATTTGCCATTTGTTGGCTCCGGCTCCGGCTCCGGGCTCCGGCCTTTCAAATTCTTGGCTCCGGCTCCGGCTCCGGGCTCCGGGGTTTAAAAATCTTGGCTCCGGCTCCGGCTCCGGGCTCCGGCCTTTTAAAATCTTGGCTCCGGCTCCAGCTCCGGCTCCGGAGCCGGCGATTTTCGGAGCCGCTCCATGTTGGCTCCGGGCTCCGGGTGGAAAATCAATGAATTATTTTTCATTGGGAGATTTGGGTAGATGAAGGGGATATAGAGTGATATAAGAGTATTAACAGAGTTATCAATGGATTAAGCTGGATTTGGGTGGATTATCTTGTGATTTAGGTGGATTAAGGGCGGTATTGGGGGGATTAAGGGGATTTGGATCCAAACATCTTCCTTTTTTGCGCCGCAGGCGAAAATTTTGAAAAATTTGGACGATCCTTAAGCCAAAAATCTTCCTTTTTTTGCGCCGCAGGCGAAAATTTTGAAAATTTTTGAAAAAAAGAGACTAAAATTAATCAATTTAAAAAATTTATCCAGCTTTATTTAATAAAAAAAAATGCTTATTATAATTCATCTTTCAAATTAAAACAATTATTTAATTATTTGTTTTGATATTTTTCGAACCTATAATTGGATAAAACTCGGAACCTAACTCACTATCCATTCAACCACAGCTACATTGAAAGGAAAGGAAAGAAAATCTGTTTAACCGTCTCAATTTTTTCTTCCTTTTCTTTTCACGCCTACAATCTTTGCTTACTTCTTTTTCTCTAACCCATCTTTAGGGGTGTATAGCCGGAGCCGTGGGGAATTGGAAAACCTTGGCTCCGGCTCCGGCTCCGGGCTCCGGGGTTTCAAATTCTTGGCTCCGGCTCCAGCTCCGGCTCCGGGGTTTCCAAAATCTTAGCTCCGGCTCCGGCTCCGGCTCCGCCGGAGCCGGCTCCGGAGCCGGGCTCCGGAGCTAGCTCCCGGAGCTATACCCAGCACTGTCCTTGACTACCTCTTCCAGAAATTTCAGAATTTTTCATCAAATATTTCTAAAGTTATAGCCGATAGACCTCGAAAAATTGGGCATTTTTTGGAAAATCAACATTTTTGGCTATAATTTCTGAAATTCTTTTTTGAAAATTTTTAAATTTTTGTAAAACTTACTTAGTTAAGGATATTAGTGTTATTACAAAATTTTTTATTTTTAAAGGTAAGTAATTTACTGTTTTATAAGCCCGCGCCAAAACGGCCCCGCGCCAAAATGGACTCAGTCCCCCTTTATTTACCCAACAAAAAATTTTTTCTTACCTTTTTTTTCTTACCGGTTTTTGCCCAAAACTAAAGTTGGGCAAAAATAAGATTTAAAAATATCCACATGGCAATAGAAAGAAAGAAAATTAAAAAATAAAATTTTCTAAATTGGAGAGGATCAAGCTTTACCAATTTAAAAAAGCTTAACTATGTAAGCTTAGTTTAAAATTTAAAAGGGGGAGAGAAATTTAGCTGCCAACAATTTTTAAATAGAATATTGTGTGTTTTTATAAAATTAAAAGAAAAAAAATAATAATTTTTTTCATGTGATTTTAAATAAAAAAAATTTTTTTAATAAAAATAAATTAATTGCTTATTTAAATTTGTCCGCAAAATATTTGCGGACTTTTTTGGCAGACAGATTTCTTGTCCATGTTCTCCAAAAATTTGAAAATTTCAGCAAAGGCTTTTTTCGGTACCTGCCGATACGGCGCCTTAAATTTTTTCAAGAGGTTTAAAACAAGAGAGAGAGAGAGAAAGAAAAAAGGTTTTGATGTTCTTGATGGTGATCAAATGGATCAGATCTTTTTACATTCACTAAAATCCAGCTTTTAAAAAATCTTTAATAAATCCATAAAAATCAATCACCTTTTTCTTTGCTTCTTTGTCCATATTTGTATAGGGAAATATTAAATTTAAATTTGTCCGCAAAATATTTGCGGACTTTTTTGGCGGACAAATTTTCTTGTGGTGGATTTTTGTCGCAACTGATTTTTTGGCCATAACTTTTCTGAATTTCAACCGATTCGAATAATTTTCATACCATTCGAAAGCTCTCGGTAATAGTTCGGTTTAGACCCCGCACTCTTTTTTCTGACCATTTTTTCATTTTTCCTTCAATTTCCCCTTTATTTTTCACGAGGCAAGTATGTATTAAAAAGGATTATGTATTTACATATGGATGAGAAAAGGGTACTTATTTATTCACCCCCCCCTCCAATCAATTTTTTGGAAAATATGTAAAAATGGTCAGTCTTCAAAAAATGTAGAACACATCGAGCTGTGTCGCATAACACCAAAATCAGTGTGATTTCACAAGATCTGACAAATTTATGACATGAAGTAGACCTATCGGAGTCGTCAACTTAAAACAAAATTTTGTTAAATTTTGTCCATTAACGTTGATTTTGGTGTTTATCAATTTTCATGGGTCGGTATTCGGTCCAATCAAGCTTCACTTTCGTTTACCATGAAGAAGTCCAAGCTCTTCGGGCCACGCAGAAAGATCGTTGTCACTTAATCACCGTTTGTCACCCAAATCAATAATGCTAAAATTTAACTGTTCCATATTTGATTATTGAATGATGTGAATGAGTTTTTCCAGAACTTTTCTCATCCATATATAAATACATAATCCTTTTTAATACATACTTGCCTCGTGAAAAATAAAGGGGAAAGGGAAGGAAAAATGAAAAAATGGTCAGAAAAAAGAGTGCGGGGTCTAAACCGAACTATTACCAAGCTCTCAATCTGAGGATTATTTTAGCAAAAGAGAATGATCAGATCGGACCAACCTCAAAAAAGTTAGAGGCTGTTAAGTGATGAAAAACGTGATTTTTTGGACTTTTATGTCTCTAACTTTTTGTACGGTGGTTTTATCAGATCGCTCCCGTTAGAGAAAAGAATAAGCAAAACAAGAGCTTTCGAATGATATATGACTTGTATGGAGATTGTTGAATTACAAAAAAGTTATGGCCCAAGGAAGGGCTCAAAGTCAACACTTATTTTAAATCAAAAAAATCCGCAAAAATTTATCCGCAAGTGTGCGCGAAGCAATTCTTGTACAACTCAGCTTCCCCTTCTCGCGCATTCACTCTTTTTTTATTGAATAGATTCTTGTCTATATAGCAATAAATCAGTCTAAAATATGGCCATTAATTTTCATTTTAAAATTCTTTGAAATTTCGTAAGGGCCACTAGAGTCTCGAACCATTCGGCATTCCTTGCTCTATAACTCTGCTTCCCGAAAATTGTTATACTAGTTTTTGGTGTTGTTCGATAGAGAATTGAATTGGCTACAAAATAAGCTGTAAACCTTAATTTTCGGATAACTAGCAAAAAAGTTGTGATCGAAAAACTTGATGAAACTAGCGAAATTTGGGGTTTTTTGCTCATATCTTTTTTGTCAAAATTTTCAAATTTTCTATTTTTTGTTATTTTATAGCTAATTTAATTCTCTATCCAATGATACCAAAAATACCTCGAATGGTCCATCCGTTGTTGAGTTACCCTGCTTGGACATAAACAGCTTAGACTCAACTGTCGAATTTTAAAATTTAACAGGACGTGACAGTCGAGTCTTGCCAACTGAGCGGAGTTTTTGGTCCATAACTTTTTTGTATTTCGACAATTTCTGTACAAGTCATATATCATTCGAAAGCTCTTGATTTGCTTATTCTTTTCTCTAACGGAAGCGATCTGATCTGTCTACTCTATAAAAAGTTAGAGGCATAAAAGTCCAAAAAATGACGTTTTTCGTCACTTAATCGAGTATAACTTTTTGGAGGGCAATCGGATCTGATCAGTCTCTTTTGATAAAATAATCCTTACCTTCAGAGCTTTCGAATGGTACAAAAATTATTCAAATCGGTCGAAATCCAAAAAAGTTATAGCCCAAAAACAAACCCTTAACCACCCAGACTCTTCTGTCCCTTTAAATTTTTTATTTAAAATTTTTTTTATTTTTTCAGGATGCTTAAGCCTACAAACTGATTTTAAAATTTCCTTAAATTCTTGAAGATAATATGTTTAAATCATCAATGCTTCCTTCTTTTGTTGTTCTAGCTTTGTTACCCAATTTGGTCAATTCTGTTGGTTTAGCGCCCGGACTTTATTGTGGAACGGTTACTTGTTATGACGGTTTGTTTGTTTTTTTAAAGTATTTTTAAATTTCAATCAGACCTCATTATAAGAATCTTACCTTATAATGAGGTGTTTATTAAATAGAGGGTTTCCCTTAGCAGCTCCCCACAGACCTTCCCTTCCCTTGCCTCCCCCCTCTCCCCCAGTAGCCACTAGAGATCGATTTTTCTGAAAAGCCTGGGCCTGCTCCTGGGTTCTGGTTTTGATTTATTGACCTGGACCGGATCTTGGAAAACCCAGGAAGGTCAAAAAATGCCTGGGCCTGGACTCTGGGTACAGGAAAACCCCGGCCTTGGTCCAGACCCAGCTGAATCCCCAGTAGCCCCCCATTTACCTTAAAAAGCGTATTTTAAATAGAATTGTGTTTTAAATAGAGGGTATCCTATAATGAGGGTGTATGTTGTAATGAGGTCTGACTTGAATTACTAAAATATTTTTAAAAAATCAATAAAATTTATTTTTTAAAGTTCTCGAAATTTCCCGTGATGATTTCAACAAAACCGACTTACCTAGAATTTATAGAAGATTGGCAAGGCAATATCATCCAGATAGGGCTAAAAGAGAGGTTTATTTAATTTTTTAATCTGTTTTTTGGAAATTTTTCGGATTTTTGAAGAAAAAAATTTTGCGGACAAAAATTATTTGCGGACAATTTTTGCGGACTTTTTTAAATAATTATTTAATCAAGTGAGTTGCCTTTTCCGAACAAGTTTATTGAAATTTATGAATAAAAAAGAGTCCGCAAAAATTTTGCGGACAAAAAATTTGTCCGCAAAAAAATTTATTTTTTAAAATTCCGAAAAAAATTTTTTTTCAAGCAAATAGAATCAAAAAAAAAATTTTTTCAAAAATTTTATAAAATTTTTAAAGAACCGAGAAGAGGCAGAAGAACAATTTAGACTAGTAGCCACAGCCTATGAGACCCTCAAAGACGACGAAACGCGTGAATATTATGATTATTATTTGGATCATCCAGAGGAGCGTTATTACAATGTTTTTATTTTATTAAATTTAAAAAAAAATTAATTTCTAACAATAAGTATTATCAATATTATCGGTTGCGGACTGCTCCGAGGGTGGATGTCCGCATTGTTATTGTTGTGGCTATTTTGTTGGTGTCGACTATTCAGGTTGTTCTGATTTTATTAAATGAGCATTTTTGTGAAAATACAAGAAATTCTGATTTTTAGAGAAAAAACACAAAAATCAGAATCTTAAGAAAGAAGAAAATACACAAAATTCTGATTTAATTTGTAGGAAAATACAAATCAAATTATTGTATTTTCCCTTATAATTCTGATTTTTGTATTTTTCTGTAAAATCAGAATTATTGTATTTTCGTTGTTTTCCCTTTTCTCTTATAATTCTGATTTCTATGTCTTATTTCCTTTAAAAGCAGAATTTTCTATGTTTAATTATAAATCAGAATTTGTGTTTTCTCTTATTTTGATTTTTTGTATTTTATTTAAAACAACGGAAATATTAAAAATTCTGATTTTTGATATTTCCGCCTGTTTATATCAAAAAATTCTGAAAATCAGAATTTAATATATTTCCGCCTGTTTTAAATAAAATACAAAAATCAGAATTTAAATAAAACAGGCGGAATTATTCAAGACTTGTGGTTTTTTAATATTTCCGCCTGTTTTATTTAAATTCTGATTTTTTGTATTTTTCCCAACTTTCACACAAAAATCAGAATTTATTTCTTTTTTTCAGTACCTTAGCGCTCACCAAAAATACAGAGAAGCTTTAAAATACGCTAAAGAGCAAGTGAAATTTCGAACAATGGCTATTGATATTGCAAGGGAAAGGGGAGTTCTCGACTTTGATAAACTTACTGGTAAAGTGAAGAAGAAGCAGAAAAATGGAGTTGATGCGGAGGCTGTTATTAGGTTTTTTTGGAAATTTCTGAAAATTTTTTTGAAATTTTTAAAAAATTTTTTGGACCAAAAATTCAACCAAAAAATTAAAAAAAAATTTTTTTTTCAGTTCAATAATTGAAGAAAACATAAATATCAGTGGCGGATACAGGCCTCCTTCAGTCTATCAGACATTAGCTTGGCAATTGGTTATTTTTAAAAATGATTTTTTTACATTTTTAAATTCTTTTTTAACCCTAAAATCAACCTAAAAAAATTTTTTCTCATTCAGATAATTTTGCCAGTAACTTTGTTTGCTCAACTCCGTTGGGGAGCTTCTTGGATATTTAAATTTTGGATTTGTAAAAAAGATTATGATGATGAGGCAAAATTGTATTTAATTAGGAGAAATTTGAAGCTTTCTGAAGAACAATTTCAAGTAATTTTTTTTATTTTTCAAGTAAAACAAAAAAATCAGAATTTTTAAATATATTTCCGTAAATTCTGTTTTTTGTGTTTTATTAAAAACAGGCGGAAATAAATAGAAAATTCTGATTTTCAGAATTTAAATATTCCGCCTGTTTTAAATAAAATCAGAATTTAAATAAAACAGGCGGAAATAAACGAAAATTCTGAAAATCAGATTAACAGGCGTAAATACAAAGGAAATTCTGATTTTCAAAATTTAATCGTTTCCGCCTGTTTTAAATAGAATTCTGTCTTTATTTAATTAATTTTTCTTATTTTTTCAGACAACAGAACAAAAATTAATTGATGAATATTTAATTAAAGAGCTGTGGAAACGAGATGTGTTCGATCAGTGGAAACATGAAAAAGATTTGGAAGAAAAGGAAAAATTGGCAAAATCGGGTCGTTATAAACAATATCAACGATTTCAACGGAAAAATGCTGGGTAAGGAGAATTATCAGAAATTTTCTAAATCAGAATTTCTCTGAAAATCAGAATTTTCCATCAAAATTCTTAAACCAGAATTTAAAAAAATAAGAATTTTTTAGAAAACCAGAATCTATCAGAATTTTTAGAAACCAGAATTTTTTTTAATCAGAATTTCTGAAAAAAATCAGAATTTTTTAAATTTTACAGGAGTACAATATCATTTCTGGATGAAATGTGAGGAGAGAAGAAATTGTTATGTTTGCAACAACGAGGTTATAAATATTATTTTAAAAAATACAAAAAAAGCTTTCTAGCAAATATTTATATAATTTGTGATTTTATATATTTAGCTAGTATTTCCAATTCAAAAAACGGTTGTTTATTTTCCTATTTGTTAAAAATGCAAGCTTGTTATTTCAAGAAAAACTTGCGGACTAAATTTGCGGACAAATCAGAATTTTTTTAAATCAGAATAAAAATCAGAATTTTTTAAAATCAGAACTTAAACTTGCGGACGTTCGCAAAAAAATTGCGGACAGTCCGCAAAAAATTTGCGGATAATCCGCAATTATGCAAATATAGCCCGCAAGTCAACTTCCCCTGTTAAATATATTTTTTGGTTGCAAACAATTTATCTGTAATTTTTCGTTCCTATCTGATTACACCTTTGCCATTTTTACTCATTTTTTCGTTTTTCATATATTTTTAAATTTACTCAAGTTTTCTTTTAATATTTCTGTTTAATTTATTCATTGTTTCACAATTGTTTGTTGGTATTTGAGTAAAATTTTAGAAGGGAATTTATTTTTGTTTTTTGAAATTTAATAGAATGGTAAAGTTTTAAAAAAATTGTCCGCAATAAAATTTGCGGACATCCGCAAAAAATTTTTTTGCGGAATCTTCTAAAGATTTTCTAGTTTAGAGGGAAATCTTAGACTTTATAAAGATTTAAAATATCATTTTAATTCACACAAATTTGTCCGAAAAATGGGAATATTTTTAAAAAAATATTTCAAGACCAACCCCAAAAAGTCAATTAACAGATCTAAAAAAGCCCCAAAATTTTTATATATTAAAATTAAATTAAACATTGAACCAAACGAAAGTTTGTAAAATAGTAAAGTCAATAGAGAGAGATCCTTCCTCATTCCTTCATCTCATTTTGGCTTGGCAGAAGCTTGTCCACGAAGAAGAATGAATATTTGCTCTTTGATAAAATCCTTGCCCTTTAAATTGAGAAAAATTTTTTAAAGTTAAAAACATTTTTGAGAAAAAAATTTTAATGAGGCGCACACCCTATGTTAGCCCCCCCCCCCGAAATCGACCCCTTGGATACGCCCTTGAGCCTACTATTCTCTACATGAGTCCACATAAATTGGTATAAGATAACTCACAAATACTTTTTTGGTCCCTAGCTAGAAGTCTTGGGTAGGGAGGAGATTCATTGAAAGGGTCCACAATGCAGTATCGTCTAAGGGATAACTGGTAAAGTTATAGTAAGAGAGATAAAAGCTTAGAACCCAGCATAGATCCTGAAGCCCCTCTGCAAGTACTGCTAGAAGCTTTCGCTCACCACGGGCTCAATGAATCCCCTCCTTATCCACTAAGGGTGCTCTACCGATGAGAGCTATTTTGGGGTGCTACTTGACATTATCTTCTATTAATAGAGCTTATACCAAAACCTAGTAAACGTTTTAAATGTTAGCCTCTCTATCCGTAAAATCGAAAAATTTGCCCAATTTTTTCAACTTCGACGTCCTATTTTTCAAAAAAACTTCCAAAATCCCCAAAATTATCCCAAAAAATGCTTCAACAAACCTTAGGCACATAAACATTTTTATCCAAAACCAGACAGCACAAATCAGCTAAACGGTCAATAAATTTGAAAAGGTCCGAAATGTCGTATCTAAAGTTTAAAAAAATAAAAAATAAATTTTTAAAATAAAAAAAAAAATACTGAATGCATGGCAAATCTGGATTTAATTTTTTAAGATGTTCCTCATAAATTTTGCAAACTGCTTCCATGCAGTCTGTCATAGTTTCATAATCGCTCCTAAAAAAAGAAATTTTAGATAAGTTGCCTGGTAGAAAAGCCCCATTAATACCCAGGCAGGTCCTAGTCAGTAGAGCACTTAAAGATAATGAGCAGAACTTATAACAATAACTAATAGGTCGTCAGGCTTATGTGAGCTCAAAAATTCCGCTAAAATTTTTGATCCGCAAAAATTTTCTAGTTCACAAAAAAATTTTTTTAATCCGCAAAAAAAGTCCGCAAGTGAATTTTTGCAGAATTTAGACAAAAATGAAAGCCAGAAAGGTTTTAACCTTTTAAAACCCCCGAAAAAAATAAAAATAGTTAACCATGTTCTCGAGTCCACTTTAGCACTTGATTGAATCAACAAAATAGTATGCGTCATCTTTTAAATAAACTTGAAAGAAACCTAAAATAAAAATTCTGATTTTGTATTTTATTCAAAAAGGCGGAAATATTTAATAAATTCTGATTTTCAATATTTCCGCCTGTTTATATCAAAAATTCTGAAAATCAGAATTTAATGTATTTCCGCCTGTTTTAAATAAAATACAAAATAATCAGAATTTAAATAAAACAGCCGGAAAATTAAAAATTCTGATTTTCAGAATTTTCATTTATTTCCGCCTGTTTTATTTAAATTCTGATTTTTCTAGAAGTTTAATCAAAACATGCGGGAACAATTAAATTCCGCCTGTTCAGAAAAGAAAAGTTTTTAAAAATATTCTGATTTTTGTATTTTCTCAGAAATTTAAACATTTCTGATTTTAAACAAATTAGAAAACACACAAATTTCTAACAAGTTAATTTATTTATTTTTTACTAGGCAGAAAAGGTTTACAATTTACGTAATTATTTGCCACACGAAAAATTTATTTTTAAAAGAAAATATTTTTTCCCTAGAATTTAACACAAAATTATTTTTCTTCCTCATTTCTTCTCCATTTTCCTTTCATTTTTCTTTATTCAAGCATCTGCTTCTTACGATGAGCCTTGCAATCCTTGAGCAAATCATTGAAAGATTGACAGAAACTAACGTCATTTTGGCGCTCAGTGCTTAAAAAAGTTCAAAAAATTTAAAAAAATTTAAAAAAATTTAAAAAAATTAACCAGTCCAAGAATTGACGCCACTCAACTTCACAGTCATTAGAGTATTGCTTCTGTCCACCGTTCTGTTGCTCGTTATACATTGGCTGCTGCTCCTGCTCAGCAGAACGTCCTCCAGAGAACATGTTGCCGACAGCGTGACCCTACAAATTTAGGAAAATTGAGCTTTTGAAAGGAACGACTGTCCGCAAATTTTTTGTCCGCAAAATTTTTGCGGACAAATTTATTTTTTGCGGACAGTCCGCAACTTATTTCGGACAGAATTTTCTCGCGGACTTTTTCTTAATGTGGAATTGATGTCAACATATCACATCGTGATGGGAGAATGGCGAAAATTAGAGAAGGGTTATATCAACTAACCCGAAGCTAGCCCATCTACCCCCCCCCCCCCCCAATAATCTTTAAAAAAAATACCACAGCCGATCCAATAGCAACCCCACCAGCAGTCGCAGCCATTTGCCCCAAAAGTCCAGGTTGACGTTGCTGAGGAGCAGGAGGTGGAACAGTTGCCGGAGTGGTGGTACGCATTGGAGACGACGGAGCGCGACGAACAGGTCCACTGGAACGAGGAGAAGCACTACGACCACTACGACGACCCATATTTGTAATTTATAATAGTTGGCGAAAGAATAAATTTATCTGAAAAAGTGAAAAATGAACGATTTATTCGATTGGGAAATGAAAAACGAGCGAGTCTAAGGCTAAAAAAGCCCCATTTTTAACACAAAATTTCCTCTAAATTGACTTTAATAACTTAAAAGACCTTTCTAGAACCTTCAAAATTTTGGAAAAATAAATCTAAACACAAATCGAATGACAAAAAGCTTTCAAAACTAAGCGAAAACGTCAATAAAATCGAACAAAAATCAAATGACAGGAAAAGAAATTGATTGTCAGTTTTTCGACATTTTGCCAATATCATATATTGCCAATAAGGGATAAATCCCACATTTTGCCAACAAACTTGTTGACAAAACGAGAGTTTTTACCCTTATTGGCAAAATATGTGGAGGCAAAATATTTCCTCATTCTCTAATATATTTGTTGAAATATACATGATGAAACGAGAGATAACGGTCTATAACGTTAAAAATAAGAGAAAATAATAGAAAAAAAGAAAATAGTCACTACATAAAAAAAGAAAAAGACTGCAAATTATTACTGTAATTAAACGGAATGCCAAAATCAATAAAAGAAATCTTTTTAAATGGAAAATTGAAGGAGCGGAACGTTTTTGTCCGTGTTTTCTTCGATTTTTAAGGGCTTTCAACAATTTTTTTTGTTTTCTATACAGTTTTTCCTACTCTTATTTTTCGACATATTGTTAGGGAGTGTAGATAAAAGTTTCTTTAAGTTTTGAATAACTCAAGAAAATGGGCAGAAAGAAGAAGAAGCCGCAGAAGCCTTGGTGTTGGTAAGCTTTTGAAAACTTTTGGTAAAATTCTGACATGTGTCGGACAATCAATATGCCATCTGAAAGGACCGACGAGCTTAGTCGAATGACGCCACACTTGAGCTTGGGAACTAAAATTGACCTTAAATGCTGAGTTATGGTCTCATAATGGTCAAAATTCGTAAGGGGTTACCGAGCTGATTTTTGGCGTGGAATTCGAATATGAAAGTGATAACTGGCTTGAATTAAGTCTCATCCTATTCAGCTCGTCGGGCTCTTTCAAATGCCACCATATTGATCGTCCTCATCGCAGTGGGGGACATTTGACGGAATTTTTCCAAAAATTTTCTTTCCATCTTTCAATTGTTTAAAGGTATTGCAATCGGGAATTTGAAGACGAAAAAATACTCATTCAACATCAAAAAGCCAAACACTTCAAATGTCATATATGCAACAAAAAACTCTTCACTGGCCCAGGAC
Source organism: Meloidogyne luci (assembly GCA_902706615.1). Lineage (NCBI taxonomy): Eukaryota > Metazoa > Nematoda > Chromadorea > Rhabditida > Meloidogynidae > Meloidogyne > Meloidogyne luci. The sequence continues at coordinate 25,425 of CACSLI010000257.1, read as the reverse complement.
TGGCTATTCATTGTATGCAGGTACACAAGGAAACGATTGATAAAATTCCTGGGGCAGTGCCAGGGAGGGACAATGTTAATATTGAAGTTTATGGAATGGAAGGATTGCCGCCTGATGCGTTTGTTGATTTTTTAAAATTTTTTTGAAAATTCTTGTCAATTTTCAGATTTTTCGAAATTTTGAAAATTTTTTGAAATTTTCGAAATTTTCGGAAATTTTTAATTTTCAAAAACTCATTCAAAACCTCCTTTTCAGAAAGCCTAATGAAACAACTCCACCGCCTTCTAAAATCCCCCGTCCTGCAATGCCGCCTTTACCACCTGTCGCTCCTCCCATGTTAATGCCTGGGATGGCAGCAATGCAACAATTCCAGGCGGCTGGTGGTTTGATACGAATGCCTGCGATGGGGATGAGGCCTTTTATGCCACCTTTCGGTTTGTTTAAAGTTTTTTTAGATAATTTTTTTAAATTATTTTTTTCCACTGGTCCTGGACACAGACATCTACTAATTATCTTGTAGATGTCTGTGTCAGTAGGCCATGTTGTCCGTTAGCCAACTCCCGATCTTTTTTGAAACAAAATTCAATGTCCGATTTTGGAAAGTTTATTACTAGCCTGAGATCCTCTCTTAATATCACAACCCTCGCCCCCCGGTGCTGTCTCAACGCAAAACCCGGACTTTTCGACCCGAAACTCCGATCCGAAAAAATTTCGAAACCCAATCCGAACTCGGACCTGATATTTTTCGCCCCAGCCATCCCTTCTGTATGTAACGCCAATTTATCCCCTTTAAATTCTTTAGGCCCCAACGGCTCTTTTTCAATGATGCGACCACCAATTCACGGCATGCCAGCACAAATAATGTCAAATATGATTCCCACAAGTTCATCGTCAGCTCCAAATTTCTTACAAATGGAAGATGCCCCGCCATTGCCGCCAACACCTGCTGCTGCTTTTGCTGCTTATCAAGGTTTCTTTAAATTTCTTTTTTTCAAAAAAATTTTAAGGTGGAGAATCAAAAGATACGAGGGGCGAAAATAAAAATGATGAAGGAGGAGAAGCGTCAACTTCAAAGAAACCTGAAGGAGGGGTGTTTATTGGCGCCAAAACGAGAATAATTTGCCCGGATGAGTATGAGTCATTGGTATAATTTTTTCGATTTTTTTAAGTTAAATTTGAAGGGGTATAAGAGTTTGTTCGTTCCAAGACAAGGGGTTTTAAGGCTAATCCCACAGCTCTTCATATTTTTATTTCTCTCAGTTCCCAGGAGGGATTTAAACAGACTTCCATTTCCTTTGATTCCCATCGTGTTGTGAGTTTATTTTGTACCACCGGGCACTCCGACGTGTTTGAAGCTTTGGGTGAACTTTTAAGCTTTTTTTGGTGGGAACTTTTAAGCTCATCCAAGTGATGCTTGTGATGCCTCTTCCAATTTTTTTCTCATTTCGAGAGCTGGGAGGGGGCTTCCCCTTCCCCTCCAGTTACGGGCTTGTTGCCACTATAATTATCCTATTTTTACTTTTCAATTTCTAGGAAGAATTAATGGCAATACGTATCGTTCCACAATTTGCTCGGAGTTTGGCAGCTCATTTTCGACCTTAAAAATCTTGGGCATGTCTCATAATTGGAAGGGTATCTATATTTTTTGTAAGTTTATAGCGTTAAAAATTCAAAAATATTTCTGACCTCCTCCCAGTTTTAACAAAAAAAATTTTATTTTCTGTCAATTTGTTTTTGTTTTGTTTTCTCTTTGCAACAGAGAGGTTAGCGAAAAAAATTTCCTAAATTATTTCCTAAATTTATTTAAGTATAAAAGGAGAGAGAAAAACAGGATTTTTTATAAATGGGAAAAAATTATTCGTCAAGGTTTGAATTATAAAAACCAAAAAAGTTTTGGCATTTAGCTATGTCGCTTCAAGTGTTGGAAAAGAGTTTAACAAGGGGTCTTTAAAATTTTTTAAATTTTCTGAAAAAAATTTTTGGGAGTCCTTATTTTGGCAATTGAAGGGGGAGTGACATCATTTTGAACGAAATTTTTCGAGTTTCTTAAAAAATTCTAAAAGTCCGCAAATATTTGCAGAAAATCCGCAAAATGTGGACATTCCGTTTTTAATTATTTTGATCTTTAAATCAAAGATTTCATAATTTTTTTAACCTTTCCTCGACTCACAATATAATTTATCAAAAATTATTTTAAAATTTATTTTTCAGTTGAGTCCTCTTTGAATAAAGAATGTGAGCGTCCTCTTCACCAATAATTCTTTTTTTTTTACGATTTTATTTTAAAAAACAAAAATTGTTTTTTGAAAAAGGATATTGATAATTTTGTATTTTTTTATTTGATAAATATTTTAATTTGAAAATATTGATTTTTCAATTCTAAACTAATTTTAAAATTGAATTTTATATTTTTTAAAAATTATCTGATTTTTTTGTAATTTATTAATTAGATACAGCCGAGTCTCACTAAGGTCTTTTTTGTTTTCTGACCATTTTAAGCCTCTTTTTCCTTCCCTCTTCAAAGGGTAAAAAAGTCGAAATAAAAGCTTAAAAATGGGCAGAGAACATTTTACAATATGGTTGCCCACTAGGAGCGGAGGGGCTAAGCGATAACCTCTATTTAACATACACCTCATTATGAGGTAGCCTCTATTTAAGATAAATTTTAGGTCTGGACCAAGACCTGGGTTATTTCCTGTACCCAGAGTCCAGGCATTTTTGAACTTCCTGGTTTTTTCCTGGGCCTGGGTTTTTCCTGGACTACAGGGCCCAGGATCCGGCCCAGGTCAATAAACCAAACCCAGAGTTCAAGAACAGGCCCAGGCTTTTCAAAAATCTCGATCTCTAATACACTTTAACATAAAGTGCGACATTTTAGCCCCCAAAAAGTGAGATTTGACTGTTTAATTTTTAACTTTTTTTAAGAAAATTAAAAATTCTAAATTCTTTCAATGACTTCAACAAAACATCCATCAATTTTGTGGGCTCAACGTGTCAATCAAATATTTTTGACAATTGAAGATGGAAATTTAAAAATAAATGAATTGGTGTGTGAAGAAGACAAATTCAAAATTGTGGGAGAAAAGGGAGGAGAAAAGTATGAAGCTGATCTCGTCTTGTATGGCAAATTGAAAGGAGCGGAACGGAAAAAAGTTGACACTAGTCGAAGGTTTATATTTTTTTTTTAAATTTTGGGGAAATTCTGAGGGTTCCTTTGTTTCTAAGGAAGTGGTTTGGGTTCTATTTTTCCTGAAAGTCCGTAAATTTTGTCCGCAAGAGTACACTGGACTTGCGGATAAAATTTGCGGACTTTTGGGATAAGGAAACTTGTCACCTGTCTCAATCTAACCCTTCTAAAAGTTTATAGGTCGAATTAAGGATCATTGAGGAGTAGGGGTTGAGAATAGGAGCACAATGGGAGCATTGAGAAAACAGGATACGAGGAGGAAGGAAAGTAGGGTCCTGGTTTAGTCTGGTTAGCTCACATTCTCGAATCCTGTAGGGCTTTCCTGTCCCAATCCAGCCCTTTCAAAAGTTTATAGGGAGCATTGAGAAAACAAGAGACGTGAAGAGGGAAGTAGAGGGTTTAGTTTACGATTACAATAAAAATTTTATGAGTGCCGAAAGTAGAGTAGTCCCTACGGGAAGTCTTTTTATTAACACCTAAATATTCTTTTCAAAGGTTGGAACTTGTAATTCCAAAAGAAAAGGAAGAATGGTGGCCTCGACTTTTAAAAATGCCAGGAAAAGTTCCATGGATCAAAGTTGACTTTAATAAATGGAAAGATGAAGATGAGGTTTCTGATTATGAAGATGAGGGTATTACGGCTCCAATGGATTTTTCTAAATTTATGCCAGTCAATGGAGGAGGAGGAGGAAGAGGTTTTGGAATGCCTGGAGGATATGAAGGTTTTGATGATTTGGAAGGGATGGGGGGAGAGGAAGGGGAGGAAGACTATTTTGAGAATAATGAAGGGGAGGGATTGAAAGAGGATGAAATTGATGACAAGAAGAAAGGTGGGGAATGCTCTAGTGAAGAGAAGAAAATGGAAGAAACTTCAAAGGAATAAAGGAATATTTGGAGGTTTTTTTAAATTTAAATGATCTTGACTTATTTGATTTGTTTTTTTCATACTCGTAATGAAAATCTCTCAAGTTTTGTAAAAGGCCTTGAAATAATGGAATTTTACCTTTATCGAAATTTGCGGACAAAACTTGCGGACTTTTTTTTCAAGTAATCGATTGTTTGGAATAGTGTCCGCAAACATTGTCCGCAGATTTGATAATTTCAGTTTTTGTCCGCAAATTTGTCGAAAAAAATTGCGGACAAAAACTTGCGGACTTTTTTTTCAAGTAATCGATTGTTTTGAAAAATGTCCGCAAATGTTGTCCGCAAACTCGTATTTTAACTTTTTCGAAAATTTTCTTCTAAAAAAAGAAAGGTCTTTTTGGTTCTATATTTAAAGGCACACTTAAAAATACATACAATCACTTTATTGTTACTTTAAAAACACGTTTTTTTGACTTTATATAAAAATAAATTTAAAAAATAAAACTATCGTTCAGCAGCCCTTCTCTTTTCTGCCACCATTTTCCTCTTTTGCTCAAACTCTTTTCTGTCAAGTTCAACAGATTGTAACGTCCTAGCCAGAAAACGCTTATTTGTAGTTAAAGCGCGAGGTTTTAACCTGCAAAAATTAAGAAAAATATAAGAGGGGGTATCCCAAACCAGTTTTTGCGGACATATTTATGCGGACTCGTAATGGTCAGATATTAAAAGAAAATCCCAGTCAGCCCCCCAAATATTTCCCTCAAAGCAATCATCACTTCCTCGAATACAATGAATCGAAAAAAGAGAAAATATGGATGCTCTGACCATTATGAGACCATTGTAATTGTGAGGCCGCATAAATTTATCCGCAAAAACTGGTTTATGTTAGAATAACCAACAAATACCAAATTCTGGTTCTTCGGAAAAATCGAAATACACTTTTAATTATGGGGTTTCTGGAAACTTAAAGGACTTTTCCGGAGAAGATTTAATTATGAATTTGTGTATATGTCCAGAAAGTTCCATTTATTTCAGAAAAATTTTTAAATTTCCGAAAAAAAATTTTAAAATTTAATTCCTTACCATCCTTGCGGCCCATATTCTTTCGCCCTAAGTGCAGAACGATTAGCTTCCCGTAACAATGCTTGTGTTGCCATTCCTCTCAACAAAAGCTCCTCCTCTTCTCCCTTTACTTTTTCAACTTTATTTTCCCCAATAAATACAACCTCTTCTTCTTCCTTCTTTTTAATTTCTTTTTTTGTGTGGTAAACAACACAAATTTCATCGTCTTTTGAAGAAGTTGAGGAGGACTGAGAATGATTTATAAAAATTTTTAAAATTTAAGAAAACCTGTTGATTTGTTTCAATCTCATTTATCAAACGACGCTTTTTAGCTTTACTTAGAAGCATATTTTGCATTTTGCGGCGCTTTTCGTTGTCTAAATCAGTTGAAGTTGCCATTCTTTTTCTTTAAAATTAGTGAAATATCTGGAGAAAATTTTTTTTCTATTTTATTATTTGAATTTAGCAAAATTAATTTATTTTTGGCAAAATGTTAATTTTAGACTTTTTGTACCTTTCTCTGTTCCTCATATTTGGTCGATTACACATTTTGCCAATTAGGGTAAAATTTGCGTTTTGTCAACAAGCAGATTTTCTGTTTGTGACAAAATGTACATTTTTAGCCTTATTGGCAAAATGTGTTTTGGCAATTTTTCCGTTGGGAGCACTTTTCTTCGATTTTTTTCTTTTCACTCTCCTGTTTTAACACACTATTTTCTTATATTTATCAAATTTTTGTTTTTTAAAGAATTTTTTTTAGATTTTTTTCTAAAATTTTCTGTTTAATATTTTTAGATTTTTTAGATATTATAATCTCTTTTTTTATTCAACTTTTCATCATTAAGTAGAAATTATGAACAATTTTAATGCTTTTTCTGTTGCTTCAAGCAGTGGTAAATTCTTTTAAGTAGTGGGTTGTGTCCCTTGGACTTAGGCCTTTTTGTGCAAATTTATGTTTAATGTTGAAGTTGAGGGTGTTAGGCTAATCTACGAAGTCGTTGATCTGTCCTGGATTATTAGGTCTGGTGTCGAGGAAAGCCCAATCCCAAGTAAAACTCAGACCGTGATTCAGATTCGATCTCTATTTTGAACAATCTTTATGTCCTTCAAATATATTTTACCTAGAAATTGGCTTTATCTGACAATTAAATTCAAACTTTAATTGTAAGTCTTCCCTTACCCAAATTTCTTAACTCATCGTTGCTATCAGATCTTTTTTTCTAAATTCATTACTCTTCTTAATTCTATTTTTTAGCTGATCCTCCTCCTCCTCCCTTAGCCGAATCTAAACGGGAAGAATATCTGGCTAAAATTCTTCACACTGAAAGGCGCTTTAATGATTTGAGATTAAAATTGCATAAAGCTAAAATGTCACAGGTTTCTTTATAAATTTTCAACTTTTTAAAATTTTCTGTTCAGTTCGAAAAACTTCAAGACGATATTTTAAATAGGCGTTGTAGTATTTTCTTGAGGCGGAAAGCTCAATTGGATTCTGAATTTGATACAAGGAGAAAGGTTTTCTTTTAAATTAAATTTGGATGGATTTGATGAATCGTCCCTTGTCAGTTCTCTCAAAAGTTTCTTATTCCCTTGTTGCTCTTGAGGACAAGTTTGGGAAACACAGACTTTTCCAGTGTCAGACTTGTTGTTTGTTTTGGTTGTTGTTCACTTGTCATTCGTACCAAAAATCCTAATTAACCGAAAAAACGTGAATTTAGGCATCTATTATGTAATAACATGGGTTAAATGTGTAAGACGGGGAATCAAAAACAAAAAATGATGTCTGAATTGAACAAAGTTTGACCATTTCGTACATCAAATAAAAATTTGGACAGGGCCAAATAGATACCAACGCGGGATAATCACAAATATTTTCAGCTATTGAAACCTCCCACATTTTACGTTTTTTTCCAATTTTTAGAATCTTCAAATAATCAAAACTCTTCGACTCGATGCCCTCACAAGAAAACTAAATTTTCAACGAGAATTTGCTTTAAACAATTTTGAACATGACAAGGAATATACAAAACAACAAATATCTAAAAAGATTGATGAAAAATTGGAACAAGTTGAAAATGAAATGAAACAAATTGAAGGTTTTTTTTGAAATTTTTTTTTGAGTTTTGTAAAGTCTTAAGGGTATAAAATTTTTTTCTTGTTTTGAATTAAAAAGTCTGAAACGTTTTCAAAATCATCCGCAATTTTTTTTGAGAACATTAAACTTTTGAATGTCGTTTTTTTAATTTTTGGGTTGGTGATGATCATCACCTGAAAGACCTTCCATTTTCATTCTTTTTACTTTTTCCTTGACTTATTGTTAGATTTTCTGACAAAATGGACCTATCTAGAGGGGGGGCTGAACAAATCCTTTTCCTGTTGCACAATTCCTTCTCTTTTTTTACCTATTTTTTCTCTTTTTTGAATAAGGAGGGAATGAAATGGGGCCTCTAAAGTTAAAAAATTACCCGAAAACAATTTTTTAATTATTGGATTCTTCTAAAATAATTTTTCCTTTAAATTTAAATAATTTTCTTCCAATTTTTTTTCAGATAATTTCTACCAAGAAATTCTTTCTTCCTTCAACAATAATAATAATTTAACAAATAAATCATCAAAACAACATTTAGGAAAATTAAAATGGGGAATTAATCGTTATTTAATTGAAAATAATGAAAATTCTAAAAATTCTAAAGAAGAAAATTTGAAAAATAAAAGAAGCAACAAATATTCAAATTTGCTTTTAATGATTGCACAATTGTCTAAAAATAAAATTATGGAAGATTTGGAATTAATATTATAAATAGTATTTTTTTAATTCAATTTTTATATAATTGTTTTGTAAAATTTTTTTGGCTGAAAAATAATTTTTTGGGAAAATTGAAAAAAATATTTTTGGATTTTTTAAGTTTTTGGAAAATTTTTTTTTTAATTTTTTTCCAAAAATTAAAAAAATTTTTTTGTGAATTTTTTAATCTCAAAAAATTCAATAAAAATTTTTATAGGATTTCTGAAAATTTTTGAAAATTTTTTGGGATTTTTGAAAATTTTTGGGATTTTTAAAAATTAAAAAAAATTTATTAATCTCTTTTCGAAAAATACTAGAAAAATAGCCAAATATTTTTTAAAAAATAAATTCTTTTACATATTTTTCCAAAATTCAGTCAAAAAATTGAATAAAAATTTAATTTTTCATGTAACATATAAAAGAAGTTTTTTGTGTGTGTATTGTAAATTAAATGAAATAAAAATTAAATAAATTTTAATGATAAAAATAATTTTTTAAAATAATTGGCTTATGAGTAGCCTTAAAAATATTTTTTTTTCTATTAAAAAAATTTTTTTTGAATTTTTAGATTGTTAATTAAAATATGGCCTCTGTTGACCTTGATCAAGAAGTAAGATTTTTTATAGAAATTAAATCAGAATTTTATTACAAGTTTAATTAAACTTGTAATAAAACTTGCTTCAAATTTGTTGAGAGAATTTAGCTTCAAAATTAAAAATTTAAAACAGATCAGAATTATTTTAAAACTTGAAACATAATTATTTTTAAAAAACTAAATCAGAAATATAAAAAAACATTAGAATTATTAAAATAAACTTTTTTCAGAATTAAATGTTTTAAAAACCAGAATTTTTGTTAAAAACTTTTCAGAATTTAAAGTTTAGAAAAAAAAAACCAGAATTAGTTTAAAACCTGTTCAGAATTATTATAAAAAATCAAAATTTTTATTAGAAACTTTTTCAGAATTAAATGTTTTAAAAATCAGAATTAAAAATCAGAACAAGTTTAATTAATTTAAAAGGTTCGCCTATTCGACAACAATTCTGAACGTGACCGTATAGACAACATGTCAGAATTATATGCAATGATAAATGCTTTGGAATGTTTAGAAAAAGTTTATTCAAGAGATTATGTGCCTTCTAAAGGTTTAAAAAATAAATTAAAATTCCCCCAATTTTTTTATTTCTCCCTAGAATACACAGCAGAATGTTCAAAATTATTAGTCCAAATAAAAGTTGCGCTTCGCCTAGTTCCGGGTATGAGCATTGAAGAATTTGTTCGTCAACACAGAATTCAATGCCCGGCTGCGTTGGAGCGTATTAGAGAAGACAGGCCAATTACTGTTAGAGACGATAAGGTTTTATAAAACTTAAAGCAGAAATATTAAAAATCAGAATTATTTTAAACCTAGACCAGAATTTTATCTAAAGCTTGAAACATAATTTTTTTTAAATCAGAATTATTTAAAAAATTAAACCAGAATTTTTTTTTAAACTTGATCAGAATTTTATTTAAGCCTTGAATCAGAATATGATTTAACACATCAGAATTATTTAAAACTTGAAACAGAATTATTTTTTAAACTTGAAGCAGAAATTAAAGCAAACTTTAAATTTGCTTCAAATAAACTCAAACTTAATTAATTTCTAAAACCTGCTTCAGAATTAATTTAAAGAAATTTTTTTAAAGGGAAATCAACTTAAATGTATTGCTGACATTGTTGAATTATTTATTACTTCACTTGACCAACTTAAATTAAATATTCGTGCTGTAGATGAACTATTTCCGAATTTAACTGAATTGTATGCTTCAATAAATGCAATGAGTACTCTTCCTGATGATTTTGATGCTAAAGTGAAGGTTAAATCTTGGTAGGTTTTTTTGTTTTATTAGTAGCATGCTTCTGAAGTATGAAGCATGCTTCTAAAAATGTGAAGCATGTTTATAGAAATGTTAAGCATGTTTTCTAAAAAACCTGAAACATGTTTCTAAGGACCGAAGAGTATTTTAAATCTGAAGCATGTTTCTAAAAAACCGGAAGCATGCTTCAAAAACCTGAAACATCTAAAAGCCTGAAACTGTTTTAAAAACTTAGTTTAAAAATATGAAACAAGCTTTGAAAATTCTGAAACATGTTTCTAAAAAACTTGTAACATGCTTTAAAAAATGGAAGCATGTTTCTAAAAATCTCAAGCAAGTTTATAAAAGTATTAAGCATGATTATAAATTTTGAAACAAGTTTCACATGCTTCCAAAAATCTGAAACATGCTTCTAAAAACCTGAAGCATCCCTCAAAAAATATTTAAAAATTAAAGGTATGATAAATTGCATGGGATGGCTGCGCACGAAGAACTTTCTGACGAAACAGCTCGTCAAATGATTTTTGAACTTGAAGCAGGCTATAATGCTTTTCAACGTTTTTTGCGAAGCTCATAAAGATGGATAAAAAATAAAAAAATTTTTTTATTAATTTTTAAAATTTTGTGTTTTTTTTTAATATAAATATCTTGATTAATTTTAATTTTCAAATTTTTGAAGGTTTCTGCCTTACGTGATTTTTTGAATTTAAATTTCATTCAGCATTCTTTTTAGCTTGGAATATGCCTTATCTTTTTTTTTTAATTGAAAAAAAATATGGGTATGTCGAGTGTTGGAGGTGAGTTTTGGTTGCATGCTGCTTCGGAGATTTTAATTAAATCAAATTTCCATAAGTTTTGGCATAACGTTTTTTAATTTAATTTTTTCTCTAACACTCATTTTTAGTGCCACTCACTTTCTGCCAATACCACATTTTGCCAATAAGGGGAAAAAAGTGGCAAAACGTATTTTTTAAGCTTTATTGGCAAAATATGGGTTTGGCAAAGTATGTGGAACAAATCTAATTTTTATTTTGTCTTTCTTATTTTATTTTCTCTTCTTTTTTTTCACGTGCTTTTCATTATAAAAAAGCATTTTTCTAAAAAAATTTTTTTTGCTTGTTTCTAATTTTCTAAAGCTCCCGAGTCTTTTCTCTTTGATTATTGCTTTATTTTAATTTTACAAACTCTTTAAAGACCCCCTTCATATTTAACTGGCATCTTAACAATTTTTAGTGTTGTTTCCCTCCCATACCCAATTTTTTTTAAAAATGTACAAAACGGTCAAACTTTTTTCCTTTCATAAATTCAATTTATTTCCCCTGTAGCAATATTCAATTAGTCAGTTTTGCTCCTATTTGTCAAGGATTTGTGGAACAAAAAAAATTCAGAAAATTCCAAAAAAAATCTAGGTGGAAGACTGACTCTTTTTGTAAGCCAACAGATTTTTTAAATCGAAAGGCCAAAGTTTAAATAATTCCTAGAGTTCTCCCTATTGATTAAATATTGTATTTATTTATTTTACTTTATTTATCTAGTTCATTCTCATTTTTTATTTAACCAATTTCTAGTTATTGATGTGCGCCAAAAATTTTTTTTTTTCAAAAACGCCAAAATTTCAAAAAAAAATTTTTTTTTCAAATTTTCTGATTTTTTTTTCTGTTCCCCAGTTCCTCAATGTCTTCTTTTGTTTTTTAAAAATCGGAAAAAATTTTTTTACAAAAAATATTTCGATAAAATTACAAATTTTGGCGCACATTTTCTCTCTTCTCTCTCACGTTTGTTTATTGACTTTTTGTTATGTAGGGTCATTTCGGCGCAGCAAACCATGTTGCATTTTAATAAATTAATTCTTTTTGTTTTAATCGAAAAGCATTTTTCTTTGTAAATATAAACAAGTTTTTGATTAATTTAAAAAGGATGATTCATGCTAAATAACCCCTTGCTTTTAAATACCCCCTCAGAGGCGAAAAATTAAATTTTATAAGGAGGTGTATCTGGCCGCTCCTACACAGAGGTCAATGGGCGTACCTTAAATTGAGATGTCTCTAATATTGGGAGTATTCTATAGAGAGGTTCGTCTGTATTTAGACACGGAAACCTGATCAACGCCCATTTACCGTTTGCGCCGAAACATCCCCGGACCTCCTCTTTTGCGCCACCGAGTACTCATCAGGTGTACCTTAAACTGAGGTGTCCCTAGTATTGGGAGTATTCTATAGAGAGGTTCAACTGTATTTAGAAAAGGAAGGTACCCAAAACAACGCACATTTAGCGTTAGCGTCTAAACAAACTAAGCTTTCCATCGGCGCCCAAACAAAAATTTTTTTGCCTCTGCGCCCAAACAACCCCCTTTCCCACAACTAGAGTCACTTAACTTCACTATTTAACTTTCATCCAATTCTTTTTTTTATTAACTAACACAAATTCTCTGCTGTTTGCTGCTCTTTTTTTCATCCAATTTTTTTTTCTTTTTTTTTTCATTTTTGAAGAGCCACCAATACTTTGCATAAATTTAAAAAATATGTTTTGATTTAATTGATTTTATAAAATTTTTTCTCTTGTTTCAAGACACATTTTTAATTTTTCAAAAAAATTTTTTTTCTTTCTGAAATTTTTTTCAGAAAATTTTTGTCCCGGAAAATCCAGATTTTAATAAATCAATTTATTTTTTATTCAAAACGTCACTTGCCTAAAAATTCTCAAAATGTCCAAATTTCAAAATGCCACACGCCTTAAAAATTCCAAAATGTCCAATTCGCACAAAATTGTCTTTATTCCCTTAAAAATCAAATACGCGAATGACTCACTTATTTTATTTAATTTTTGCCTTTATCCGTGACCCTGTGCATGTCTTGACCTCATATTAATTGTGTTAACCTCAATTTATTTTTCAGCTTTTTCTAAATTCAAAAAAATTTTTTTTACAAATTTTAATTAATTTGGGACTTATTTTTCCTTTTCTTCTGACTTTTAAATATTTGCCCAAATTATTTGACACAAAATGGCAAATAAAGGGAGCAGTAGCGGTGGTAGCAGCACTCCTCGTCCAGGCAATAATGGAGGTGGTGGGGGTAGTGGACCTACAAAGACATGTCAATTTAAGGTTTATTTTTAAAGCTTTGGGGATGACTTTTAAGGGCATTGGTGCGATGGGTTGAGTTATGTAGCTCGTTTTGATTTAACTGACCTAAAATTGAAATGGTGACATTTTGTCCCAAAAATTTTTCTTCTTTATTTTTCGCTTGGTGATTCATGAATGTTAGTGTAGGGATTGAGCGAGCTTTAGGGATACTTTAAGGTCATTGGTGGGATGGCAAAGCTTGGGTGGCTCTTTAACCGAAAATTAAAATGATGACATTTTGTCCCACAAATTTTTTCGTCATTATTCTCCGCTTGAATGACTCATGAATGTTAGTAAAGGGATTGGGCGAGCTTTGGGGATGACTTGAAGTACATTGGGTGGGACGGGTTAAGTCTTTGTGGCTCATTAACCGAAGATTAAAATGATGACATTTTATCCCAAAAAGTTTTTTGTTTTTTCCGCTTGGATAACCCATGAACGGTTGGGGTGGGAGTTTCAGGTTCCAAAGCCGATTCTGCTTTTCTCTTCTTAGTCTTCCCTAATTAAAAACGCTTTGCCTTAAAATTCAAACCATTTTTGCTTTTCGAAATCAGGCAAAGCACTGTTTTTGTTTCGGTAAATGATTCACGTTCCATTGACTTTCCTTCCCAATATAATGTCCAACTCGGGTTTGAGAAAGGTCATGTGATCTTTCGAACCTTCTGACATGAGTTTTACTTCATTTTACTAACTATAAGTTCCATCCAATTAAGTCTAACGGGCTCAAATGTCATCATTTTTAAATTTTTGAGAAATTTTATTTTTCTTTGTTCGTTCAGTTGGTTTTGCTTGGTGAATCTGCTGTTGGCAAATCCTCCCTCGTTTTGCGTTTTGTTAAAGGCCAATTTCATGAATACCAAGAATCGACAATTGGAGCTGCTTTTTTAACTCAAACGATTTGTTTGGACGAAGCAACGGTCAAATTTGAGATTTGGGACACTGCTGGTCAAGAGCGATACCATTCCTTGGCACCAATGTATTATCGCGGGGCTCAAGCGGCGATTGTTGTTTATGACATTACTAATCAGGTTTTTTACTTGTTTTGGGGGTGGGGGGAATTTTTAGGGGTTAGTTGAGGTTTGTGCTCCCTTGAGGTCCTTTAGAACATAGTGAAGGTCTAGTTTAGAATTAGAGATCTATTGTTGCCCCTTAGAAGTTAGGTGGAGTTTATGATCATGTGTCCGCAAATGTTGTCCGCAAAAATAGGATGGAGAATCACCACTCATTTAGCTTCATGTTTTTAGTTTTATGGTTAGTGGAGTTTCTTTATAGCGACTCATTGTATCACATTGATCTCCCCATGTACTTTTTATGCCTTATCGGCTTTTCCTCTGAATATCAAAGCCAATAAGCGCGGAAGTATATGGTTAAAAAACTTCCGCAAAAGTTTCCGTGAGATACAAGTGTTGGGGAGAGTAATCGTTACCTTAGGGAGAGCCAACTACTTTTAGGGCTTTGAAGTTTTTAGTCACCCATTTTAAGGGGCTTCAGCCCCCGAAGCCCCCCCCCTGGCTACTCTCTCGGGAGGGGCTTCAGCTCCTGGAGCCCCCCTCTTCTGACTACTCCCTCGGGTTCCTTTAAGACTTGCCTGTTCCTTCAATACCGATAACTTGGGGCAAAATTAAAAAAATTTTTCTTTAAAGGAATCCTTTGCCAAAGCAAAAAATTGGGTTCGTGAACTTCAACGGCAAGCGTCTCCAAATATTGTGATTGCCCTTTCTGGTAATAAAGCAGATTTGGCAGCCAAACGTGTTGTTGAATATGAAGAAGCGCAGGCATATGCTGAAGATAATGGACTTTTGTTTTTGGAAACTTCTGCAAAATCGTCGATGAATGTCAACGAAATATTTTTAGCTATAGGTTTATTGTTAAATTTATTTTTTGAAAAAAAATTTTTTTTTGGGATTTTTAAAGTTTAATTGGGTCTATTTTTGGTTCCTCATTGGGTCCTCACGTCTATACCACTTAACCAAAAAAAGTTTCAATTTTTTTATAAAATTTTTTCGGAAACAAATAATTCTGAGTTTTCCGGAAATTTTTTATTTTTCTGAACGGAATTTTATTAGGGAGAGAGATGCACTATGCGACCCCCAGAGTTCCGGAAAAAAGGCTTTTCTAATTATATTTTTCCAATTTTTTTCAATTTCAGCCAAAAGATTGCCCAAAAATGAGGGAGCTGGTGGTGGCGGTCCAGCAGGTCGAGGCCGGGAAGGTGTCAACATTGGAGAGGGAGAAGGTCAAAACCAGGCTCGACGTTCTTGCTGTGGTGGTGGAAGTGGAAATTGACAAAGAAAAGAATAAAATCAAAAAAAGAAGAGGAGGAATTTATGTTTGAAAGTGATTCGGTAATATTGAAGAGTATGGGCCTCATTTTTTCCTCCCTATTTTTCCCCCTATATTTTTACAAAATGTTCAGACTTTTTCCTTCCTTCCATCCAACTTGCCTTTATAATTTTTGCCTACAACTAAACAAAAAGGATTATTTTTTGGTATTTAACAAGTATGAGTTTTGAGAAGACTCATTTTCTCTATTAAAACGGGGAATAAAACATCAAAAATAATCCTTTTTCTTTGTTTCAAGGAAAAATTATAAAGGCAAGTTGGATGGAAGGAAGGAAAAAGTCTGACCATTTTGTAAAAATATAGGGGAAAAATAGGGAGGAAAAATGGGGCCCATACTCTTCAATATTACCAGTGATTCTTAAAGGTTTATTGTGTGATGATTTTGTTTTTTCTCTTCAAAAGTATTTTTATAATTTTAAGATTTTTTAAAAAAATTTTTGTAAATCTTTTCGGAAGGGTAGGACCACGTTTAAAAAAATTTTTTATTTTTAGAGGGGTGTGGCCTGGATTTTCTAAAGAATTTTTTAGGATTTCCCCCCAGTTTTTTTTTAAATTTGGAATCAATTATCATCACACATCTTTTTTTATACTTATATACATTTATCTTTTTTTGCTTGTAAGCACTCCTTTTATTATTTTACATTATTCCACTTTTGGGGAGGTGGTTAATTTTTACATTATAATAAATTTGACTACTTTTTTTTTAATTTTGGTTTATTAAATGGATTAAAAACCCATTTTATATATTTTTAATTTTTTTGTTTGTTAATTTTACTTGAACGAGAATTGCGGATTTTATTTTTTTTTTGCGGATTTTTTTGCGGATTTTTTTTTGCGGATTTTCAATTTTATCACCGGAACGTGGGAGTTTTTATTTGTATTTTCTGTCAAAAATTAAATGTTTTTTCTGTGTTTGTTTTAAAATTCGTTTTCAGTTCATACCGTGAAATACTCTTAAAATCCGCAATTCTTGTCCGCAAAAGTTTTTTAAACATTTTAGAAAACCTAAATTATTAAATACTTTCAAAACAAAAACAATAAATGACAACAGATTATGAAAACTGGATTGGTGAAATGGAAAAACTTGCTTTAGCTAGAGAAAACAATTCGAAGGTTTTATTTTAATATTAAGTTTAGTGTAAAGGGTCTACTTAGAAGAGTCCCCCTCCCAATAAAGGCCCGCTAATTTCTCTGGTTATCCAGTGGTTTTTTTTGGTAAAATATCCTTAATTTTGTTGAACCCAAACTGATTTCCTTTGACGTATAGTTAGATCTATAAGCTCATATAGACGAGCTGTCTTTTGTATAATTCAAAAAAAAGGAAAGGAAAATGAAATTGTTTTTTAAATTTAATTCAATTATTAGGCAATTCAAGAATCCCAGCCTCTTGACGTGGAAAAACTGAGTGCTTTGGATGACAACGTGACAGTGTTTCTCAACAAATTAAAAAATATTTCGGCAACAACTATAGAAGAATTATTACTGAACTTGGAGGAATTAAATCTGACCAATCATTTGGATGAAATTGCTGTGATTATTTGTAAAACAAAAGTTGAGGAAGCTCAGTTTGCGGCGTTTATTAATTTTGTTGTCAAAATTTCTTCTTTTTATCGACAATTTGGTGATTGTTTGCTGAGCGAATTTAAAAAGCAGATGCCTGATACTGACCTTTTGTATCATGAAGATCCTTTAGCATGTTTTGAAGCTGATTTGAGGTTTGAATTTTTTAGTTTAGCAATTTTAACGGATTTTTAAGTTGGGATAAATTTTTTAATCCCGAATGTCCTCTATCTAGGATTATACCAAAAATTATCAAATTTGTAGTTTAAGATAGAATTTTAGACAGGTTTTCAGATTTGGGGGGGGGGTCTACTTTTTTGTCTGCTTTCTTTCTAATAAGCTTATTTTTGTGATTACAATCTAAATTCGAGTACAAAATTATTTTTTCAGATTTTTCAGTGAATTAGCGCTTGTTGGAATATTTGGAGATAAAGGACTTAAATTGATTTGTCATGTTTTGGCTTTGTTTGTTAAGACAGATGAACAAGAACATTTAAAATCAAGTATTTTATTGCCTTTTTGTAAGGCACACTTCTATCACATTACTGGAATTTCACCTTACTCTCTGCAACAATATACAAAGGGTTTGCCAGCATCGAAGGAAGTAGCTTCAGATACGAGACAGAGAGACATTATTATTAAAATACTTGGGGATTATCGCAAATCTTTGGTTGAACATACAAATAAAAAATATGAAGAAATGATAAAGTTGGAAATGTCAATAAAAACTGAAGGTTTTCTTTTTTTAATTAAATTTTTTAAATTTTTTTTCTGAAAAGTTTTTTGAAAAAAAACATTTAAGGGATATCCAAATCATTTTTCTTGAAATTTTTCTAAAAAAACTTTTGATTCTTTTTTAAAACTTTATCCTAAAAATTTTTTTCTAGGTGCTTCCTCCAAACAACGTTTTGAACAGACTAACAATAAACAACAGTTTGAGCGTCTCTTAGAATATGAAAACAAGCTGAGCGAAGTTTTAGGCCAGGCACCATTGCAATTCCCTCAAGAAAATGCTAGTGTTGATGAACGCGGAGTTGACGCGAATGTTAAGGAAGTGAATCAAGGGATGAATAATAATTCAATTAAACGTGAATCTGCTTCAAATGTTAAGACTACAACTTCACAAACAGAAAATCCTCAGTCTAATTTGCCTCCGGAAAATCTTCAAAGTTTGTTTTATTTTAAACATCCTTTGCTTGTATTTTGGGGTATCTTTTTTTGGGTTAGAAATGAGTCATGTAGGTTCTATTATTTTTTTTAAAGATCCATTAGCTTTCACAATGAGTAAATTATTGAGGGGATGTTCAAATTCTTGGTCGGTCAGATTTGTTAAGTCTTTAGTTGGTCATAATTTTTGTTTACTTTTTGGGGACCAATTTTTAATCTTTGTAGTCAAATTTTACATTTATTGTTAACTATAAATTTAGTGGAATCAAATACTCCACCTAATCGTCGAGCTGGACGCAGTTTTTCTGATTATTGGGATCAATGCCGTCGAAGTATTTCAACCCACTATAGTCGCTCCAAGCGAAGTGTTTCTCAAGTTTGTATTATTTTAAATTTTAACTTTGAAATTTTGATTTAAATTAATTTTTTGTATTAACCAGAATTTATTTCTGAGTTTCTGTTTTTGATTTTGTTCTTTTAGTCATCAATTTATTAAAACTTTAATTTTAAATTTAATTTTAAATTTTCTTTGATTTTATTTAATTTTTCAAATTTAGGTTTGCACAAGTTCAGTATTTTGGAGTGCAGCGACTTTTATTTTTTCTTATGTGGTTGCATGTTTTGTAATTTTTTGGATTGTTTCTTCAGTAATGGACAATCTTGAAACTACATTCAATAGACGTTTTGACCGTTTTGAAGAAAATGTGAAGAAAATTTTCAACCTGCAATTTCGTGGTATAAATCTTACAATGGAAAAATTGGAATTTAATTTGTCCAAAAAATTTACAAAAATGGAAAGAAGAATGGACAGAAAATTTACGAATTTGGGAGGAAAAATGTACAGAAAAACTACAAAAATGGACACAAAAATTGCTGATTTGGACACAAAACTCGGAAATTTGGAGGGAAGAATGAACAACATGGACACAAATATCGTAAACCTTAATTATGTTTTATGGCACATAACCAATGTAAATATAACTTTATGGCGACACATCGATGACGTCAATTCAAGTTTAAGTTCAAAGATTGATGCTTGGTATCAACAGAAACAGTTGGCTATTTCTCCGGGTCATAATTAATTATTAGAGACATTCATTACGTGGTTTTTAAATTTTTGGGGGAGTTTTTTTTCGGTTTTTTGGGCATGGGGTCAAAATTTTTTTGGGTGATCGAATTTTGATGTTTTGGTTTTTGGGGTGGAGTTTATATTTTGGTTTCGTTCTTTTTTTTGGGAAAAATTTTTGGGTTTTGGATGCCTCTCTATGAACGTCTCTATATTTTTTTTATTCTCATTCTAAAAATTTCAAAAAATTCTTTTATAATTATGAATGCCAAAAAAATATATATAATTCTCAAATTATCTCTTTTATTTACAAAATCTGTTTTTTTGGCAATCGCGCTCAATTATTATGATTTATGCTCAATTTACTTATGACCCAGTTTATTTTTTGAGCTTCTAAATTAAACTCTAAGACCTCCATATATAAATATACCTAATGTCTATTTTATTCAAAAAAATTATTTTTTTTTTATTTATATTTATCGATTTAATTTTAGGAATGTATATTTTCTCTATATATTTTGTCCTAAAAAAATCGCTCAGACCTCTCTATATTTTTACTCTTTCAAAAAAAATTTATTTTTTTAATTTATTTTATTTTAAGTTTTAGTCTTTTTAAAAAATTTTAGTCATGTCGAATCTCGATAATACACTACCCTCGGGAACACATTGAATCAAATTTATTTTGAAGAGACGGGTTATAAGGGGATAAGTTAGGCCTAAAAACACGTCCATCTAGTCCGGATTATGTAATAAGTAAAAGAAAAGTGCAACGGGGAAATGTGTTCTATCGAGATTCGCCTTATATATCGACTCCTATAATTTTCACTTAAAAAATATTTATAAATAAATAAATAAATCTCAATTTCTATATATAAAGCGCATTCAATTTTTTAATTGTATTGATTTTTACAATTTACATATTTTTTTTTATTAGAAATTTTTTATTTTAGAGGAATATAGTGTGTAATTAACTAAAAAATTACAAAACAAGAAAGAAGAATAAAATGACGCAAATTTATAGCAATTGGATGTTGGAAATGCAAAAAATTGTTGAAACTAGGGAGAAGAATATTAAGGTTTTTTTTTTTAAATTTTTGTTCTAGGCTGGGGGCGTTCGAGTTTGGGACCACCTTTTAGTTTTTGATTCTTTGGCTCTAGTGCTTGAGACAAGTCAGGCACCATTTGAATTAAGTGCCCGACCCAAAAAGTTTTAAGAAAATTCAAAATGACCCCCAACCCCAAGGAAAAATGCAGGGAACCAGTTTGACCATTCATTACCTTTCTAAGGGCAAATGTTTATTTTCTGACTGACTTGCGGATTTTTTCAAACTTGCGGATTTAAATTTGCGGACAAAAAAATCTTTTGCCTGCAGACAATTATTTAAAGTTCAGTACCTTTGCCTAAGTTTTAAGGGAAGATTTTGAGGGGTTTTGTGGTTGAATTGAAATTTGTTGACTCCTTTTTTTGTCCACAACTCCTACCAGATAATTAAATCAAAAAAATTTTTTTTTCTAGTTTCTCGAAGAATCGCAACCTTTTGATGACCAACGTTTACGTTCTTTAGACGCTACAATAAAAAAAGTGACAGCATTTACCAAAAAATTAAAAAATCTATCGTCAACAACAGTTAGTCAATTAATACCAGATTTGGAAAAATTAAATTTGAGGTACTTGTGTAGTTTCCCCCCCCCCTTCCCTATAAGTCACGCCCCTTTACTTATTTACCTTTTTCCTGCCCCTTATCAATATGGGCCCAAATTCATGCTTAAAAAAGGAAGAGGGAAGAAAAAGGGGCGGGGCTTAAGGCAGAGGGGGGGGGGAAACTACACAAATACCAAATTTAAGTAAATATTTGGATGAAATTGCTTTTAATATTTGTGAAGCAAAAATTAAAATTGCTGATTTGGCTGGTCTAGTTGATTTTATTGTCAAAATTTCGTCATTATATAATCAATTTTCAACACATTTATTGAATGAATTTAAAAAGCAAATGCCTTCAAAAAAGACGGATAAAGTGGAGAATCCGTCAAAATTGAGAGTTGATTTGAGGTTTTTTTTATTCTTGATTTTTTTGACGGGGGGATAGTTTAGGGATTTTTTAAAATTTATGTAAAGTGAGGGGTTTTTAATGTAAGCGCGTTTTTTCGGGGAAATAAGTTCTTAAGGACATTTTTAAAGAACCGTTGGTTAAAAATCCCAACCAAATTCTAGTATTATAACTTTTTTAAATTAGTACTTGAGATCAATCCCCTAGTTAGACTAGACAGGCAAGAACATTTGTAAGGCTCTTTTATTACTTAATATCGAGTTTTGATCGTTTTAGGTCTTACAAGAGGTAGGCTGGGATGCTCGATACCTGAAATCAGAACTTATTTCGGCCCGAAATTTGAAACCCAATTCGTAGAAAAAATTTGGAAACCTGAGCTTATCTTCTAATTATAAAAAAAAATTTTTTTTAATCTTCAGATTTTTCACTGAACTTTTACTTAATGGAATTTTTGGACGTGAAGGACTTCAATTACTTGGGGCTGTTTTGGCTTTTTTAGTCAACACAGATAAACAGGAACATTTAAATACTAGTGTGTTGATGCCTTTTTGTAAAGCTCATTTTTTTCCAATAACTGGAATTTTGCCGTATTCTATCCAAAAGGAAATTGGTGAATCTGAAGAGAAGGGAAAAGAACATGCTAAATTAATTTCATCGGTTTTAAGTTTTATATATTTTTAAATGAAAATTCTCGGCGGGCTCGCGGTACACTGGCCTGCTCCCAATTAAAATTAAGATGTTTTCCGGAAAATATAAATTATAGTGTTTTTCCAGAAACGAAAACACTAGAATACCTGAAAACAGACACCGCAATAAAAATTGTTTAGCTTTCCGGAAAAACACAAAAATTATTTTCTGGTGTGAACATAAATTAAAGTGTTTTTAGGGAAAAAATATTCTGGAAACACATATTAAAATTGTTTTTCTGCAAATGAAAAATAAAATTCCGGAAAACACAAACATTTAAAAAAATATTTATTTAAATCAGAATTTTTTTTCAGTTATTTACTGCAGAGCAAAGAAGCATTCTTTCAAAAACACTTGATGATTATTGGCAATCTTTAGTAGAACATACAAATAAAAAATATGTGGAAATGAATAAATTGAAAAAGTCGATAAGACGACAGGAACGGACTAGAGGTTTTCTTTTTTTGAAATTTTTAAGGAAAAATTTTTTGAAATTTTTTTTTTAATTTCAGAAATGTTTTCTAAAGAAATTTTCGAAAAAAAATCAGAAAAAAATTTCAGGAGAATAACTCAAGAAAAAAAAATTTCGAAAAATTCTCAAAAAATTTCAAAAAATTTTTTCTGTAAATTTTTTTTCTTGGATGTTATTTTTCTGAAATTTTTTTCAGATTTGTTTATCTCGAAAATTTCTTCCGAAAATATTTCTGAAATTTAAAAAAATTTTTTATTTTTTTTTGTGATTTTTTTTTGAAAATTTTTCTGAATATTTTTCAAATTTTTTTACTTGAAAATTATTTTCCTGTAATTCTTTTTGTATTAAAAAAAAATTTTTTTCGGAAATTTCTTCCGAAAATTTTTCTGAAATTTAAAAAATTTTTTTTGAACTTTTTTCCACGAAAAAAATATTTTTTAAGGTGATGCTTCCGCTGATGACCGCCAACGTTTTGAACAAACCAAACAACATTTTGAACGTCTCCAAACTTCTTTGGAAGAATTAACCGAGTGTTTAGGCCATCCACCTATTCAACTCTCTCCAGAAGAGACTAGTGAGGACGAAAGAGAAGCCGATGCAGCTGTAAATCGTTTAACAGAAGAATTGAGTGAAGGAAGAATTTTAATTTGGCCTGATCGTGATACTCAACTTTTTTATGAATCTTTAATTGATGTGACGGCTTATACGCCTACTGTTGCTGCACAGGCGGCAGATACGGGAATTGAACAGCAACAGACTAAAGAGGTTTTTCTAAAAAAAATTTTCTTGGGTTATTAGAACCATAGATAGATCGTGTAGAGGAAAAAGTTGGGTTAATTGTAAGTTTTAGAAAACCCAAGACAGAAACCAAGACATATTAGAAAACCCCAAGATATTCCTGATTAACCTCTTTTTAGACTCCTAGAATTAGGCACTTTTCTCATTAGGAACGTTTTTTAATTTTGTAAGCACTGGGTTCGAGAACACTAGGTGATACCTCCTATTTTAAATAACTGAATTATAAGGGACGATTTTCAGACTTGGAGTATCTAAAAATGGGGTTTTAAATTATTTTTAATTTTTAAGCATATTGTAACTGAATCCATCGAAAATGTTGATTTAAGCTGTTTGGAAGAAGTACAGCCTACAGATGAGATGGAAACAACTGCTGTTGCAACAACAAATTTATTGGAAGTACCTGAAGAAGAGGAAATTTCACAATCAACAGAACTTGTAGAGGAGCAAGAAAGTATATATAAATTATTTTTTTAAGTTTTCTCATTATAAACGACTAGAAAATTGCCCACAAAAAATTTTTTTGTTGACGCAATTGGAATGCGGACACCCTGGGGATATCATTTAGAGTAGGGTTGGTTCTCGTCCCCAAAAGTCGGGGAATTTGAGAGATTTTTTGAAACCTCCCCTCTCGTGGCCCTGTCTCAACGAAAATCTATCCCCGTGGCCCCCTCCCTCTTCGGGGACTAATTCTAATTTAGAGTCCTTTCCCTGTGATTAACCATATTCTACATCGAATTCGGTAGGTATTCTGTCTTATATCGAGAGGTTTGATCATTCCGCAACCTTTTTCAAATTTAAACAATCTTTTCAATTTTGTCTAAAAATAACGGAAAATCCCGCCTTTTAATGGGATTTTTTTAATTCGGGGGATTTTTTTAGCTCCAGTTAAATCATAATTTATCTAAAATTTCGACCAAAATTTAAACCAGAATTAATTTTAAAAAATTAAAATAAAATGGAATAATTAATTTATTTTTCAGCAATTTATCATCACTCGCCAGATTCAACAACAATTACCAGTACTACCAGCAATTTTTCTGAATTACTTGGACGTCTCCCCCAATCAATAAATAAAGAATTAATTGATTCAATTTCAATAGATTTTTTAAAAAATTATTCTAGAATTAAAAGTAATCGAAAACGTTTAATTCAACATTTACAACAACCGCCGGAAGGACGTTTAGATTTGTTACCTTTTTATGGGAGGTTTATGGCTACAATTAAACCTGCTTATCCGGAAATTACTATACAGGTTTTTTCTATTTAGAAATCAGAATTAATTTTTGGAAAAAATCAGAATTGGGTGAAAATTAAATCAGAATTTTATTTTAAAAATATCAGAATTTGGTTAAAATTAAACCAGAAATTGGTCAGAATTAATTTTTAGAAATCAGAATTTGGCCAGAATTTAATCAGAATTAATTTTTAAAAATCAGAATTTGATCAGAATTTAATCAGAATTAATTTTTAAAAATCAGAATTATACCAAAATTAAACCAGAATATATATTTAAAAATCAGAATTAATTTTTGGAAAAATCAGAATTTGGTCTGAATTAATTAATTTTTAGAAATCAGAATTTAATTTGAATTAATTTTTGAAAAACCAGAATTTAAAAAATAATTAATTATTTAAGGTGTTGCATGAATTGTTAGCTCGTTTCCGTTCAATCACCACCCCAAAAAGTGTTAAATTTCCAAAGAAGGCAGAAATGCAGCAGGCTCTTGCTAGAATTGAAGCGAAACTTCATCTTTGTGCTTACCTTTCTGAATTGGTAAATTTTTTGAAGGTTTATTAAATCAGAATAAGGTTAAAATTAAACAGAATTTTATCAGAATATAAATTCAAAAATCAGAATTAAATCAGAATTTGTCCAGAATTCATCAGAATTGTTAAAAATTAGGTCAGAACTCACCGGAAAATTATCAGGGTTACTGAAAATTTAGTCAGAATTTAATTAAAAGTTGACCAGATAAAATCAGAAATTTTATCAGAATTAATTTTTCAGACCAGAACTAATATTTTAAATTTTTTAAAAAAATTTTTTCAGTGTAAATTTGGAATTCTTCCCAAAGCTGAAGCATTAACTTGTTTACGTTCTTTACTAGTACACATGCATGTTTACAAAGTTGATATGCTCTGTATTATGATTGAACAAATGGGTTCATTTTTGTATCGTTCACCTGATGCTCATTCAAAAATGGCTGTAATAATGCAAGTTTTGAAGGATAAATCGGCTAATGTTAAAGATCCAAGGCATAAGGTTTTTATTTTTTTAAATTTTTTTTTATTTATCTAACAATAAGTAAGAAGGGAGTCTAGTATATTTAAACTATGTTTAATAGGCCAAGGTTTTAAGATTTATTAAAAAAGGGAATGCGGCGCTTTTGTGGCTCACATCAGTC
>CACSLI010000256.1:0-71114 GCA_902706615.1 Meloidogyne luci | reverse complement strand
TTTTGACCCCAAAATGTCACTTTTTGGCCTATAACTTTCTGAGACTCAAGTGGACCCCCAACAAAGTATATATTTTAGAGGTTTCAAGGGACGCTCTATAACATAGGATACTCAAATCGAGTTTCAATTCACGCGTTAAAAAGTCGATTTTTCGACATCGACCTTTTGAACCATATCACCCCCAAAGCGAAGTCCGAGACTCAAATGTCCAACAACAAAATTTTAGCCAACTTAGTGCCCTAACATATGAAAAAAAGTTGGAGCGATTCAGCCTTTCATAAGCACTTTTATAATTACATCCAATGGGAGCCACCCTTCCCGATAGGGGTCCAAGTATTTTTAGGTCATTTTGAACCTTTGGCGTTTTATAACTTTTTTCAAAATGGTCAGAAAAAATTAAACTAAATTTTTTCAGACTCAGCTCGATGAGATCTTTCGATTGGTGTATAATTTGTAAATTGTCGGTGACTTTTGTAAAACACGGTGGGACAATTCACCGACAATCGGTGAATTTTTGCCAACTTCTACAGCCTCGACATTTGATCCCAGGCCTCGAATTTTTTTTCAGAGTTATAGGTCATATCCCAGTGCAATCGCCTCCCAGCAGACCCTTTGTGATCCGACTTTTAGTTTCCGAGTTATAGCCCTTTGAAATTTCACTTGGGGTCGTTTCGGCGCAGCGGTACGTTTTGGCGCCAAACCTATAATTTTCCCAGATGCGCCTCAAAAAGTTGTAGGACCCATCCACCATTCAAAAAAATCTCCGGGGAAACCCTGAGGAGCCTTAATTTTTGGTAGCCAAAATGGCCGATTTTACCCACAAAAGAAGGGGCACTTGGTGGTTTTTTTTAGTATAATATAACTAGCTATGGGTTACGTATGCGATGGCGGCGTTGTGCGTATGCAATTCCTATTAGGATACTCTGGCTGTTTAGTTTGGAATGCCCGTTGGAAAGCCTAACGGCTTTGGGGCGCGCTTCGCGCGCTGCTAGAATATTTATTAGCTGGATGGGAATTTTGGCGAGTCATAACTTTGTACAAAATGGTCAGAAATTTTTTCTGATATTATTTTTAGAATCAGCTCACTGAGAGCTTTCATTTGATATATCATTTGGCCAACTTGAAATTTTTTTTGAAAAATGCAAGTTTTCGCCCTGCCTTTTCATTGCTTCGGGCCTTCGGCCCTCGCCGGTAAGTTTTTGCCCCGCCTTTTCATTGCTTCGGGCCTTCGGCCCTCTCAATTTGTTGCGGGATGGGTTTAAAGCTCGGGCCTTCGGCCCTCGCAATTCGATGCGGGATGGGTTTAAAGCTCCGGCCTTCGGCCCTCGCAATTCGTTGCGGGATGGGTTTAAAGCTCGGGCCTTCGGCCCTCGCAATTCGATGCGGGATGGGTTTAAAGCTCGGGCCTTCGGCCCTCGCAATTCGTTGCGGGATGGGTTTAAAGCTCGGGCCTTCGGCCCTCGCAATTCGATGCGGGATGGGTTTAAAGCTCGGGCCTTCGGCCCTCGCAATTCGTTGCGGGATGGGTTTAAAGCTCGGGCCTTCGGCCCTCGCAATTCGTTGCGGGATGGATGCCAATCTCGGGCCTTCGGCCCTCGACTCACCTTTAAAATGCATCGAGGGGGCTTCGGGCCTTCGGCCCTCGCCGGTAAAGAATAGCCCTGCCTTTTCATAGCTTCGGACCTTCGGCCCTCGCGATTCGTTGCGGGATGGGTTTTAAGCTCGGGCCTCCGGCCCTCGCGATTCGTTGCGGGATGGGTTGAAAGCTCGGGCCTTCGGCCCTCGCAGGTAAAGTTTGCCCTTCTCTTGACTATTGCTCAGCCTTTTAAATGGGTTGAAAGCTCGGGCCTTCGGCCCTCGCCGGTAAAGTTTTGCCCTGCCTTTTCATTGCTTCGGGCCTTCGGCCCTCGCCGGTAAAGTTTGCCCTGCCTTTTCATTGCTTCGGGCCTTCGGCCCTCGCGATTCGTTGCGGGATGGGTTGAAAGCTCGGGCCTTCGGCCCTCGCCAGTAAAGATTAGCCCTGCCTTTTCATTGCTTCGGGCTTCGGCCCTCGCTATTCGTTGCGGGATGGGTTTTAAGCTCGGGCCTTCGGCCCTCGCCAGTTGTTTTCTCTGCCTTTTACTATTGCTCTGCTTTTCAGATGGGTTGAAAGCTCGGGCCTTCGGCCCTCGCTGGTAAAGTTTAGCCCTGCCTTCAGAGATGGGTTAAAAGCTCGGGCCTTCGGCCCTCGCCTGTAAAGTTAAGCCCTGCATTTTCATCATTGTTCTGTCTTTTAGATGGGTTGAAAGCTCGGGCCTTCGGCCCTCGCCGATAAAGTTGCGCCCTGCCTTTTAATTCATTGCTCTGTCTTTTAGATGGGTTGAAAGCTCGGGCCTTCGGCCCTCGCCGGTAAAGTTTGCCCTGCCTTTGACCATTGCTCGGCCTTTTAGATGGGTTGAAAGCTCGGGCCTTCGGCCCTCGCCGGTAAAGTTTGCCCTGCCTTAGACCATCGCTCGGCCATTTAGATGGGTTGAAAGCTCGGGCCTTCGGCCCTCGCAGGTAAAATTTGCCCTGCCTTAGACTATTGCTTGGCCTTTTAGATGGGTTGAAAGCTCGGGCCTTCGGCCCTCGCTGGTAAAGTTTGCCCTGCCTTTTAATTCGTTGCTCTGCCTTTTAGATGGGTTGAAAGCTCGGGCCTTCGGCCCTCGCCGGTAAAGTTTGCCCTGCTTTTTAATTCATTGCTCTGCCTTTTAGATGGGTTGAAAGCTCGGGCCTTCGGCCCTCGCCGGTAAAGTTTGCCCTGCTTTTTAATTCATTGCTCTGCCTTTTAGATGGGTTGAAAGCTCGGGCCTTCGGCCCTCGCCGGCAAAGTTTAACCCTGCTTTTTAATTCGTTGCCCTGCCTTTTAGATGGGTTAAAAGCTCGAGCCTTCGGCCCTCGCTCGGCAAGCCTCCGGAACGCCGTTTGGGGGCCTTCGGCCCCCAAACCCCCCACACCCAAAATTTTGACCTTTTGTAACTTTGTGCAAAATGGTCAGAAAATTTTACTAAAAATATTTTTATGCTCAGTTCGATGAGGCTTTCGATTGATATAACATTTGGCCTGTTTATATAGATTTTGGAAAAAATATTTTTTTGGCCGAAAATTTTGGCCGAAAAATCGACCAAATTTTAAAAAAATCATAACTTTCTTAAAGTTAACCTACGACAAAAATTACGACAAAAATTTATAAAGTTATGCCCAATTTAAATTTCACCCAAAAATTTCAAAAGGGGTACCCCTTCAAAAATGGGTCCAAAAATCGATATTGAGAAAAATATGTTATATGGTGCTCCAATAGGTGCTGAAACCGAATCCGACGTCCGTTTATTTTTAAAAAATTTTTAAAAAAAGTTATAGCCCAAAAAAGTTCAATTTTTGACCCCCAAAATGTCACTTTTTGGCCTATAACTTTCTGAGACTCAAGTGGACCCCCAACAAAGTATATATTTTTAGAGGTTTCAAGGGACGCTCTATAACATAGGATACTCAAATCGAGTTTCAATTCACGCGTTAAAAAGTCGATTTTTCGACATCGACCTTTTGAACCATATCACCCCCAAAGCGAAGTCCGAGACTCAAATGTCCAACAACAAAATTTTAGCCAACTTAGTGCCCTAACATATGAAAAAAAAGTTGGAGCGATTCAGCCTTTCATAAGCACTTTTATAATTACATCCAATGGGAGCCACCCTTCCCGATAGGGGTCCAAGTATTTTTAGGTCATTTTGAACCTTTGGCGTTTTATAACTTTTTTCAAAATGGTCAGAAAAAATTAAACTAAATTTTTTCAGACTCAGCTCGATGAGATCTTTCGATTGGTGTATAATTTGTAAATTGTCGGTGACTTTTGTAAAACACGGTGGGACAATTCACCGACAATCGGTGAATTTTTGCCAACTTCTACAGCCTCGACATTTGATCCCAGGCCTCGAATTTTTTTTCAGAGTTATAGGTCATATCCCAGTGCAATCGCCTCCCAGCAGACCCTTTGTGATCCGACTTTTAGTTTCCGAGTTATAGCCCTTTGAAATTTCACTTGGGGTCGTTTCGGCGCAGCGGTACGTTTTGGCGCCAAACCTATAATTTTCCCAGATGCGCCTCAAAAAGTTGTAGGACCCATCCACCATTCAAAAAAATCTCCGGGGAAACCCTGAGGAGCCTTAATTTTTGGTAGCCAAAATGGCCGATTTTACCCACAAAAGAAGGGGCACTTGGTGGTTTTTTTTAGTATAATATAACTAGCTATGGGTTACGTATGCGATGGCGGCGTTGTGCGTATGCAATTCCTATTAGGATACTCTGGCTGTTTAGTTTGGAATGCCCGTTGGAAAGCCTAACGGCTTTGGGGCGCGCTTCGCGCGCTGCTAGAATATTTATTAGCTGGATGGGAATTTTGGCGAGTCATAACTTTGTACAAAATGGTCAGAAATTTTTTCTGATATTATTTTTAGAATCAGCTCACTGAGAGCTTTCATTTGATATATCATTTGGCCAACTTGAAATTTTTTTTGAAAAATGCAAGTTTTCGCCCTGCCTTTTCATTGCTTCGGGCCTTCGGCCCTCGCCGGTAAGTTTTTGCCCCGCCTTTTCATTGCTTCGGGCCTTCGGCCCTCTCAATTTGTTGCGGGATGGGTTTAAAGCTCGGGCCTTCGGCCCTCGCAATTCGATGCGGGATGGGTTTAAAGCTCCGGCCTTCGGCCCTCGCAATTCGTTGCGGGATGGGTTTAAAGCTCGGGCCTTCGGCCCTCGCAATTCGATGCGGGATGGGTTTAAAGCTCGGGCCTTCGGCCCTCGCAATTCGTTGCGGGATGGGTTTAAAGCTCGGGCCTTCGGCCCTCGCAATTCGATGCGGGATGGGTTTAAAGCTCGGGCCTTCGGCCCTCGCAATTCGTTGCGGGATGGGTTTAAAGCTCGGGCCTTCGGCCCTCGCAATTCGTTGCGGGATGGATGCCAATCTCGGGCCTTCGGCCCTCGACTCACCTTTAAAATGCATCGAGGGGGCTTCGGGCCTTCGGCCCTCGCCGGTAAAGAATAGCCCTGCCTTTTCATAGCTTCGGACCTTCGGCCCTCGCGATTCGTTGCGGGATGGGTTTTAAGCTCGGGCCTCCGGCCCTCGCGATTCGTTGCGGGATGGGTTGAAAGCTCGGGCCTTCGGCCCTCGCAGGTAAAGTTTGCCCTTCTCTTGACTATTGCTCAGCCTTTTAAATGGGTTGAAAGCTCGGGCCTTCGGCCCTCGCCGGTAAAGTTTTGCCCTGCCTTTTCATTGCTTCGGGCCTTCGGCCCTCGCCGGTAAAGTTTGCCCTGCCTTTTCATTGCTTCGGGCCTTCGGCCCTCGCGATTCGTTGCGGGATGGGTTGAAAGCTCGGGCCTTCGGCCCTCGCCAGTAAAGATTAGCCCTGCCTTTTCATTGCTTCGGGCTTCGGCCCTCGCTATTCGTTGCGGGATGGGTTTTAAGCTCGGGCCTTCGGCCCTCGCCAGTTGTTTTCTCTGCCTTTTACTATTGCTCTGCTTTTCAGATGGGTTGAAAGCTCGGGCCTTCGGCCCTCGCTGGTAAAGTTTAGCCCTGCCTTCAGAGATGGGTTAAAAGCTCGGGCCTTCGGCCCTCGCCTGTAAAGTTAAGCCCTGCATTTTCATCATTGTTCTGTCTTTTAGATGGGTTGAAAGCTCGGGCCTTCGGCCCTCGCCGATAAAGTTGCGCCCTGCCTTTTAATTCATTGCTCTGTCTTTTAGATGGGTTGAAAGCTCGGGCCTTCGGCCCTCGCCGGTAAAGTTTGCCCTGCCTTTGACCATTGCTCGGCCTTTTAGATGGGTTGAAAGCTCGGGCCTTCGGCCCTCGCCGGTAAAGTTTGCCCTGCCTTAGACCATCGCTCGGCCATTTAGATGGGTTGAAAGCTCGGGCCTTCGGCCCTCGCAGGTAAAATTTGCCCTGCCTTAGACTATTGCTTGGCCTTTTAGATGGGTTGAAAGCTCGGGCCTTCGGCCCTCGCTGGTAAAGTTTGCCCTGCCTTTTAATTCGTTGCTCTGCCTTTTAGATGGGTTGAAAGCTCGGGCCTTCGGCCCTCGCCGGTAAAGTTTGCCCTGCTTTTTAATTCATTGCTCTGCCTTTTAGATGGGTTGAAAGCTCGGGCCTTCGGCCCTCGCCGGTAAAGTTTGCCCTGCTTTTTAATTCATTGCTCTGCCTTTTAGATGGGTTGAAAGCTCGGGCCTTCGGCCCTCGCCGGCAAAGTTTAACCCTGCTTTTTAATTCGTTGCCCTGCCTTTTAGATGGGTTAAAAGCTCGAGCCTTCGGCCCTCGCTCGGCAAGCCTCCGGAACGCCGTTTGGGGGCCTTCGGCCCCCAAACCCCCCACACCCAAAATTTTGACCTTTTGTAACTTTGTGCAAAATGGTCAGAAAATTTTACTAAAAATATTTTTATGCTCAGTTCGATGAGGCTTTCGATTGATATAACATTTGGCCTGTTTATATAGATTTTGGAAAAAATATTTTTTTGGCCGAAAATTTTGGCCGAAAAATCGACCAAATTTTAAAAAAATCATAACTTTCTTAAAGTTAACCTACGACAAAAATTACGACAAAAATTTATAAAGTTATGCCCAATTTAAATTTCACCCAAAAATTTCAAAAGGGGTACCCCTT
Organism: Meloidogyne luci; assembly: GCA_902706615.1. Classification (NCBI taxonomy): domain Eukaryota; kingdom Metazoa; phylum Nematoda; class Chromadorea; order Rhabditida; family Meloidogynidae; genus Meloidogyne; species Meloidogyne luci. Next base: position 64,455 of record CACSLI010000256.1, on the reverse strand, counting down.
CAAAAATGGGTCCAAAAATCGATATTGAGAAAAATATGTTATATGGTGCTCCAATAGGTGCTGAAACCGAATCCGACGTCCGTTTATTTTTAAAAAATTTTTAAAAAAAGTTATAGCCCAAAAAAGTTCAATTTTTGACCCCCAAAATGTCACTTTTTGGCCTATAACTTTCTGAGACTCAAGTGGACCCCCAACAAAGTATATATTTTTAGAGGTTTCAAGGGACGCTCTATAACATAGGATACTCAAATCGAGTTTCAATTCACGCGTTAAAAAGTCGATTTTTCGACATCGACCTTTTGAACCATATCACCCCCAAAGCGAAGTCCGAGACTCAAATGTCCAACAACAAAATTTTAGCCAACTTAGTGCCCTAACATATGAAAAAAAAGTTGGAGCGATTCAGCCTTTCATAAGCACTTTTATAATTACATCCAATGGGAGCCACCCTTCCCGATAGGGGTCCAAGTATTTTTAGGTCATTTTGAACCTTTGGCGTTTTATAACTTTTTTCAAAATGGTCAGAAAAAATTAAACTAAATTTTTTCAGACTCAGCTCGATGAGATCTTTCGATTGGTGTATAATTTGTAAATTGTCGGTGACTTTTGTAAAACACGGTGGGACAATTCACCGACAATCGGTGAATTTTTGCCAACTTCTACAGCCTCGACATTTGATCCCAGGCCTCGAATTTTTTTTCAGAGTTATAGGTCATATCCCAGTGCAATCGCCTCCCAGCAGACCCTTTGTGATCCGACTTTTAGTTTCCGAGTTATAGCCCTTTGAAATTTCACTTGGGGTCGTTTCGGCGCAGCGGTACGTTTTGGCGCCAAACCTATAATTTTCCCAGATGCGCCTCAAAAAGTTGTAGGACCCATCCACCATTCAAAAAAATCTCCGGGGAAACCCTGAGGAGCCTTAATTTTTGGTAGCCAAAATGGCCGATTTTACCCACAAAAGAAGGGGCACTTGGTGGTTTTTTTTAGTATAATATAACTAGTTGTGCCCATTGGGGTATGGCGGTAAGTTACGTATGCATTGCCTCGACGTATGCTTTGGGTTTAAATTTTGCTCTGCCCGTTGGAAAGCCTAACGGCTTTGGGGCGCGCTTCGCGCGCTGCTAGAAACGGTATATTTTGCCCTGCCTTTTCATTGCTTCGGGCCTTCGGCCCTCGCCGATAAAATTTAGCCATGCCTTTTCATTGCTTCGGGCCTTCGGCCCTCGCCCCCAAACTCCTCGGCCTTCGGCCTCGGTGAATCTTTGCTCTGCCTTCCGGGATGGGTCGCAGCTCGGGCCTTCTGCCCTCGCGATTCATTTTGTATGGGTCTTAAGCTCGGGCCTTCGGCCCTCGCCCCCAAACTCCTCGGCCTTCGGCCTCGGTAGGTCTTTGCTCTGCCTTCAGGGATGGATCTTAAGCTCGGGCCTTCGGCCCTCGCGACCCATTTTGGGATGGATCTTAAGCTCGGGCCTTCGGCCCTCGCGACCCATTTTGGGGGCCTTCGGCCCCCAAGTTACCCACACCCGAAATTTCGACCTTTTGTAACTTTGTACAAAATGGTCAGAAAATTTTGAAAAAAATATTTTCATGCTCAGCTCGATGAGAGCTTTCGATTGATATAACATTTGCCCTATTTTAAGTCATTTTGGAAAAAATAAATTTTTGGCCGAAATTTCGACCGAAAAATTTACGTAATTTTTCAAAAAATCATAACTCCCCAAAAATAAACCCTTTTGAAACATTTTAAAAGCTTAATATATAGCAAAAATTCTGCTTTATTTTATAAAAATATTTATAACACCCCTCAGCCTCGATATACCCCAAAAATTTCAAAAAACCGAAAAATTTTGAATTTTGAAAAAATCGACCCTACCAGGCCTCGGGTGAAATTTTACAAAAATTTAAATAGCTCAAAAAATTTGTAATTTTTTGCTCTATTTTATAAGCTTTAATTCGTTTGGCCACGACAAAAACTCGCAAAGTTACAGTCGATTTAAATTTCACCCAAAAAATTCAAAAGGGGTACCCCTTCAAAAATGGGTCAAAAATTCGACCTCGAGAAAAATATGTTTTATGGTGCTCCAATATGTGCTGAACACGAATCCGAACTCCGTTTATTTTTAAAAATTTTTTCCTCGGAGATATACTCAAAAAACCGACCACTTTTGGCCCCAAAAATGCCACTTTTTTGAGTATAACTCCCCCAGACTCAAGTGTACCCCCAACAAAGTATATATTTTTAGAGGTTTCAAGGGTCGCTCTACAAGATAGGGTACTCAAATCGAGTTTCAATTCACGCGTTAAAAAGTCGGTTTTGGCGAGGTCACTTTGGTGCCCATATCTATGTCAGGAAAAAATCTGAGACTCAAGTGTCCCCCAACAAAATTGTAGTACATTTAGTGCCCTAACATACTAAAAAAGAGTTGAAACCATTGGCCCAAGTTTAACCACTTTTATAATTACATTCCATGGGAGCCTCCCTTCACGTTAGGGGTTTTGGCCATTTTGGACCTTTGGCATTCTATAACTTTGCCCAAAATGGTCAGAAAAAATCAAACCAAATTTTCCCATTACCAACTCATGGAGCTCTATCGAATGGCATATAGTTTGTAAATTGTCGTTGAGTTTCGTCGGACACCATGTGTCATTTTGGGACGAGATGTACAATTTTCGCACTCGCCTACAGGTCGGAGAGTTCATCCAAGCCCTCCCAACTTTTGCATACGATATAGTACATATCCCAACTTAAAATCCTCCCCCCAACCACTTTTTGATCACACTTCAGCCCTCCCCGCTATTTCCATTTGAAAAACCACCCATGGCCGTTTCAGTGCGAAAACGACGTTTTGGTGCCAAGGTCATATTTTTCCTGAATGCGCCTCAAAAAGTTGTAGGACCAATCCACAACCCAAAAAATTCCCCCGCAATTTCTTCTTGAGATTTTAGTTTTTAAAGCGATTTTCTCCCATAAAGAAATCGAACATCAAGATTTTTATTTTTTTTTTTATTACTTGAGACTCTAATGTCCAACACCAAATATCTTCCCAACATCCCACCCTCCAACATCACTCCCAGGCCCAAGAACCCCCTACTTCTCAAAAACGCGTTATAACGCGTTGAAATATTCATCCGGCCATTTTGGTGCCACACTCAATTGCGGCACCAAAACGACCCATCCCAAAAAATTCCCCATAGCGACTTACCTAATAGACCGCAGGCCCCATCCGAATCGCCCAATCCATTCCCGAGATACACCATCGCGACAATTGCGTACACCCCAATAACCCCAAATTTTGCCAAAAACCGTTTGGTCCCAGAAATTTTTGCCCACCAATAACTACCCTTCAAGTTCAGATTTCGGGTCCGGGTTTTTTCCTGCATATATGTACATGTTCCAACTTAGGTTCCTACCAGCAGAAGTTTTTTGCTCCAGGTTCTGGTTCACGAGATATAAAATCACATGGGGTCGTTTCGGCGCAAAGGAAAAGTCATGGCGCCGAGGTCGGATTTTTCCTGAATAGCCCTCAAAAAGTTGTAGGACCCATCCATAACTTTCCGGGGGCTCCCGGCCTTCGGCCGGGAGCCTGAGTTTTTTTAAAATCGAAGTTGGGGTTTTTTTTAGACTATTATAACTAGCTGTGGGTTACGTATGCGATGGCGGCGTTGTGCGTATGCAATTCCCATTAGGATACTCTGGCAGTAAAATTTTGCTCTGCTCGTTGGAAAGCCTAACGGCTTTGGGGCGCGCTTCGCGCGCGGCTAGAAACAGTCACATAATTTATTTAATTTCAACTCTTCCCGTTTTTACCGTGCTTAGCCATTGTTGTATAACATTTTTTAATTATACAACAATGCCCAGGGTACACCACGTGGAGGTGCACGGAGGTAAACGGGCAAACCCTGTACCCCGCCCCATTGGGGTCGGAATTCTTACTTATAATGTTAAAGTGGTCTGACTCTTGGCCATTTTTTATTTATTTTGGCCTTTTTTATTTTTAGAACGTTGAAGTGGTCTCGTTCTCTAAAGAGTGTTGAAGTGGTCTCACTCTTTTGGCCTTTTTTATTTTATTTATTTTGGCCTTTTTTTATTTAGGCCTTTTATTTTTTAGAACGTTGAAGTGGTCTCGTTCTTTTTAAAGAGTGTTGAAGTGGTCTCACTCTTTTGGCCTTTTTTTATTTTTTTATTTATTTTGGCCTTTTTTTTAGAACGTTGAAGTGGTCTCGTTCTTTATAAAGAGTGTTGAAGTGGTCTCACTCTTTTGGCCTTTTTTATTTTTTTTATTTTGGCCTTTTTTTAGAACGTTGAAGTGGTCTCGTTCTTTTTTATAGAGTGTTGAAGTGGTCTCACTCTATTTGGCCTTTTTTATTTTATTTATTTTGGCCTTTTATTTTTTAGAACGTTGAAGTGGTCCCGTTCTTTTTAAAGAGTGTTGAAGTGGTCTCACTCTTTTGGCCTTTTTTATTTTTTTATTTATTTTGGCCTTTTTTATTTTAGAACGTTGAAGTGGTCTCGTTCTTTTTAAAGAGTGTTGAAGTGGTCTCACTCTTTTGGCCTTTTTTTATTTAATTTATTTTGGCCTTTTATTTTTTAGAACGTTGAAGTGGTCTCGTTCTTTTTTAAAGAATGTTGAAGTGGTCTCATTCTTTTTTTACGGCCTTTTTGATTTGTAATGTAAGTTTACCCCTAAAAATTACCCTTAGTTTTTTTGATTTTAAAGTATACCCCTAAGAGAAATTTAACTGAAATTTTAATACTATTTTTTATTTTATATTTTTTCAATACTATTTTTAATCAAAACGGATTCCTCTTGCTACTACATTTCTCATAGAAATATTACCATTATTATCGGGTGTTTTTCCAGGTGCAAATACTCTAATATTCTCCCCACTTCTGCATCTTGAAAAAGCCGTATAAGTCTGACCATGCGCGAATGGTTCATCAAGAATATCAATACCTAAACGTTCGCATGTTTGCCCCTGGGCTTTAGTTATTGTCATACAAAATGCTACCCTTACTGGGAATTGGAATCTTTCAAAACTAACTCCGTCCGGACGCAGTTCCTTATAGCTATTTCTTGCTCTGCAAATTCCCACAACAATACCACGTTCTGAAGAACCACTTATAGTTTCCGCTTCAATTAAATCTTGATGTAAACGCCTAACTATCATTCTGGTACCGTTACATAAACCCTTCTGGGTATTTAAATTTTGAAGTAATACTATTACTGCACCAACTTTAAGCTTAATATTGTGCGCTGGCAATCCCTTAGGTGTTAATCTGTTTAATTGGGCTACTTCATAATCAGCTAAGTTATAAGCAAAAGGGTTCTCACTTGTAGGATTATCTATTGACAAATACTCGTGAAGAGGCGCGTTTATTAAATCAATAATTTCTGAGTTAATCACATCTACTACTCTATTAGTTGGCGAAAGAATTAAACGTTTTAACAAATCTGTAACAGGCGCATCAAAACCTGTGTTAAAAACAAATGCATACAATTCTTGCCTTGAATTAACTCGCATAGCTTCTGGGATTATAACAGAATCGCCTGTTTGCCCTGTTGTACTGTCCCACTGTGCAGAAGGAAGGGGGAGCCTTCCCATACCCCCAAAAGGGGAAACGGGCATGACCCAATCCCCGAGCATGCCGGTTCCGCCCATTTCTGGGAAAAAACCGGCATGAACCGTCCGCACAGTGGTTGTACTGTCCCACTGTCCAGAAGGAAGGGGGAGCCTTCCCATACCCCCAAAAGGGGAAACGGGCGTGACCCAATCCCCGATCATGCCAGCTCCGCCCATTTCTGAGAAAAAACCGGCATGACCCCTCTGCATAGTGGTCATACAAATTCGCTACCCACATCCGTGGGATTTTTTTCACTTAAAAAATGTTTTTCGAAAAAAAATTCTAAATTAAGGAAAAAAAGTTTTTTTTAAAAAATTCTAAAATTGTGAAAAACATTTTGTTTTTTTTAAATTATAAATTATAAAACTAACCATAATGGTTTGTTTGTAGGTGTTGAGTTAGAGGAAGGAATGTGTTGAAGAAGAAAAATGTTGAAGAAGGAATAAATTGAATTGAAGAAATTTGTTGTTGTAGGAGAAAAAATAAGAATAAGTGAAAATTGTTGTTGTTGTCGAAAAATTTAGATTTTTGGAAAATAGAAAAATTACGTTGATGTTGAATAAAAATAATTTTTTGAATTAAAACATTTTAATTTTTTAGGCTAGAAATGAAAAAAATATATAAAAGTTTAATTAAAAATTAATTTTGGAGTATTTGGAAAAAAACGACCGTTTCAGTGCCACACTTAAGTGTGGCACCAAAACGACCATGCTAGCTGAATTCCCCAAGGTCGATTACCTATATCTCCATGTTTAAACCCAAACGGAGAAAAAGTTCCCGAAGTAGGACCTTTCAGTGCCACACTCAAGTGTGGCACCAAAATGAACATGCCCAATGAACTCCCCAGGTCCGATTACCTACTACCCCAAATTTCCGCTAAAAAGCCCCAGCAGTTCCACATTAAAGTAAAATTAAATTTTAGGGGGATTTTTAAAAAATTTAAAAAAAATAAAAAAATGGAAAAATAAAAGCTGCAGCCCTTTTTTCGACAAAAGGGAACATGGAAAAATGGTCAAACTCGAAAAAAGACCAAACGGGGCAAAAACTCGTTGGGATTATAGGTAATCGGTCATGGGGAATTCAATGAGCATGGTTATTTTGGTGCCACACTCAAGTGTGGCAATGAAACGTCCAAATGAAAAATTCAGCTGCTCATAGCGGTTTTTTGGCGGCCTGGGGTTTTTCGCGTCAGGGAGTGATCTTGTAGGGTAGGGTGGGAGGAAGATTTGAGTAGTTGAACACTTGAGTCTGCGATCGACTTTTGCGTGTCATATGAGTCTGAGAGAACCGCCCCCCCCCCCCCAAAGTTCGACACTCTCTAACTTTTGCCAAAATGGTCAGAAAATTTTGGAAAAAATATTTTTAAACTCAGCTCGATGAGAGCTTTCGATTGATATAACATTTGGCCCATTTAAATCCATTTTAGAAAAAAGTTTTTTTTGGCCGAAAATTTCGGAGGAAAAAATCACCCAAATTTTAAAAAAATCGTAACTTCACCAAAGTAGACCTTTTTGAAACATTTTAAAGGGGTATTCTATGCAGAAAAATCTGCTCTATACAGAAAAAATACCTACGACCCGAACCGCCGGCAAAAATGCCGAAATTTTTTAGAAAAACCGAAAAATTTTCGGTTTTTCGAAATTCGACCCCTACACCCCCAATTTCGAATTTTTTCAAAATTTTTTCACCTCAAAAAATTTCTAGTTTTTTATTCGTATTTATAAAGCAAACCCCATCGCAATCCGTCCACCCCAAAAAAAGTTAAGGTCCCCTAAAAAATCCCGAAATTTTCCCAAAAGGGGTACCCTTTGGAATATAGGGGGTGGGACAAAATTTTCGAATTTTGACCCGAAATTCGACCTATTTGGTACTCTGACATGCGCTGAGTACGAATCCAGCGTCAAAAAAATTTTAAAAAAATTCCCCGGGACGTTAGAGTCTCAAAAAGTTTCGCGACATTTTGCCACATTGGCTATAACTTTTTGAGACTCAAGAGGATCCCCAACAAAGTATACCTTTTTCGGAGCCCCAGGGGACGCTCTATAACTTAGGCTATCGAATAGACCTGAAACGACCTTTTAAAAAAAGTCGACTTTTCGACCCCGACACTTTGGACCATAATACCCCCAAAAGTTCACTTGAGACTCTAATGTCCAACACCAAATATCTTCCCAACATCCCACCCTCCAACATCACTCCCAGGCCCAAGAACCCCCTACTTCTCAAAAACGCGTTATAACGCGTTGAAATATTCATCCGGCCATTTTGGTGCCACACTCAATTGCGGCACCAAAACGACCCATCCCAAAAAATTCCCCATAGCGACTTACCTAATAGACCGCAGGCCCCATCCGAATCGCCCAATCCATTCCCGAGATACACCATCGCGACAATTGCGTACACCCCAATAACCCCAAATTTTGCCAAAAACCGTTTGGTCCCAGAAATTTTTGCCCACCAATAACTACCCTTCAAGTTCAGATTTCGGGTCCGGGTTTTTTCCTGCATATATGTACATGTTCCAACTTAGGTTCCTACCAGCAGAAGTTTTTTGCTCCAGGTTCTGGTTCACGAGATATAAAATCACATGGGGTCGTTTCGGCGCAAAGGAAAAGTCATGGCGCCGAGGTCGGATTTTTCCTGAATAGCCCTCAAAAAGTTGTAGGACCCATCCATAACTTTCCGGGGGCTCCCGGCCTTCGGCCGGGAGCCTGAGTTTTTTTAAAATCGAAGTTGGGGTTTTTTTTAGACTATTATAACTAGTTGTGCCCATTGGGGTATGGCGGTAAGTTACGTATGCATTGCCTCGACGTATGCTTTGGGTTTAAATTTTGCTCTGCCCGTTGGAAAGCCTAACGGCTTTGGGGCGCGCTTCGCGCGCTGCTAGAAACGGTATATTTTGCCCTGCCTTTTCATTGCTTCGGGCCTTCGGCCCTCGCCGATAAAATTTAGCCATGCCTTTTCATTGCTTCGGGCCTTCGGCCCTCGCCCCCAAACTCCTCGGCCTTCGGCCTCGGTGAATCTTTGCTCTGCCTTCCGGGATGGGTCGCAGCTCGGGCCTTCTGCCCTCGCGATTCATTTTGTATGGGTCTTAAGCTCGGGCCTTCGGCCCTCGCCCCCAAACTCCTCGGCCTTCGGCCTCGGTAGGTCTTTGCTCTGCCTTCAGGGATGGATCTTAAGCTCGGGCCTTCGGCCCTCGCGACCCATTTTGGGATGGATCTTAAGCTCGGGCCTTCGGCCCTCGCGACCCATTTTGGGGGCCTTCGGCCCCCAAGTTACCCACACCCGAAATTTCGACCTTTTGTAACTTTGTACAAAATGGTCAGAAAATTTTGAAAAAAATATTTTCATGCTCAGCTCGATGAGAGCTTTCGATTGATATAACATTTGCCCTATTTTAAGTCATTTTGGAAAAAATAAATTTTTGGCCGAAATTTCGACCGAAAAATTTACGTAATTTTTCAAAAAATCATAACTCCCCAAAAATAAACCCTTTTGAAACATTTTAAAAGCTTAATATATAGCAAAAATTCTGCTTTATTTTATAAAAATATTTATAACACCCCTCAGCCTCGATATACCCCAAAAATTTCAAAAAACCGAAAAATTTTGAATTTTGAAAAAATCGACCCTACCAGGCCTCGGGTGAAATTTTACAAAAATTTAAATAGCTCAAAAAATTTGTAATTTTTTGCTCTATTTTATAAGCTTTAATTCGTTTGGCCACGACAAAAACTCGCAAAGTTACAGTCGATTTAAATTTCACCCAAAAAATTCAAAAGGGGTACCCCTTCAAAAATGGGTCAAAAATTCGACCTCGAGAAAAATATGTTTTATGGTGCTCCAATATGTGCTGAACACGAATCCGAACTCCGTTTATTTTTAAAAATTTTTTCCTCGGAGATATACTCAAAAAACCGACCACTTTTGGCCCCAAAAATGCCACTTTTTTGAGTATAACTCCCCCAGACTCAAGTGTACCCCCAACAAAGTATATATTTTTAGAGGTTTCAAGGGTCGCTCTACAAGATAGGGTACTCAAATCGAGTTTCAATTCACGCGTTAAAAAGTCGGTTTTGGCGAGGTCACTTTGGTGCCCATATCTATGTCAGGAAAAAATCTGAGACTCAAGTGTCCCCCAACAAAATTGTAGTACATTTAGTGCCCTAACATACTAAAAAAGAGTTGAAACCATTGGCCCAAGTTTAACCACTTTTATAATTACATTCCATGGGAGCCTCCCTTCACGTTAGGGGTTTTGGCCATTTTGGACCTTTGGCATTCTATAACTTTGCCCAAAATGGTCAGAAAAAATCAAACCAAATTTTCCCATTACCAACTCATGGAGCTCTATCGAATGGCATATAGTTTGTAAATTGTCGTTGAGTTTCGTCGGACACCATGTGTCATTTTGGGACGAGATGTACAATTTTCGCACTCGCCTACAGGTCGGAGAGTTCATCCAAGCCCTCCCAACTTTTGCATACGATATAGTACATATCCCAACTTAAAATCCTCCCCCCAACCACTTTTTGATCACACTTCAGCCCTCCCCGCTATTTCCATTTGAAAAACCACCCATGGCCGTTTCAGTGCGAAAACGACGTTTTGGTGCCAAGGTCATATTTTTCCTGAATGCGCCTCAAAAAGTTGTAGGACCAATCCACAACCCAAAAAATTCCCCCGCAATTTCTTCTTGAGATTTTAGTTTTTAAAGCGATTTTCTCCCATAAAGAAATCGAACATCAAGATTTTTATTTTTTTTTTTTATTACTTGAGACTCTAATGTCCAACACCAAATATCTTCCCAACATCCCACCCTCCAACATCACTCCCAGGCCCAAGAACCCCCTACTTCTCAAAAACGCGTTATAACGCGTTGAAATATTCATCCGGCCATTTTGGTGCCACACTCAATTGCGGCACCAAAACGACCCATCCCAAAAAATTCCCCATAGCGACTTACCTAATAGACCGCAGGCCCCATCCGAATCGCCCAATCCATTCCCGAGATACACCATCGCGACAATTGCGTACACCCCAATAACCCCAAATTTTGCCAAAAACCGTTTGGTCCCAGAAATTTTTGCCCACCAATAACTACCCTTCAAGTTCAGATTTCGGGTCCGGGTTTTTTCCTGCATATATGTACATGTTCCAACTTAGGTTCCTACCAGCAGAAGTTTTTTGCTCCAGGTTCTGGTTCACGAGATATAAAATCACATGGGGTCGTTTCGGCGCAAAGGAAAAGTCATGGCGCCGAGGTCGGATTTTTCCTGAATAGCCCTCAAAAAGTTGTAGGACCCATCCATAACTTTCCGGGGGCTCCCGGCCTTCGGCCGGGAGCCTGAGTTTTTTTAAAATCGAAGTTGGGGTTTTTTTTAGACTATTATAACTAGCTGTGGGTTACGTATGCGATGGCGGCGTTGTGCGTATGCAATTCCCATTAGGATACTCTGGCAGTAAAATTTTGCTCTGCTCGTTGGAAAGCCTAACGGCTTTGGGGCGCGCTTCGCGCGCGGCTAGAAACAGTCACATAATTTATTTAATTTCAACTCTTCCCGTTTTTACCGTGCTTAGCCATTGTTGTATAACATTTTTTAATTATACAACAATGCCCAGGGTACACCACGTGGAGGTGCACGGAGGTAAACGGGCAAACCCTGTACCCCGCCCCATTGGGGTCGGAATTCTTACTTATAATGTTAAAGTGGTCTGACTCTTGGCCATTTTTTATTTATTTTGGCCTTTTTTATTTTTAGAACGTTGAAGTGGTCTCGTTCTCTAAAGAGTGTTGAAGTGGTCTCACTCTTTTGGCCTTTTTTATTTTATTTATTTTGGCCTTTTTTTATTTAGGCCTTTTATTTTTTAGAACGTTGAAGTGGTCTCGTTCTTTTTAAAGAGTGTTGAAGTGGTCTCACTCTTTTGGCCTTTTTTTATTTTTTTATTTATTTTGGCCTTTTTTTTAGAACGTTGAAGTGGTCTCGTTCTTTATAAAGAGTGTTGAAGTGGTCTCACTCTTTTGGCCTTTTTTATTTTTTTTATTTTGGCCTTTTTTTAGAACGTTGAAGTGGTCTCGTTCTTTTTTATAGAGTGTTGAAGTGGTCTCACTCTATTTGGCCTTTTTTATTTTATTTATTTTGGCCTTTTATTTTTTAGAACGTTGAAGTGGTCCCGTTCTTTTTAAAGAGTGTTGAAGTGGTCTCACTCTTTTGGCCTTTTTTATTTTTTTATTTATTTTGGCCTTTTTTATTTTAGAACGTTGAAGTGGTCTCGTTCTTTTTAAAGAGTGTTGAAGTGGTCTCACTCTTTTGGCCTTTTTTTATTTAATTTATTTTGGCCTTTTATTTTTTAGAACGTTGAAGTGGTCTCGTTCTTTTTTAAAGAATGTTGAAGTGGTCTCATTCTTTTTTTACGGCCTTTTTGATTTGTAATGTAAGTTTACCCCTAAAAATTACCCTTAGTTTTTTTGATTTTAAAGTATACCCCTAAGAGAAATTTAACTGAAATTTTAATACTATTTTTTATTTTATATTTTTTCAATACTATTTTTAATCAAAACGGATTCCTCTTGCTACTACATTTCTCATAGAAATATTACCATTATTATCGGGTGTTTTTCCAGGTGCAAATACTCTAATATTCTCCCCACTTCTGCATCTTGAAAAAGCCGTATAAGTCTGACCATGCGCGAATGGTTCATCAAGAATATCAATACCTAAACGTTCGCATGTTTGCCCCTGGGCTTTAGTTATTGTCATACAAAATGCTACCCTTACTGGGAATTGGAATCTTTCAAAACTAACTCCGTCCGGACGCAGTTCCTTATAGCTATTTCTTGCTCTGCAAATTCCCACAACAATACCACGTTCTGAAGAACCACTTATAGTTTCCGCTTCAATTAAATCTTGATGTAAACGCCTAACTATCATTCTGGTACCGTTACATAAACCCTTCTGGGTATTTAAATTTTGAAGTAATACTATTACTGCACCAACTTTAAGCTTAATATTGTGCGCTGGCAATCCCTTAGGTGTTAATCTGTTTAATTGGGCTACTTCATAATCAGCTAAGTTATAAGCAAAAGGGTTCTCACTTGTAGGATTATCTATTGACAAATACTCGTGAAGAGGCGCGTTTATTAAATCAATAATTTCTGAGTTAATCACATCTACTACTCTATTAGTTGGCGAAAGAATTAAACGTTTTAACAAATCTGTAACAGGCGCATCAAAACCTGTGTTAAAAACAAATGCATACAATTCTTGCCTTGAATTAACTCGCATAGCTTCTGGGATTATAACAGAATCGCCTGTTTGCCCTGTTGTACTGTCCCACTGTGCAGAAGGAAGGGGGAGCCTTCCCATACCCCCAAAAGGGGAAACGGGCATGACCCAATCCCCGAGCATGCCGGTTCCGCCCATTTCTGGGAAAAAACCGGCATGAACCGTCCGCACAGTGGTTGTACTGTCCCACTGTCCAGAAGGAAGGGGGAGCCTTCCCATACCCCCAAAAGGGGAAACGGGCGTGACCCAATCCCCGATCATGCCAGCTCCGCCCATTTCTGAGAAAAAACCGGCATGACCCCTCTGCATAGTGGTCATACAAATTCGCTACCCACATCCGTGGGATTTTTTTCACTTAAAAAATGTTTTTCGAAAAAAAATTCTAAATTAAGGAAAAAAAGTTTTTTTTAAAAAATTCTAAAATTGTGAAAAACATTTTGTTTTTTTTAAATTATAAATTATAAAACTAACCATAATGGTTTGTTTGTAGGTGTTGAGTTAGAGGAAGGAATGTGTTGAAGAAGAAAAATGTTGAAGAAGGAATAAATTGAATTGAAGAAATTTGTTGTTGTAGGAGAAAAAATAAGAATAAGTGAAAATTGTTGTTGTTGTCGAAAAATTTAGATTTTTGGAAAATAGAAAAATTACGTTGATGTTGAATAAAAATAATTTTTTGAATTAAAACATTTTAATTTTTTAGGCTAGAAATGAAAAAAATATATAAAAGTTTAATTAAAAATTAATTTTGGAGTATTTGGAAAAAAACGACCGTTTCAGTGCCACACTTAAGTGTGGCACCAAAACGACCATGCTAGCTGAATTCCCCAAGGTCGATTACCTATATCTCCATGTTTAAACCCAAACGGAGAAAAAGTTCCCGAAGTAGGACCTTTCAGTGCCACACTCAAGTGTGGCACCAAAATGAACATGCCCAATGAACTCCCCAGGTCCGATTACCTACTACCCCAAATTTCCGCTAAAAAGCCCCAGCAGTTCCACATTAAAGTAAAATTAAATTTTAGGGGGATTTTTAAAAAATTTAAAAAAAATAAAAAAATGGAAAAATAAAAGCTGCAGCCCTTTTTTCGACAAAAGGGAACATGGAAAAATGGTCAAACTCGAAAAAAGACCAAACGGGGCAAAAACTCGTTGGGATTATAGGTAATCGGTCATGGGGAATTCAATGAGCATGGTTATTTTGGTGCCACACTCAAGTGTGGCAATGAAACGTCCAAATGAAAAATTCAGCTGCTCATAGCGGTTTTTTGGCGGCCTGGGGTTTTTCGCGTCAGGGAGTGATCTTGTAGGGTAGGGTGGGAGGAAGATTTGAGTAGTTGAACACTTGAGTCTGCGATCGACTTTTGCGTGTCATATGAGTCTGAGAGAACCGCCCCCCCCCCCCCCAAAGTTCGACACTCTCTAACTTTTGCCAAAATGGTCAGAAAATTTTGGAAAAAATATTTTTAAACTCAGCTCGATGAGAGCTTTCGATTGATATAACATTTGGCCCATTTAAATCCATTTTAGAAAAAAGTTTTTTTTGGCCGAAAATTTCGGAGGAAAAAATCACCCAAATTTTAAAAAAATCGTAACTTCACCAAAGTAGACCTTTTTGAAACATTTTAAAGGGGTATTCTATGCAGAAAAATCTGCTCTATACAGAAAAAATACCTACGACCCGAACCGCCGGCAAAAATGCCGAAATTTTTTAGAAAAACCGAAAAATTTTCGGTTTTTCGAAATTCGACCCCTACACCCCCAATTTCGAATTTTTTCAAAATTTTTTCACCTCAAAAAATTTCTAGTTTTTTATTCGTATTTATAAAGCAAACCCCATCGCAATCCGTCCACCCCAAAAAAAGTTAAGGTCCCCTAAAAAATCCCGAAATTTTCCCAAAAGGGGTACCCTTTGGAATATAGGGGGTGGGACAAAATTTTCGAATTTTGACCCGAAATTCGACCTATTTGGTACTCTGACATGCGCTGAGTACGAATCCAGCGTCAAAAAAATTTTAAAAAAATTCCCCGGGACGTTAGAGTCTCAAAAAGTTTCGCGACATTTTGCCACATTGGCTATAACTTTTTGAGACTCAAGAGGATCCCCAACAAAGTATACCTTTTTCGGAGCCCCAGGGGACGCTCTATAACTTAGGCTATCGAATAGACCTGAAACGACCTTTTAAAAAAAGTCGACTTTTCGACCCCGACTCTTTGAGTCATATCACCCCCAAAAGTTCACCCGAGACTCTAATGTCCAACACCAAATATCTTCCCAACATCCCACCCTCCAACATCACTCCCAGGCCCAAGAACCCCCTACTTCTCAAAAACGCGTTATAACGCGTTGAAATTTTCATCCGGCCATTTCGGTGCCACACTCAAGTGCGGCACCAAAACGACCTATCCCAAAAAATTCCCCGTAGCCACTTACCTAATACCCCGCAGGCCCCACCCGAATCGCCCAAGCCAGTCCCGAGATACACTATCGCGACAATTGCGTACACCCCAATAACCCCACTTTTTGCCAAAAACCGTTTGGTCCCAGAAATTTTTGCCCACCAATAACTACCCTTCAAGTTCAGATTTCGGGTCCGGGTTTTTTCCTGCATATATGTACATGTTCCAACTTAGGTTCCTACCAGCAGAAGTTTTTTGCTCCAGGTTCTGGTTCACGAGATATAAAATCACATGGGGTCGTTTCGGCGCAAAGGAAAAGTCATGGCGCCGAGGTCGGATTTTTCCTGAATAGCCCTCAAAAAGTTGTAGGACCCATCCATAACTTTCCGGGGGCTCCCGGCCTTCGGCCGGGAGCCTGAGTTTTTTTAAAGTTGAAGTTGGGGTTTTTTTTATACTATTATAACTAGCTCTGGGTTACGTATGCGATGGCGGTAACTTACGTATGCAATGGCAGTTTAATTTTGCTCTGGGTTTAAATTTTGCTCTGCCCGTTGGAAAGCCTAACGGCTTTGGGGCGCGCTTCGCGCGCGGCTAGAAAGTTTTTTGCTTCTTCATTTAAAGATGGCCTTGGAAATCTCGTCGGGCCTTCGGCCCGCCGCGACTAAACAACATTCTGAATTGCGGGATGGATGCCAATCTCGGGCCTTCGGCCCTCGACTCACTTTTAAAATGCATCGAGGGATGGGTGCAAATCTCGGGCCTTCGGCCCTCGAAAATACGTTGTCTTGCCTTGAGGGATGGATGCATGCTCGGGCCTTCGGCCCGAGCGTTGCTTCGGGCCTTCGGCCCTCGCCCCCAAACTCCTCGGCCTTCGGCCTCGGACCTTCGGCCCTCAAAACTCTTTTGCCTTGCCTCGAGTGATGGATGGAAATCTCGGGCCTTCGGCCCTCGAAAATCCGTTGCCTTCCAACGATGGATGGATGCTCGTGCCTTCGGCCCTCGCACGGCGGGCCTCCGGCCCGCCGTTTGGGGGCCTTCGGCCCCCAAACCTCTTACACACAAAATTTCGACCTTTTGTAACTTTGTACAAAATGGTCAGAAAATTCCTCGGCCTTCGGCCTCGGTGTGCTCGGGCCTTCGGCCCTCGCTCGGCGGGCCTCCGGCCCGCCGTTTGGGGGCCTTCGGCCCCCAAACCTCCCACACACAAAATTTCGACCTTTTGTATCTTTGTACAAAATGGTCAGAAAATTCCTCGGCCTTCGGCCTCGGTGTGCTCGGGCCTTGGCCCTCGCTCGGCGGGCCTCCGGCCCGCCGTTTGGGGGCCTTCGGCCCCCAAACCACCCACATCCAAAATTTCGACCTTTTGTAACTTTGTACAAAATGGTCAGAAAATTTTGCAAAAAATATTTTTGTACTCAGCTCGATGAGAGCTTTCGATTGATATAACATTAGGCCTATTTATGGCCATTTTGAAAAATTTAATTTTTTGGCCGAAAATTTTGGCCGGAAAAATCAACGAATTTTTCAAAAATTCATAACTTTTTCAAAGTTGACCTTTTTGAAAAATTTTAAAAGCCTACAATATGCAGAAAATTCTGCTCTATCCAGGAAAAATACTTTCGGCACGAACCGCCGGCAAAAATCCCGAAATTTTTCCAAAAAACCGAAAAATTTTTGGTTTTTCGAAATTCGACCCCTACGGGTTCAATTTCGACTTTTTTTGAAATTTTCTCCGGTGAAAAAACACCTAATTTTTTACTCGATTTTATGAAGGAAACCCCATCCCAATTCTTCCACCCCAAAAAAAGTTATGGTCCCCCAAAAAATCCCGAAAATCCCCCAAAAGGGGTACCCCTTTGGAAATAAGGGGTGGGACAAAATTTTCGAATTTTGACCCGAAATTCGACTTATATGGTGCTTTGACACCCGCTAAATCCATATCCGGTGTCAGAAAAATTTAAAAAAATTTCCCCGGGACGTTAGAGTCTCAAAAAGATTCGCGACATTTTGCCACATTGGCTATAACTTTTTGAGACTCAAGTGGACCCCCGACATATTATACCTTTTTCGGAGCCCCAGGGGACGCTCTTTCGAATGGGCTATCGAAAACGGATTTGAATTCACTTTACAAAAAGTCGACTTTTCGACCCCGACTCTTTGAGTCATATCACCCCCAAAAGTTCACCCGAGACTCTAATGTCCAACACCAAATATCTTCCCAACATCCCACCCTCCAACATCACTCCCAGGCCCAAGAACCCCCTACTTCTCAAAAACGCGTTATAACGCGTTGAAATTTTCATCCGGCCATTTCGGTGCCACACTCAAGTGCGGCACCAAAACGACCTATCCCAAAAAATTCCCCGTAGCCACTTACCTAATACCCCGCAGGCCCCACCCGAATCGCCCAAGCCAGTCCCGAGATACACTATCGCGACAATTGCGTACACCCCAATAACCCCACTTTTTGCCAAAAACCGTTTGGTCCCAGAAATTTTTGCCCACCAATAACTACCCTTCAAGTTCAGATTTCGGGTCCGGGTTTTTTCCTGCATATATGTACATGTTCCAACTTAGGTTCCTACCAGCAGAAGTTTTTTGCTCCAGGTTCTGGTTCACGAGATATAAAATCACATGGGGTCGTTTCGGCGCAAAGGAAAAGTCATGGCGCCGAGGTCGGATTTTTCCTGAATAGCCCTCAAAAAGTTGTAGGACCCATCCATAACTTTCCGGGGGCTCCCGGCCTTCGGCCGGGAGCCTGAGTTTTTTTAAAGTTGAAGTTGGGGTTTTTTTTATACTATTATAACTAGCTGTGGGTTACGTATGCGATGGCGGCGTTGTGCGTATGCAATTCCCATTAGGATACTCTGGCAGTAAAATTTTGCTCTGCTCGTTGGAAAGCCTAACGGCTTTGGGGCGCGCTTCGCGCGCGGCTAGAAACAGTCACATAATTTATTTAATTTCAACTCTTCCCGTTTTTACCGTGCTTAGCCATTGTTGTATAACATTTTTTAATTATACAACAATGCCCAGGGTACACCACGTGGAGGTGCACGGAGGTAAACGGGCAAACCCTGTACCCCGCCCCATTGGGGTCGGAATTCTTACTTATAATGTTAAAGTGGTCTGACTCTTGGCCATTTTTTATTTATTTTGGCCTTTTTTATTTTTAGAACGTTGAAGTGGTCTCGTTCTCTAAAGAGTGTTGAAGTGGTCTCACTCTTTTGGCCTTTTTTATTTTATTTATTTTGGCCTTTTTTTATTTAGGCCTTTTATTTTTTAGAACGTTGAAGTGGTCTCGTTCTTTTTAAAGAGTGTTGAAGTGGTCTCACTCTTTTGGCCTTTTTTTATTTTTTTATTTATTTTGGCCTTTTTTTTAGAACGTTGAAGTGGTCTCGTTCTTTATAAAGAGTGTTGAAGTGGTCTCACTCTTTTGGCCTTTTTTATTTTTTTTATTTTGGCCTTTTTTTAGAACGTTGAAGTGGTCTCGTTCTTTTTTATAGAGTGTTGAAGTGGTCTCACTCTATTTGGCCTTTTTTATTTTATTTATTTTGGCCTTTTATTTTTTAGAACGTTGAAGTGGTCCCGTTCTTTTTAAAGAGTGTTGAAGTGGTCTCACTCTTTTGGCCTTTTTTATTTTTTTATTTATTTTGGCCTTTTTTATTTTAGAACGTTGAAGTGGTCTCGTTCTTTTTAAAGAGTGTTGAAGTGGTCTCACTCTTTTGGCCTTTTTTTATTTAATTTATTTTGGCCTTTTATTTTTTAGAACGTTGAAGTGGTCTCGTTCTTTTTTAAAGAATGTTGAAGTGGTCTCATTCTTTTTTTACGGCCTTTTTGATTTGTAATGTAAGTTTACCCCTAAAAATTACCCTTAGTTTTTTTGATTTTAAAGTATACCCCTAAGAGAAATTTAACTGAAATTTTAATACTATTTTTTATTTTATATTTTTTCAATACTATTTTTAATCAAAACGGATTCCTCTTGCTACTACATTTCTCATAGAAATATTACCATTATTATCGGGTGTTTTTCCAGGTGCAAATACTCTAATATTCTCCCCACTTCTGCATCTTGAAAAAGCCGTATAAGTCTGACCATGCGCGAATGGTTCATCAAGAATATCAATACCTAAACGTTCGCATGTTTGCCCCTGGGCTTTAGTTATTGTCATACAAAATGCTACCCTTACTGGGAATTGGAATCTTTCAAAACTAACTCCGTCCGGACGCAGTTCCTTATAGCTATTTCTTGCTCTGCAAATTCCCACAACAATACCACGTTCTGAAGAACCACTTATAGTTTCCGCTTCAATTAAATCTTGATGTAAACGCCTAACTATCATTCTGGTACCGTTACATAAACCCTTCTGGGTATTTAAATTTTGAAGTAATACTATTACTGCACCAACTTTAAGCTTAATATTGTGCGCTGGCAATCCCTTAGGTGTTAATCTGTTTAATTGGGCTACTTCATAATCAGCTAAGTTATAAGCAAAAGGGTTCTCACTTGTAGGATTATCTATTGACAAATACTCGTGAAGAGGCGCGTTTATTAAATCAATAATTTCTGAGTTAATCACATCTACTACTCTATTAGTTGGCGAAAGAATTAAACGTTTTAACAAATCTGTAACAGGCGCATCAAAACCTGTGTTAAAAACAAATGCATACAATTCTTGCCTTGAATTAACTCGCATAGCTTCTGGGATTATAACAGAATCGCCTGTTTGCCCTGTTCCTATACTATAAAGCCACTCCTTAAATTGAATTTCCGACTGAATAACTCTCATATTCTGCATTAACCTATGTTTTTCAAATCTACCATACAACTCTGATGATTGAATCGACGCTGCTACCTGTGCTCCAGGAGCCGCAGATTCCTCAACTACAGGAAGAGACTGCTTCCAATCACCCGATATTATAACAATTTTTCCCGCAAACGGTTCATTTCTAAATTGAGGGATTAACGTTTTACATAACAGATTTACATTTTCAAATATTGTTTTATTTAATATTGTAACTTCATCTACTATTACCAAATTAGCTTCAATTATTCTGCGCCCAAAGTAACTATCTACGGTTACGGGTGGAATTACATCGGGTTCCACATTAATACCGAATCTAAAAGCTGAATGAAATGTCATTCCTCCCGCGTAAAAATTTGTGGCTGCTATACCGGTTGAGGCGGTTGCTAATACTTTTAGTCTCATTTCTCGTAATTTATAAATAATATAATTAAGGAGGAAAGTTTTCCCCGTACCTCCATCACCAGACAAGAAAAACAATTTATTTTTAGTATTAGGATCTAAAACTGAAGCTCTAATTAAATTAAAAAATCTTTGCTGTTCTGGATTTAAGTTTGTGTTATCATAAATAGACGTATCTATAGCTTCATCCATTTCATCATCATTAATATGATGCGGAAAGAAAAATTCGTCAAGAGCTCTGTCAGGATCGTTTCTTATTGGATTATTTGGAGAAGGAAGGTTAAATTCTTGTAAACTACGACCGTTACTTAATAAAAGTTTTTCTATAATTGCTAAAGCTCTATCTATACGGATTAATTTTTCAGCTTCTGTACACCTTCTATCATAGAAATGATCAATAAACATATTCCAAAGAAAAAGCCCATCAATTACACACTTTTCTGTACCCCCAAATACAAGTATATTTGCAAATAATTGTCTCATTTGGGAAGGATTGAGAGATATAGACCCTTCTCTTAAAGTACGCTCCCATACATTATTATCTTCAAATAACCCTCGCAATCTTGCTGCTTCGGCAAAGGTTTGACATGCAAATCCATTAACAGTTAATAAATCTTCAGGTGTCCCAGGAAAATGTTTAGTTAAAATATATAAAGCGAACAATTCTGGATCTCTTGGGGACACAGTATAAATTCTTCCGATACGAGGTTTACGATTTTTATTTTTGTCAGAAATCTTCAGCTTCTTCCACACTTTATCTTCCTTATTAAACGCATACGTTTCTGGTATATTCTCAAAAAGAATATTTTTCGCTACAGAATCAGAATTACACAACTTCCAATAAGCTGAAAGACGAGAGTCAGGTATATTACCATCATTAATAGCACTTATCACTTTACTTGCGTTTTTACTTGTGAAATAGATCTTCTGATTATCAGGTAAATGAATAGTTAAAGGGATTACTATATGTGATAAAAATGCATATTTATATGACATAATTCTAGAATAAGCTTCAGTAGGACTACGGTAAATCATTCTAGCATAATGAAGCGGTTCATCAACAGTTATAAGACCATTAACTTCACTACGTACATACGAAAAGCTGGAACCTTTAAAAGGATATTTTAACGCGTATTTTAAATTATCTGTTTGGCCGTAAGCGAATTCAAAATTATGGTGGCATTGAAACATAACTAAAATAAGGGGATTATATGGCACAACCTTCGAATTATCATAAGTTATATCTGCTCTACCCCGTTTGATTTTTAAAGTTTCACCGCCATCTTGTGGACTGGGCCGATAATATACTGCCGGCTTATTAGCGTGTAAAATTGTTATGTTACTATAAGGTTTCGGAAAGTCCTTTTTACATTTTCCATTAGCTTTCTTACAATGTTCCCCACAGTCATGAAACTGATAAAAAGGTAATAATTCTCGGACCTTTCTCATGAAATTAGCCCATGATGAATTATCGTCTGCAGGAGGTTCAGGAGGTATGTGTGCCCAAATTAAATTAGAAATATTATCGGGAGTAGCAACAATATCAGTACAGAAAACTCTATGTAAATGAGGACCTCCAATCCTTTTTTGGAACTCCCTACTTTCTGCATAACCTAAAATTTTTCCGAAAATATTTTTTTTGTTTAATAAGTAATGGATTTCTCTTAATTTATCTTCGTATACTCTACTAATAATATCAAATCTATCCACACTTTTCTGATTATCACGTAACATATTTCTTTTAATTTCCGGCCAACGTGGATTACTCGTAAACGTGAACATAAAGGACGCATTTTCAGGCTTTCGAACTTTTGCCATGAGAGTAGTGGCGTCATAAAACATGTCCTGAAAATACGGTCTTGTACCGGGATGTTCTTTTCTAAACATAACACAGTGTCCTATATCTGCAATACTCCTTGCGTTACTATCTCTTTCTAACCATCTTAAAGCAGGCTCAGGAAGAGATGCTCTTAAATCTAACTCGTCCCTTCGCAAATAATCTGCTACATCCGAATCTATCCTAGCTGCATAATCTAATGCATATTTTTGACTTAAACCTCCCCCAGAATTCCAAATGTTATGATAATCTTCTTGTTTCCTTACAGCTAATCTATATTTAACATAATCTCGAATACTAATAGTTTTGCGCTTAGTATCTAAAAGAGGATCATTTTCACAATCAGAACAATCATTTTCACTTGTATCTTCATTTAACACTTTTCTAGCAAATGGAATCTTAGGGTGGTAACTATCATCCCCACACGGAAATAAAAGAGGATAACACAAAGTGTCAGTTTGAGGATGATGTGGTTTAAAAATAAATAATTTCCCTTCTTCATTAGTGATAAAAAGCCCTTTTATAATTGGAGGTTCACCCGACTCGGTATGTAATGAAAATAAAGTTTCCTCTGTTGGAAGATTCACTTGTCTGACATGTAAGGAATTATCTCTTATCAGCTCTGGTGCTTCCCGGTCCTCCAAAAGTACAAGTCTAAAATTTTCTACTGAATCAGGGCCATCCGTTCTTAATTTATCCAAATATTGTTCATGAAAACTTTTATAAATATTTGCAAGAGGGTGGCAATTTCGGAGAAGAGTATCTAAACTCTTTAACACCTCCGGATTGACTCTATCCCCACCATAAGCAATATTAGAAATTCGGTGTTTAAATGCTGTATCAGAATCTAAGATATATAACTGTGAAAATGAGGGCCCAGAATCTCCAGCAATCATCGAACTCATTTTCCTAACGAACTCACCGTTTAACATGTAAGAAATCCCACCATTTAATTTTGTTTCACGATGCCCAACATAAACTGACGCAAAAGCCAACAGGGAATTATATATATTTTGTTTTTTTAAAAAATCTAAAGATTCTTGTGTATTGCCCATAGTTAAATCTCTTAATAACTGCGGATGGCGTTTAAATGAGGGGAGTACAACTAAACCGCAACGGCAACAATACGAAGATGAAGTCTTTTTAAACTTTTTTAGGTGTGCATCATTAACTTCAGACTTAAACAACATTGCACCACAATAATAGCAATCTTCATCTCCCAAATTGCCCGAATCGTAATAATTAACAACGTGTCTGGCTCGCACGTCTGCACACGAAAATAATTTATGAGCTCTACGACAAGTAGATGTAATTTCGTTCAATGTTTTAAGTGTAATAGCACTAATATTCAAATCAGAAACATCATCTTTTTGCATTGACCTAATGCGTTCAGATCTTCTTAAATTTTTTGAAGGGGGATCTGGTGAAATATCAATTACAGGAAAATTATTAACTACGCAATTTTCTTGTATGTCTTCTGGAAATTCTAAATTAAATGGAAAACAATTCACATTAGATGTATTATTCACAACAGGATTATTTACACGAGCTACATTTCTAGGATTATAATCAAAAATCCCAACATAATCAATATCATTCGAAAGAATCAATTGTGAAAGGTGCCATAAAATACGTTTCCTCTCATATTGAATATTTAAATTTGGAATTATTAGCGATTTGTTATTAAACAAAAACAATTCCGAATAAAGGCAAACAAAAAACCCACAATTAATCCCATCTCTTTGTTCTGTAAACTGAGAACGGGGCAAAACTTGAATATTAATATTCTCAACAAAAAGATCAGGTGTCAAATCACAAATACACCTTTTAATTAAATCAACACGCCTTTGATCAAAAACACCGCAAGAAACATCGGTTAAACGATTAACAGAAGGCAAGGAATCAACAAAAATACAAGAAAAATTAGCACGATCAGAACGATCAAAAATTACCAACCCAAAATGTCCAGGAAATACAATTGGAATCAACAAAATATCATAATCCTGGTTATAATTATAACAATAATCAAAAATATTAAGAGGATCAACACCCTGCCCAAAATGGTAATCAACAACAGCAAACTGAGGCGAGACAACAACAACATTTAAATTAGAACGATATGACAAAAATTTTAAATAGATAAATACGAAACTATCTTGTAACCACATATTAGGATCTGACCACAAACTATTAATTTCGGGCCTTGAAAAAACAATATCATCAGTAAAAATTCTATGTGCAATATTAGGCATTGGACCAAACGGAACATCTAACAAATCTATAGATAAAAATTCTGGAACACAGTTCATATTATTATTACATGGAGCATTAACTTTGTGTAGAGGCTCGTTAATATTAAAAGTTTCGTTATTGTTCTGCATTGACATTAAAGTTTGAACATTATTATTTACTTCCATAACACAACTATTTGCAATCACATTGGATTTCTTAGGCCGACCACCACGTTTAACTTTTTTAGGTCTACCCCTTGAACTTTTTTCATACGACACTTCACTACCCATAGAAACACTCTGAGACACTACAGACACAGTATCTTGGTCTCCTAACAAAAAATTGCTTAAATTCCCTATGTCAACAGAATTCCCAACTAAAGAACCATCAACCAAAAAACTATCAACCAAAATATTTTCAAAAATAACACCATCACCCAAAGAACTCCCAGGTAACGAACCATCAACATTAGAACCCCTAATTTCAGAACCATCAACCATTAAAACCCTACCATTCGTACCTTCAACCTTACTATTTAAAGCACTACTCCCACACTTAACCAAAACATTCTCTGAATGTAATTCAACACCATCAACCATTGATACACTATCTAAAATACCATCACCTAAACTAACCCCGGGTGAATTAACATTCAAAACTCGACCATCATCGGAAACCCCATCTACCAAACGACTATTAGTCGCAACACTACCAAACTTACCAGCATCCAAATGACGCAGTTGTCGTTTCCTCCGGTTCATTTTATCTTTAGAAGGCATTATTAAATAAAATAAATAATAAATTATCTAAAATATCTGAAAAAGAAAACATTAATAAGGGTAATTAGTAACAAAAGCAAAATTGAGTGAAAAGGTCAAAAACGCGAAAAGATATGATAAATTACAACAAAGCGAATAAAATGAAAGAACAATAACCTAAACGCGAAAAAAACTAAAAAAATAAAAAGGAAAGTGGGAGAAAAACACAGCAATCAAAATAAAGTAATACTTTAAAAAGAAATTTAAAAAATTTATACATGTAATAAAAAGTAGAGTTGCCCACCATGTTGAACATGGTTTTCACTCTATGACCAAAAACTGTGAAAAAGGGGTACTGGTGTCCAAACCATTAACAGCTGGTCAGGCTGAGAACAGTTTGAAAGTCCGCCAGCAGACTATTTTTTCTGGTGCATCAAGCCCACCAATGGCCATTTTTAATTTGGGGACAGATGTGTGGCATCCCCATCTGTAAAGGATATTTTTCACGTGGTGTGTAATTGGCCCACCACGCAAAGCCATTTTTAAAGGCTGAGTCGTACTGCAACGTTAGTGCAGCCGTTTCCCAGGGGACAATAATAAATTTTAAATTTTGAAAAAAATATCGAAAAGTTTTAAAAAATATTTAAATTTTAAAATTATTTTGTATTTTTAGTTTTTAAAAATAAAAAAACGTTCCGAAATAACCGAAAATATAAAAATAAAAATATTACGTAACCAAAAGCAAGCCACCAAATTTGATCAAAAGAAGTACAAGCACTGATCACTAAAATAAAAATTGAAAAAAATGAAAAATTAAAACAAATTTATAAAGTTTTTTATATTTTTGAAAAATTTTGGCATGACCCGTCGGCACAGTGAAGCATCAATACAAGGAGTTATTCTTCCCCCAAGTATTGGTGCTTCACGTTCTCATCCCATCCCGTGGGCCTTCAAGGCGAGGACCCGAAACCTTGTGATACAGGTTTTTCCACGGAATGGGGCACAAAGGAGAACTTGCATGCCTCTCTGTGTTTCTAGTGCAGAAGAGGTCATGCATAGTCCCCTTTTTGTGCGAAGGGAAGAGGGAAACTTCCCATACCCCCAGAAGGGGAAACGGGCATGTTCCAATCCCCAATCATGTCGGCTTCGCCCATTTCTGGGACAAAACCGGCATGACCCCTCCGCACGGAAAGAAAATCAAATAAAAAATAATAAAAAAAATTAAAAAATCCCGAAAAAAATTTAAAAAATTATCGAAAAATTGCCAAAATATAATCGAAAAAGTTAAAAATTTAATTTATATATTTAAAATAAAATTTAAAAAATAATTTAAAAAATCAAACGAACATCAAAACACATAAGCACCACCACAATTGAACCGCCAACATGCAGAGAGACCCTAAAAATAAAGTAAAAATTGAAAAAATTTTTAAGTTTTTTAATTTAAAAAAAATTTTGGCATGACCCCTCCGCACAAGTGAGGCATCAAGACGCGTATTTGTTCTCCCCCGCGTCTTGGTGCCCCACATTCTCCCCATACGGGGGTACAAGATCTCCTTCCCCCGACAGGGAAGGAAACCGAATTGGGGAATTAAAATATTTAAAAAACAAAACTCACAAAAAAGACCACCCACCAAGCATATTGAATAAGAGCAGCAGGCGTTGAGAAGGCCTAAGTATAAAAAATTGTAAAAATTTTTTTAAGTTAATTTAATGTTAAAAAAATTTGGGCATGACCCGTCCGCACAGTGGTTGTACTGTCCCACTGTGCAGAAGGAAGGGGGAGCCTTCCCATACCCCCAAAAGGGGAAACGGGCATGACCCAATCCCCGAGCATGCCGGTTCCGCCCATTTCTGGGAAAAAACCGGCATGAACCGTCCGCACAGTGGTTGTACTGTCCCACTGTCCAGAAGGAAGGGGGAGCCTTCCCATACCCCCAAAAGGGGAAACGGGCGTGACCCAATCCCCGATCATGCCAGCTCCGCCCATTTCTGAGAAAAAACCGGCATGACCCCTCTGCATAGTGGTCATACAAATTCGCTACCCACATCCGTGGGATTTTTTTCACTTAAAAAATGTTTTTCGAAAAAAAATTCTAAATTAAGGAAAAAAAGTTTTTTTTAAAAAATTCTAAAATTGTGAAAAACATTTTGTTTTTTTTAAATTATAAATTATAAAACTAACCATAATGGTTTGTTTGTAGGTGTTGAGTTAGTTGGTGTTGAACACCTGAAAAATAAAAATTGTTTTTTGAAAAAAATTTATAAAATAAAAAACAAACCAAAAGGGTTTGTTTGTAGATGTAGAGTTGATGAAGTGTTGTTGAAGAAGGAATAAATTGAATTGAAGAAATTTGTTGTTGTAGGAGAAAAAATAAGAATAAGTGAAAATTGTTGTTGTTGTCGAAAAATTTAGATTTTTGGAAAATAGAAAAATTACGTTGATGTTGAATAAAAATAATTTTTTGAATTAAAACATTTTAATTTTTTAGGCTAGAAATGAAAAAAATATATAAAAGTTTAATTAAAAATTAATTTTGGAGTATTTGGAAAAAAACGACCGTTTCAGTGCCACACTTAAGTGTGGCACCAAAACGACCATGCTAGCTGAATTCCCCAAGGTCGATTACCTATATCTCCATGTTTAAACCCAAACGGAGAAAAAGTTCCCGAAGTAGGACCTTTCAGTGCCACACTCAAGTGTGGCACCAAAATGAACATGCCCAATGAACTCCCCAGGTCCGATTACCTACTACCCCAAATTTCCGCTAAAAAGCCCCAGCAGTTCCACATTAAAGTAAAATTAAATTTTAGGGGGATTTTTAAAAAATTTAAAAAAAATAAAAAAATGGAAAAATAAAAGCTGCAGCCCTTTTTTCGACAAAAGGGAACATGGAAAAATGGTCAAACTCGAAAAAAGACCAAACGGGGCAAAAACTCGTTGGGATTATAGGTAATCGGTCATGGGGAATTCAATGAGCATGGTTATTTTGGTGCCACACTCAAGTGTGGCAATGAAACGTCCAAATGAAAAATTCAGCTGCTCATAGCGGTTTTTTGGCGGCCTGGGGTTTTTCGCGTCAGGGAGTGATCTTGTAGGGTAGGGTGGGAGGAAGATTTGAGTAGTTGAACACTTGAGTCTGCGATCGACTTTTGCGTGTCATATGAGTCTGAGAGAACCGCCCCCCCCCCCCCCCCCAAAGTTCGACACTCTCTAACTTTTGCCAAAATGGTCAGAAAATTTTGGAAAAAATATTTTTAAACTCAGCTCGATGAGAGCTTTCGATTGATATAACATTTGGCCCATTTAAATCCATTTTAGAAAAAAGTTTTTTTTGGCCGAAAATTTCGGAGGAAAAAATCACCCAAATTTTAAAAAAATCGTAACTTCACCAAAGTAGACCTTTTTGAAACATTTTAAAGGGGTATTCTATGCAGAAAAATCTGCTCTATACAGAAAAAATACCTACGACCCGAACCGCCGGCAAAAATGCCGAAATTTTTTAGAAAAACCGAAAAATTTTCGGTTTTTCGAAATTCGACCCCTACACCCCCAATTTCGAATTTTTTCAAAATTTTTTCACCTCAAAAAATTTCTAGTTTTTTATTCGTATTTATAAAGCAAACCCCATCGCAATCCGTCCACCCCAAAAAAAGTTAAGGTCCCCTAAAAAATCCCGAAATTTTCCCAAAAGGGGTACCCTTTGGAATATAGGGGGTGGGACAAAATTTTCGAATTTTGACCCGAAATTCGACCTATTTGGTACTCTGACATGCGCTGAGTACGAATCCAGCGTCAAAAAAATTTTAAAAAAATTCCCCGGGACGTTAGAGTCTCAAAAAGTTTCGCGACATTTTGCCACATTGGCTATAACTTTTTGAGACTCAAGAGGATCCCCAACAAAGTATACCTTTTTCGGAGCCCCAGGGGACGCTCTATAACTTAGGCTATCGAATAGACCTGAAACGACCTTTTAAAAAAAGTCGACTTTTCGACCCCGACACTTTGGACCATAATACCCCCAAAAGTTCACTTGAGACTCTAATGTCCAACACCAAATATCTTCCCAACATCCCACCCTCCAACATCACTCCCAGGCCCAAGAACCCCCTACTTCTCAAAAACGCGTTATAACGCGTTGAAATATTCATCCGGCCATTTTGGTGCCACACTCAATTGCGGCACCAAAACGACCCATCCCAAAAAATTCCCCATAGCGACTTACCTAATAGACCGCAGGCCCCATCCGAATCGCCCAATCCATTCCCGAGATACACCATCGCGACAATTGCGTACACCCCAATAACCCCAAATTTTGCCAAAAACCGTTTGGTCCCAGAAATTTTTGCCCACCAATAACTACCCTTCAAGTTCAGATTTCGGGTCCGGGTTTTTTCCTGCATATATGTACATGTTCCAACTTAGGTTCCTACCAGCAGAAGTTTTTTGCTCCAGGTTCTGGTTCACGAGATATAAAATCACATGGGGTCGTTTCGGCGCAAAGGAAAAGTCATGGCGCCGAGGTCGGATTTTTCCTGAATAGCCCTCAAAAAGTTGTAGGACCCATCCATAACTTTCCGGGGGCTCCCGGCCTTCGGCCGGGAGCCTGAGTTTTTTTAAAATCGAAGTTGGGGTTTTTTTTAGACTATTATAACTAGCTGTGGGTTACGTATGCGATGGCGGCGTTGTGCGTATGCAATTCCCATTAGGATACTCTGGCAGTAAAATTTTGCTCTGCTCGTTGGAAAGCCTAACGGCTTTGGGGCGCGCTTCGCGCGCGGCTAGAAACAGTCACATAATTTATTTAATTTCAACTCTTCCCGTTTTTACCGTGCTTAGCCATTGTTGTATAACATTTTTTAATTATACAACAATGCCCAGGGTACACCACGTGGAGGTGCACGGAGGTAAACGGGCAAACCCTGTACCCCGCCCCATTGGGGTCGGAATTCTTACTTATAATGTTAAAGTGGTCTGACTCTTGGCCATTTTTTATTTATTTTGGCCTTTTTTATTTTTAGAACGTTGAAGTGGTCTCGTTCTCTAAAGAGTGTTGAAGTGGTCTCACTCTTTTGGCCTTTTTTATTTTATTTATTTTGGCCTTTTTTTATTTAGGCCTTTTATTTTTTAGAACGTTGAAGTGGTCTCGTTCTTTTTAAAGAGTGTTGAAGTGGTCTCACTCTTTTGGCCTTTTTTTATTTTTTTATTTATTTTGGCCTTTTTTTTAGAACGTTGAAGTGGTCTCGTTCTTTATAAAGAGTGTTGAAGTGGTCTCACTCTTTTGGCCTTTTTTATTTTTTTTATTTTGGCCTTTTTTTAGAACGTTGAAGTGGTCTCGTTCTTTTTTATAGAGTGTTGAAGTGGTCTCACTCTATTTGGCCTTTTTTATTTTATTTATTTTGGCCTTTTATTTTTTAGAACGTTGAAGTGGTCCCGTTCTTTTTAAAGAGTGTTGAAGTGGTCTCACTCTTTTGGCCTTTTTTATTTTTTTATTTATTTTGGCCTTTTTTATTTTAGAACGTTGAAGTGGTCTCGTTCTTTTTAAAGAGTGTTGAAGTGGTCTCACTCTTTTGGCCTTTTTTTATTTAATTTATTTTGGCCTTTTATTTTTTAGAACGTTGAAGTGGTCTCGTTCTTTTTTAAAGAATGTTGAAGTGGTCTCATTCTTTTTTTACGGCCTTTTTGATTTGTAATGTAAGTTTACCCCTAAAAATTACCCTTAGTTTTTTTGATTTTAAAGTATACCCCTAAGAGAAATTTAACTGAAATTTTAATACTATTTTTTATTTTATATTTTTTCAATACTATTTTTAATCAAAACGGATTCCTCTTGCTACTACATTTCTCATAGAAATATTACCATTATTATCGGGTGTTTTTCCAGGTGCAAATACTCTAATATTCTCCCCACTTCTGCATCTTGAAAAAGCCGTATAAGTCTGACCATGCGCGAATGGTTCATCAAGAATATCAATACCTAAACGTTCGCATGTTTGCCCCTGGGCTTTAGTTATTGTCATACAAAATGCTACCCTTACTGGGAATTGGAATCTTTCAAAACTAACTCCGTCCGGACGCAGTTCCTTATAGCTATTTCTTGCTCTGCAAATTCCCACAACAATACCACGTTCTGAAGAACCACTTATAGTTTCCGCTTCAATTAAATCTTGATGTAAACGCCTAACTATCATTCTGGTACCGTTACATAAACCCTTCTGGGTATTTAAATTTTGAAGTAATACTATTACTGCACCAACTTTAAGCTTAATATTGTGCGCTGGCAATCCCTTAGGTGTTAATCTGTTTAATTGGGCTACTTCATAATCAGCTAAGTTATAAGCAAAAGGGTTCTCACTTGTAGGATTATCTATTGACAAATACTCGTGAAGAGGCGCGTTTATTAAATCAATAATTTCTGAGTTAATCACATCTACTACTCTATTAGTTGGCGAAAGAATTAAACGTTTTAACAAATCTGTAACAGGCGCATCAAAACCTGTGTTAAAAACAAATGCATACAATTCTTGCCTTGAATTAACTCGCATAGCTTCTGGGATTATAACAGAATCGCCTGTTTGCCCTGTTGTACTGTCCCACTGTGCAGAAGGAAGGGGGAGCCTTCCCATACCCCCAAAAGGGGAAACGGGCATGACCCAATCCCCGAGCATGCCGGTTCCGCCCATTTCTGGGAAAAAACCGGCATGAACCGTCCGCACAGTGGTTGTACTGTCCCACTGTCCAGAAGGAAGGGGGAGCCTTCCCATACCCCCAAAAGGGGAAACGGGCGTGACCCAATCCCCGATCATGCCAGCTCCGCCCATTTCTGAGAAAAAACCGGCATGACCCCTCTGCATAGTGGTCATACAAATTCGCTACCCACATCCGTGGGATTTTTTTCACTTAAAAAATGTTTTTCGAAAAAAAATTCTAAATTAAGGAAAAAAAGTTTTTTTTAAAAAATTCTAAAATTGTGAAAAACATTTTGTTTTTTTTAAATTATAAATTATAAAACTAACCATAATGGTTTGTTTGTAGGTGTTGAGTTAGAGGAAGGAATGTGTTGAAGAAGAAAAATGTTGAAGAAGGAATAAATTGAATTGAAGAAATTTGTTGTTGTAGGAGAAAAAATAAGAATAAGTGAAAATTGTTGTTGTTGTCGAAAAATTTAGATTTTTGGAAAATAGAAAAATTACGTTGATGTTGAATAAAAATAATTTTTTGAATTAAAACATTTTAATTTTTTAGGCTAGAAATGAAAAAAATATATAAAAGTTTAATTAAAAATTAATTTTGGAGTATTTGGAAAAAAACGACCGTTTCAGTGCCACACTTAAGTGTGGCACCAAAACGACCATGCTAGCTGAATTCCCCAAGGTCGATTACCTATATCTCCATGTTTAAACCCAAACGGAGAAAAAGTTCCCGAAGTAGGACCTTTCAGTGCCACACTCAAGTGTGGCACCAAAATGAACATGCCCAATGAACTCCCCAGGTCCGATTACCTACTACCCCAAATTTCCGCTAAAAAGCCCCAGCAGTTCCACATTAAAGTAAAATTAAATTTTAGGGGGATTTTTAAAAAATTTAAAAAAAATAAAAAAATGGAAAAATAAAAGCTGCAGCCCTTTTTTCGACAAAAGGGAACATGGAAAAATGGTCAAACTCGAAAAAAGACCAAACGGGGCAAAAACTCGTTGGGATTATAGGTAATCGGTCATGGGGAATTCAATGAGCATGGTTATTTTGGTGCCACACTCAAGTGTGGCAATGAAACGTCCAAATGAAAAATTCAGCTGCTCATAGCGGTTTTTTGGCGGCCTGGGGTTTTTCGCGTCAGGGAGTGATCTTGTAGGGTAGGGTGGGAGGAAGATTTGAGTAGTTGAACACTTGAGTCTGCGATCGACTTTTGCGTGTCATATGAGTCTGAGAGAACCGCCCCCCCCCCCCCCCAAAGTTCGACACTCTCTAACTTTTGCCAAAATGGTCAGAAAATTTTGGAAAAAATATTTTTAAACTCAGCTCGATGAGAGCTTTCGATTGATATAACATTTGGCCCATTTAAATCCATTTTAGAAAAAAGTTTTTTTTGGCCGAAAATTTCGGAGGAAAAAATCACCCAAATTTTAAAAAAATCGTAACTTCACCAAAGTAGACCTTTTTGAAACATTTTAAAGGGGTATTCTATGCAGAAAAATCTGCTCTATACAGAAAAAATACCTACGACCCGAACCGCCGGCAAAAATGCCGAAATTTTTTAGAAAAACCGAAAAATTTTCGGTTTTTCGAAATTCGACCCCTACACCCCCAATTTCGAATTTTTTCAAAATTTTTTCACCTCAAAAAATTTCTAGTTTTTTATTCGTATTTATAAAGCAAACCCCATCGCAATCCGTCCACCCCAAAAAAAGTTAAGGTCCCCTAAAAAATCCCGAAATTTTCCCAAAAGGGGTACCCTTTGGAATATAGGGGGTGGGACAAAATTTTCGAATTTTGACCCGAAATTCGACCTATTTGGTACTCTGACATGCGCTGAGTACGAATCCAGCGTCAAAAAAATTTTAAAAAAATTCCCCGGGACGTTAGAGTCTCAAAAAGTTTCGCGACATTTTGCCACATTGGCTATAACTTTTTGAGACTCAAGAGGATCCCCAACAAAGTATACCTTTTTCGGAGCCCCAGGGGACGCTCTATAACTTAGGCTATCGAATAGACCTGAAACGACCTTTTAAAAAAAGTCGACTTTTCGACCCCGACACTTTGGACCATAATACCCCCAAAAGTTCACTTGAGACTCTAATGTCCAACACCAAATATCTTCCCAACATCCCACCCTCCAACATCACTCCCAGGCCCAAGAACCCCCTACTTCTCAAAAACGCGTTATAACGCGTTGAAATATTCATCCGGCCATTTTGGTGCCACACTCAATTGCGGCACCAAAACGACCCATCCCAAAAAATTCCCCATAGCGACTTACCTAATAGACCGCAGGCCCCATCCGAATCGCCCAATCCATTCCCGAGATACACCATCGCGACAATTGCGTACACCCCAATAACCCCAAATTTTGCCAAAAACCGTTTGGTCCCAGAAATTTTTGCCCACCAATAACTACCCTTCAAGTTCAGATTTCGGGTCCGGGTTTTTTCCTGCATATATGTACATGTTCCAACTTAGGTTCCTACCAGCAGAAGTTTTTTGCTCCAGGTTCTGGTTCACGAGATATAAAATCACATGGGGTCGTTTCGGCGCAAAGGAAAAGTCATGGCGCCGAGGTCGGATTTTTCCTGAATAGCCCTCAAAAAGTTGTAGGACCCATCCATAACTTTCCGAGGGCTCCCGGCCTTCGGCCGGGAGCCTGAGTTTTTTTAAAATCGAAGTTGGGGTTTTTTTTAGACTATTATAACTAGCTGTGGGTTACGTATGCGATGGCGGCGTTGTGCGTATGCAATTCCCATTAGGATACTCTGGCAGTAAAATTTTGCTCTGCTCGTTGGAAAGCCTAACGGCTTTGGGGCGCGCTTCGCGCGCGGCTAGAAACAGTCACATAATTTATTTAATTTCAACTCTTCCCGTTTTTACCGTGCTTAGCCATTGTTGTATAACATTTTTTAATTATACAACAATGCCCAGGGTACACCACGTGGAGGTGCACGGAGGTAAACGGGCAAACCCTGTACCCCGCCCCATTGGGGTCGGAATTCTTACTTATAATGTTAAAGTGGTCTGACTCTTGGCCATTTTTTATTTATTTTGGCCTTTTTTATTTTTAGAACGTTGAAGTGGTCTCGTTCTCTAAAGAGTGTTGAAGTGGTCTCACTCTTTTGGCCTTTTTTATTTTATTTATTTTGGCCTTTTTTTATTTAGGCCTTTTATTTTTTAGAACGTTGAAGTGGTCTCGTTCTTTTTAAAGAGTGTTGAAGTGGTCTCACTCTTTTGGCCTTTTTTTATTTTTTTATTTATTTTGGCCTTTTTTTTAGAACGTTGAAGTGGTCTCGTTCTTTATAAAGAGTGTTGAAGTGGTCTCACTCTTTTGGCCTTTTTTATTTTTTTTATTTTGGCCTTTTTTTAGAACGTTGAAGTGGTCTCGTTCTTTTTTATAGAGTGTTGAAGTGGTCTCACTCTATTTGGCCTTTTTTATTTTATTTATTTTGGCCTTTTATTTTTTAGAACGTTGAAGTGGTCCCGTTCTTTTTAAAGAGTGTTGAAGTGGTCTCACTCTTTTGGCCTTTTTTATTTTTTTATTTATTTTGGCCTTTTTTATTTTAGAACGTTGAAGTGGTCTCGTTCTTTTTAAAGAGTGTTGAAGTGGTCTCACTCTTTTGGCCTTTTTTTATTTAATTTATTTTGGCCTTTTATTTTTTAGAACGTTGAAGTGGTCTCGTTCTTTTTTAAAGAATGTTGAAGTGGTCTCATTCTTTTTTTACGGCCTTTTTGATTTGTAATGTAAGTTTACCCCTAAAAATTACCCTTAGTTTTTTTGATTTTAAAGTATACCCCTAAGAGAAATTTAACTGAAATTTTAATACTATTTTTTATTTTATATTTTTTCAATACTATTTTTAATCAAAACGGATTCCTCTTGCTACTACATTTCTCATAGAAATATTACCATTATTATCGGGTGTTTTTCCAGGTGCAAATACTCTAATATTCTCCCCACTTCTGCATCTTGAAAAAGCCGTATAAGTCTGACCATGCGCGAATGGTTCATCAAGAATATCAATACCTAAACGTTCGCATGTTTGCCCCTGGGCTTTAGTTATTGTCATACAAAATGCTACCCTTACTGGGAATTGGAATCTTTCAAAACTAACTCCGTCCGGACGCAGTTCCTTATAGCTATTTCTTGCTCTGCAAATTCCCACAACAATACCACGTTCTGAAGAACCACTTATAGTTTCCGCTTCAATTAAATCTTGATGTAAACGCCTAACTATCATTCTGGTACCGTTACATAAACCCTTCTGGGTATTTAAATTTTGAAGTAATACTATTACTGCACCAACTTTAAGCTTAATATTGTGCGCTGGCAATCCCTTAGGTGTTAATCTGTTTAATTGGGCTACTTCATAATCAGCTAAGTTATAAGCAAAAGGGTTCTCACTTGTAGGATTATCTATTGACAAATACTCGTGAAGAGGCGCGTTTATTAAATCAATAATTTCTGAGTTAATCACATCTACTACTCTATTAGTTGGCGAAAGAATTAAACGTTTTAACAAATCTGTAACAGGCGCATCAAAACCTGTGTTAAAAACAAATGCATACAATTCTTGCCTTGAATTAACTCGCATAGCTTCTGGGATTATAACAGAATCGCCTGTTTGCCCTGTTGTACTGTCCCACTGTGCAGAAGGAAGGGGGAGCCTTCCCATACCCCCAAAAGGGGAAACGGGCATGACCCAATCCCCGAGCATGCCGGTTCCGCCCATTTCTGGGAAAAAACCGGCATGAACCGTCCGCACAGTGGTTGTACTGTCCCACTGTCCAGAAGGAAGGGGGAGCCTTCCCATACCCCCAAAAGGGGAAACGGGCGTGACCCAATCCCCGATCATGCCAGCTCCGCCCATTTCTGAGAAAAAACCGGCATGACCCCTCTGCATAGTGGTCATACAAATTCGCTACCCACATCCGTGGGATTTTTTTCACTTAAAAAATGTTTTTCGAAAAAAAAATTCTAAATTAAGGAAAAAAAGTTTTTTTTAAAAAATTCTAAAATTGTGAAAAACATTTTGTTTTTTTTAAATTATAAATTATAAAACTAACCATAATGGTTTGTTTGTAGGTGTTGAGTTAGAGGAAGGAATGTGTTGAAGAAGAAAAATGTTGAAGAAGGAATAAATTGAATTGAAGAAATTTGTTGTTGTAGGAGAAAAAATAAGAATAAGTGAAAATTGTTGTTGTTGTCGAAAAATTTAGATTTTTGGAAAATAGAAAAATTACGTTGATGTTGAATAAAAATAATTTTTTGAATTAAAACATTTTAATTTTTTAGGCTAGAAATGAAAAAAATATATAAAAGTTTAATTAAAAATTAATTTTGGAGTATTTGGAAAAAAAACGACCGTTTCAGTGCCACACTTAAGTGTGGCACCAAAACGACCATGCTAGCTGAATTCCCCAAGGTCGATTACCTATATCTCCATGTTTAAACCCAAACGGAGAAAAAGTTCCCGAAGTAGGACCTTTCAGTGCCACACTCAAGTGTGGCACCAAAATGAACATGCCCAATGAACTCCCCAGGTCCGATTACCTACTACCCCAAATTTCCGCTAAAAAGCCCCAGCAGTTCCACATTAAAGTAAAATTAAATTTTAGGGGGATTTTTAAAAAATTTAAAAAAAATAAAAAAATGGAAAAATAAAAGCTGCAGCCCTTTTTTCGACAAAAGGGAACATGGAAAAATGGTCAAACTCGAAAAAAGACCAAACGGGGCAAAAACTCGTTGGGATTATAGGTAATCGGTCATGGGGAATTCAATGAGCATGGTTATTTTGGTGCCACACTCAAGTGTGGCAATGAAACGTCCAAATGAAAAATTCAGCTGCTCATAGCGGTTTTTTGGCGGCCTGGGGTTTTTCGCGTCAGGGAGTGATCTTGTAGGGTAGGGTGGGAGGAAGATTTGAGTAGTTGAACACTTGAGTCTGCGATCGACTTTTGCGTGTCATATGAGTCTGAGAGAACCGCCCCCCCCCCCCCAAAGTTCGACACTCTCTAACTTTTGCCAAAATGGTCAGAAAATTTTGGAAAAAATATTTTTAAACTCAGCTCG
Source organism: Meloidogyne luci (assembly GCA_902706615.1). NCBI lineage: Eukaryota > Metazoa > Nematoda > Chromadorea > Rhabditida > Meloidogynidae > Meloidogyne > Meloidogyne luci. The sequence goes on along the minus strand of CACSLI010000256.1, from coordinate 26,339 downwards.
ATGAGAGCTTTCGATTGATATAACATTTGGCCCATTTAAATCCATTTTAGAAAAAAGTTTTTTTTGGCCGAAAATTTCGGAGGAAAAAATCACCCAAATTTTAAAAAAATCGTAACTTCACCAAAGTAGACCTTTTTGAAACATTTTAAAGGGGTATTCTATGCAGAAAAATCTGCTCTATACAGAAAAAATACCTACGACCCGAACCGCCGGCAAAAATGCCGAAATTTTTTAGAAAAACCGAAAAATTTTCGGTTTTTCGAAATTCGACCCCTACACCCCCAATTTCGAATTTTTTCAAAATTTTTTCACCTCAAAAAATTTCTAGTTTTTTATTCGTATTTATAAAGCAAACCCCATCGCAATCCGTCCACCCCAAAAAAAGTTAAGGTCCCCTAAAAAATCCCGAAATTTTCCCAAAAGGGGTACCCTTTGGAATATAGGGGGTGGGACAAAATTTTCGAATTTTGACCCGAAATTCGACCTATTTGGTACTCTGACATGCGCTGAGTACGAATCCAGCGTCAAAAAATTTTAAAAAAATTCCCCGGGACGTTAGAGTCTCAAAAAGTTTCGCGACATTTTGCCACATTGGCTATAACTTTTTGAGACTCAAGAGGATCCCCAACAAAGTATACCTTTTTCGGAGCCCCAGGGGACGCTCTATAACTTAGGCTATCGAATAGACCTGAAACGACCTTTTAAAAAAAGTCGACTTTTCGACCCCGACACTTTGGACCATAATACCCCCAAAAGTTCACTTGAGACTCTAATGTCCAACACCAAATATCTTCCCAACATCCCACCCTCCAACATCACTCCCAGGCCCAAGAACCCCCTACTTCTCAAAAACGCGTTATAACGCGTTGAAATATTCATCCGGCCATTTTGGTGCCACACTCAATTGCGGCACCAAAACGACCCATCCCAAAAAATTCCCCATAGCGACTTACCTAATAGACCGCAGGCCCCATCCGAATCGCCCAATCCATTCCCGAGATACACCATCGCGACAATTGCGTACACCCCAATAACCCCAAATTTTGCCAAAAACCGTTTGGTCCCAGAAATTTTTGCCCACCAATAACTACCCTTCAAGTTCAGATTTCGGGTCCGGGTTTTTTCCTGCATATATGTACATGTTCCAACTTAGGTTCCTACCAGCAGAAGTTTTTTGCTCCAGGTTCTGGTTCACGAGATATAAAATCACATGGGGTCGTTTCGGCGCAAAGGAAAAGTCATGGCGCCGAGGTCGGATTTTTCCTGAATAGCCCTCAAAAAGTTGTAGGACCCATCCATAACTTTCCGGGGGCTCCCGGCCTTCGGCCGGGAGCCTGAGTTTTTTTAAAATCGAAGTTGGGGTTTTTTTTAGACTATTATAACTAGCTGTGGGTTACGTATGCGATGGCGGCGTTGTGCGTATGCAATTCCCATTAGGATACTCTGGCAGTAAAATTTTGCTCTGCTCGTTGGAAAGCCTAACGGCTTTGGGGCGCGCTTCGCGCGCGGCTAGAAACAGTCACATAATTTATTTAATTTCAACTCTTCCCGTTTTTACCGTGCTTAGCCATTGTTGTATAACATTTTTTAATTATACAACAATGCCCAGGGTACACCACGTGGAGGTGCACGGAGGTAAACGGGCAAACCCTGTACCCCGCCCCATTGGGGTCGGAATTCTTACTTATAATGTTAAAGTGGTCTGACTCTTGGCCATTTTTTATTTATTTTGGCCTTTTTTATTTTTAGAACGTTGAAGTGGTCTCGTTCTCTAAAGAGTGTTGAAGTGGTCTCACTCTTTTGGCCTTTTTTATTTTATTTATTTTGGCCTTTTTTTATTTAGGCCTTTTATTTTTTAGAACGTTGAAGTGGTCTCGTTCTTTTTAAAGAGTGTTGAAGTGGTCTCACTCTTTTGGCCTTTTTTTATTTTTTTATTTATTTTGGCCTTTTTTTTAGAACGTTGAAGTGGTCTCGTTCTTTATAAAGAGTGTTGAAGTGGTCTCACTCTTTTGGCCTTTTTTATTTTTTTTATTTTGGCCTTTTTTTAGAACGTTGAAGTGGTCTCGTTCTTTTTTATAGAGTGTTGAAGTGGTCTCACTCTATTTGGCCTTTTTTATTTTATTTATTTTGGCCTTTTATTTTTTAGAACGTTGAAGTGGTCCCGTTCTTTTTAAAGAGTGTTGAAGTGGTCTCACTCTTTTGGCCTTTTTTATTTTTTTATTTATTTTGGCCTTTTTTATTTTAGAACGTTGAAGTGGTCTCGTTCTTTTTAAAGAGTGTTGAAGTGGTCTCACTCTTTTGGCCTTTTTTTATTTAATTTATTTTGGCCTTTTATTTTTTAGAACGTTGAAGTGGTCTCGTTCTTTTTTAAAGAATGTTGAAGTGGTCTCATTCTTTTTTTACGGCCTTTTTGATTTGTAATGTAAGTTTACCCCTAAAAATTACCCTTAGTTTTTTTGATTTTAAAGTATACCCCTAAGAGAAATTTAACTGAAATTTTAATACTATTTTTTATTTTATATTTTTTCAATACTATTTTTAATCAAAACGGATTCCTCTTGCTACTACATTTCTCATAGAAATATTACCATTATTATCGGGTGTTTTTCCAGGTGCAAATACTCTAATATTCTCCCCACTTCTGCATCTTGAAAAAGCCGTATAAGTCTGACCATGCGCGAATGGTTCATCAAGAATATCAATACCTAAACGTTCGCATGTTTGCCCCTGGGCTTTAGTTATTGTCATACAAAATGCTACCCTTACTGGGAATTGGAATCTTTCAAAACTAACTCCGTCCGGACGCAGTTCCTTATAGCTATTTCTTGCTCTGCAAATTCCCACAACAATACCACGTTCTGAAGAACCACTTATAGTTTCCGCTTCAATTAAATCTTGATGTAAACGCCTAACTATCATTCTGGTACCGTTACATAAACCCTTCTGGGTATTTAAATTTTGAAGTAATACTATTACTGCACCAACTTTAAGCTTAATATTGTGCGCTGGCAATCCCTTAGGTGTTAATCTGTTTAATTGGGCTACTTCATAATCAGCTAAGTTATAAGCAAAAGGGTTCTCACTTGTAGGATTATCTATTGACAAATACTCGTGAAGAGGCGCGTTTATTAAATCAATAATTTCTGAGTTAATCACATCTACTACTCTATTAGTTGGCGAAAGAATTAAACGTTTTAACAAATCTGTAACAGGCGCATCAAAACCTGTGTTAAAAACAAATGCATACAATTCTTGCCTTGAATTAACTCGCATAGCTTCTGGGATTATAACAGAATCGCCTGTTTGCCCTGTTGTACTGTCCCACTGTGCAGAAGGAAGGGGGAGCCTTCCCATACCCCCAAAAGGGGAAACGGGCATGACCCAATCCCCGAGCATGCCGGTTCCGCCCATTTCTGGGAAAAAACCGGCATGAACCGTCCGCACAGTGGTTGTACTGTCCCACTGTCCAGAAGGAAGGGGGAGCCTTCCCATACCCCCAAAAGGGGAAACGGGCGTGACCCAATCCCCGATCATGCCAGCTCCGCCCATTTCTGAGAAAAAACCGGCATGACCCCTCTGCATAGTGGTCATACAAATTCGCTACCCACATCCGTGGGATTTTTTTCACTTAAAAAATGTTTTTCGAAAAAAAATTCTAAATTAAGGAAAAAAAGTTTTTTTTAAAAAATTCTAAAATTGTGAAAAACATTTTGTTTTTTTTAAATTATAAATTATAAAACTAACCATAATGGTTTGTTTGTAGGTGTTGAGTTAGAGGAAGGAATGTGTTGAAGAAGAAAAATGTTGAAGAAGGAATAAATTGAATTGAAGAAATTTGTTGTTGTAGGAGAAAAAATAAGAATAAGTGAAAATTGTTGTTGTTGTCGAAAAATTTAGATTTTTGGAAAATAGAAAAATTACGTTGATGTTGAATAAAAATAATTTTTTGAATTAAAACATTTTAATTTTTTAGGCTAGAAATGAAAAAAATATATAAAAGTTTAATTAAAAATTAATTTTGGAGTATTTGGAAAAAAACGACCGTTTCAGTGCCACACTTAAGTGTGGCACCAAAACGACCATGCTAGCTGAATTCCCCAAGGTCGATTACCTATATCTCCATGTTTAAACCCAAACGGAGAAAAAGTTCCCGAAGTAGGACCTTTCAGTGCCACACTCAAGTGTGGCACCAAAATGAACATGCCCAATGAACTCCCCAGGTCCGATTACCTACTACCCCAAATTTCCGCTAAAAAGCCCCAGCAGTTCCACATTAAAGTAAAATTAAATTTTAGGGGGATTTTTAAAAAATTTAAAAAAAATAAAAAAATGGAAAAATAAAAGCTGCAGCCCTTTTTTCGACAAAAGGGAACATGGAAAAATGGTCAAACTCGAAAAAAGACCAAACGGGGCAAAAACTCGTTGGGATTATAGGTAATCGGTCATGGGGAATTCAATGAGCATGGTTATTTTGGTGCCACACTCAAGTGTGGCAATGAAACGTCCAAATGAAAAATTCAGCTGCTCATAGCGGTTTTTTGGCGGCCTGGGGTTTTTCGCGTCAGGGAGTGATCTTGTAGGGTAGGGTGGGAGGAAGATTTGAGTAGTTGAACACTTGAGTCTGCGATCGACTTTTGCGTGTCATATGAGTCTGAGAGAACCGCCCCCCCCCCCCCAAAGTTCGACACTCTCTAACTTTTGCCAAAATGGTCAGAAAATTTTGGAAAAAATATTTTTAAACTCAGCTCGATGAGAGCTTTCGATTGATATAACATTTGGCCCATTTAAATCCATTTTAGAAAAAAGTTTTTTTTGGCCGAAAATTTCGGAGGAAAAAATCACCCAAATTTTAAAAAAATCGTAACTTCACCAAAGTAGACCTTTTTGAAACATTTTAAAGGGGTATTCTATGCAGAAAAATCTGCTCTATACAGAAAAAATACCTACGACCCGAACCGCCGGCAAAAATGCCGAAATTTTTTAGAAAAACCGAAAAATTTTCGGTTTTTCGAAATTCGACCCCTACACCCCCAATTTCGAATTTTTTCAAAATTTTTTCACCTCAAAAAATTTCTAGTTTTTTATTCGTATTTATAAAGCAAACCCCATCGCAATCCGTCCACCCCAAAAAAAGTTAAGGTCCCCTAAAAAATCCCGAAATTTTCCCAAAAGGGGTACCCTTTGGAATATAGGGGGTGGGACAAAATTTTCGAATTTTGACCCGAAATTCGACCTATTTGGTACTCTGACATGCGCTGAGTACGAATCCAGCGTCAAAAAAATTTTAAAAAAATTCCCCGGGACGTTAGAGTCTCAAAAAGTTTCGCGACATTTTGCCACATTGGCTATAACTTTTTGAGACTCAAGAGGATCCCCAACAAAGTATACCTTTTTCGGAGCCCCAGGGGACGCTCTATAACTTAGGCTATCGAATAGACCTGAAACGACCTTTTAAAAAAAGTCGACTTTTCGACCCCGACACTTTGGACCATAATACCCCCAAAAGTTCACTTGAGACTCTAATGTCCAACACCAAATATCTTCCCAACATCCCACCCTCCAACATCACTCCCAGGCCCAAGAACCCCCTACTTCTCAAAAACGCGTTATAACGCGTTGAAATATTCATCCGGCCATTTTGGTGCCACACTCAATTGCGGCACCAAAACGACCCATCCCAAAAAATTCCCCATAGCGACTTACCTAATAGACCGCAGGCCCCATCCGAATCGCCCAATCCATTCCCGAGATACACCATCGCGACAATTGCGTACACCCCAATAACCCCAAATTTTGCCAAAAACCGTTTGGTCCCAGAAATTTTTGCCCACCAATAACTACCCTTCAAGTTCAGATTTCGGGTCCGGGTTTTTTCCTGCATATATGTACATGTTCCAACTTAGGTTCCTACCAGCAGAAGTTTTTTGCTCCAGGTTCTGGTTCACGAGATATAAAATCACATGGGGTCGTTTCGGCGCAAAGGAAAAGTCATGGCGCCGAGGTCGGATTTTTCCTGAATAGCCCTCAAAAAGTTGTAGGACCCATCCATAACTTTCCGGGGGCTCCCGGCCTTCGGCCGGGAGCCTGAGTTTTTTTAAAATCGAAGTTGGGGTTTTTTTTAGTATAATATAACTAGCTGTGGGTTACGTATGCGATGGCGGCGTTGTGCGTATGCAATTCCCATTAGGATACTCTGGCAGTAAAATTTTGCTCTGCTCGTTGGAAAGCCTAACGGCTTTGGGGCGCGCTTCGCGCGCGGCTAGAAACAGTCACATAATTTCCCATTGGGGTCGGAATTCTTACTTATAATGTTAAAGTGGTCTGACTCTTGGCCATTTTTTATTTATTTTGGCCTTTTTTATTTTTAGAACGTTGAAGTGGTCTCGTTCTCTAAAGAGTGTTGAAGTGGTCTCACTCTTTTGGCCTTTTTTATTTTATTTATTTTGGCCTTTTTTTATTTAGGCCTTTTATTTTTTAGAACGTTGAAGTGGTCTCGTTCTTTTTAAAGAGTGTTGAAGTGGTCTCACTCTTTTGGCCTTTTTTTATTTTTTTATTTATTTTGGCCTTTTTTTTAGAACGTTGAAGTGGTCTCGTTCTTTATAAAGAGTGTTGAAGTGGTCTCACTCTTTTGGCCTTTTTTATTTTTTTTATTTTGGCCTTTTTTTAGAACGTTGAAGTGGTCTCGTTCTTTTTTATAGAGTGTTGAAGTGGTCTCACTCTATTTGGCCTTTTTTATTTTATTTATTTTGGCCTTTTATTTTTTAGAACGTTGAAGTGGTCCCGTTCTTTTTAAAGAGTGTTGAAGTGGTCTCACTCTTTTGGCCTTTTTTATTTTTTTATTTATTTTGGCCTTTTTTATTTTAGAACGTTGAAGTGGTCTCGTTCTTTTTAAAGAGTGTTGAAGTGGTCTCACTCTTTTGGCCTTTTTTTATTTAATTTATTTTGGCCTTTTATTTTTTAGAACGTTGAAGTGGTCTCGTTCTTTTTTAAAGAATGTTGAAGTGGTCTCATTCTTTTTTTACGGCCTTTTTGATTTGTAATGTAAGTTTACCCCTAAAAATTACCCTTAGTTTTTTTGATTTTAAAGTATACCCCTAAGAGAAATTTAACTGAAATTTTAATACTATTTTTTATTTTATATTTTTTCAATACTATTTTTAATCAAAACGGATTCCTCTTGCTACTACATTTCTCATAGAAATATTACCATTATTATCGGGTGTTTTTCCAGGTGCAAATACTCTAATATTCTCCCCACTTCTGCATCTTGAAAAAGCCGTATAAGTCTGACCATGCGCGAATGGTTCATCAAGAATATCAATACCTAAACGTTCGCATGTTTGCCCCTGGGCTTTAGTTATTGTCATACAAAATGCTACCCTTACTGGGAATTGGAATCTTTCAAAACTAACTCCGTCCGGACGCAGTTCCTTATAGCTATTTCTTGCTCTGCAAATTCCCACAACAATACCACGTTCTGAAGAACCACTTATAGTTTCCGCTTCAATTAAATCTTGATGTAAACGCCTAACTATCATTCTGGTACCGTTACATAAACCCTTCTGGGTATTTAAATTTTGAAGTAATACTATTACTGCACCAACTTTAAGCTTAATATTGTGCGCTGGCAATCCCTTAGGTGTTAATCTGTTTAATTGGGCTACTTCATAATCAGCTAAGTTATAAGCAAAAGGGTTCTCACTTGTAGGATTATCTATTGACAAATACTCGTGAAGAGGCGCGTTTATTAAATCAATAATTTCTGAGTTAATCACATCTACTACTCTATTAGTTGGCGAAAGAATTAAACGTTTTAACAAATCTGTAACAGGCGCATCAAAACCTGTGTTAAAAACAAATGCATACAATTCTTGCCTTGAATTAACTCGCATAGCTTCTGGGATTATAACAGAATCGCCTGTTTGCCCTGTTGTACTGTCCCACTGTGCAGAAGGAAGGGGGAGCCTTCCCATACCCCCAAAAGGGGAAACGGGCATGACCAAATCCCCGAGCATGCCGGTTCCGCCCATTTCTGGGAAAAAACCGGCATGAACCGTCCGCACAGTGGTTGTACTGTCCCACTGTCCAGAAGGAAGGGGGAGCCTTCCCATACCCCCAAAAGGGGAAACGGGCGTGACCCAATCCCCGATCATGCCAGCTCCGCCCATTTCTGAGAAAAAACCGGCATGACCCCTCTGCATAGTGGTCATACAAATTCGCTACCCACATCCGTGGGATTTTTTTCACTTAAAAAATGTTTTTCGAAAAAAAATTCTAAATTAAGGAAAAAAAGTTTTTTTTAAAAAATTCTAAAATTGTGAAAAACATTTTGTTTTTTTTAAATTATAAATTATAAAACTAACCATAATGGTTTGTTTGTAGGTGTTGAGTTAGTTGGTGTTGAACACCTGAAAAATAAAAATTGTTTTTTGAAAAAAATTTATAAAATAAAAAACAAACCAAAAGGGTTTGTTTGTAGATGTAGAGTTGATGAAGTGTTGTTGAAGAAGGAATAAATTGAATTGAAGAAATTTGTTGTTGTAGGAGAAAAAATAAGAATAAGTGAAAATTGTTGTTGTTGTCGAAAAATTTAGATTTTTGGAAAATAGAAAAATTACGTTGATGTTGAATAAAAATAATTTTTTGAATTAAAACATTTTAATTTTTTAGGCTAGAAATGAAAAAAATATATAAAAGTTTAATTAAAAATTAATTTTGGAGTATTTGGAAAAAAACGACCGTTTCAGTGCCACACTTAAGTGTGGCACCAAAACGACCATGCTAGCTGAATTCCCCAAGGTCGATTACCTATATCTCCATGTTTAAACCCAAACGGAGAAAAAGTTCCCGAAGTAGGACCTTTCAGTGCCACACTCAAGTGTGGCACCAAAATGAACATGCCCAATGAACTCCCCAGGTCCGATTACCTACTACCCCAAATTTCCGCTAAAAAGCCCCAGCAGTTCCACATTAAAGTAAAATTAAATTTTAGGGGGATTTTTAAAAAATTTAAAAAAAATAAAAAAATGGAAAAATAAAAGCTGCAGCCCTTTTTTCGACAAAAGGGAACATGGAAAAATGGTCAAACTCGAAAAAAGACCAAACGGGGCAAAAACTCGTTGGGATTATAGGTAATCGGTCATGGGGAATTCAATGAGCATGGTTATTTTGGTGCCACACTCAAGTGTGGCAATGAAACGTCCAAATGAAAAATTCAGCTGCTCATAGCGGTTTTTTGGCGGCCTGGGGTTTTTCGCGTCAGGGAGTGATCTTGTAGGGTAGGGTGGGAGGAAGATTTGAGTAGTTGAACACTTGAGTCTGCGATCGACTTTTGCGTGTCATATGAGTCTGAGAGAACCGCCCCCCCCCCCCCCCCCCCCCAAAGTTCGACACTCTCTAACTTTTGCCAAAATGGTCAGAAAATTTTGGAAAAAATATTTTTAAACTCAGCTCGATGAGAGCTTTCGATTGATATAACATTTGGCCCATTTAAATCCATTTTAGAAAAAAGTTTTTTTTGGCCGAAAATTTCGGAGGAAAAAATCACCCAAATTTTAAAAAAATCGTAACTTCACCAAAGTAGACCTTTTTGAAACATTTTAAAGGGGTATTCTATGCAGAAAAATCTGCTCTATACAGAAAAAATACCTACGACCCGAACCGCCGGCAAAAATGCCGAAATTTTTTAGAAAAACCGAAAAATTTTCGGTTTTTCGAAATTCGACCCCTACACCCCCAATTTCGAATTTTTTCAAAATTTTTTCACCTCAAAAAATTTCTAGTTTTTTATTCGTATTTATAAAGCAAACCCCATCGCAATCCGTCCACCCCAAAAAAAGTTAAGGTCCCCTAAAAAATCCCGAAATTTTCCCAAAAGGGGTACCCTTTGGAATATAGGGGGTGGGACAAAATTTTCGAATTTTGACCCGAAATTCGACCTATTTGGTACTCTGACATGCGCTGAGTACGAATCCAGCGTCAAAAAAATTTTAAAAAAATTCCCCGGGACGTTAGAGTCTCAAAAAGTTTCGCGACATTTTGCCACATTGGCTATAACTTTTTGAGACTCAAGAGGATCCCCAACAAAGTATACCTTTTTCGGAGCCCCAGGGGACGCTCTATAACTTAGGCTATCGAATAGACCTGAAACGACCTTTTAAAAAAAGTCGACTTTTCGACCCCGACACTTTGGACCATAATACCCCCAAAAGTTCACTTGAGACTCTAATGTCCAACACCAAATATCTTCCCAACATCCCACCCTCCAACATCACTCCCAGGCCCAAGAACCCCCTACTTCTCAAAAACGCGTTATAACGCGTTGAAATATTCATCCGGCCATTTTGGTGCCACACTCAATTGCGGCACCAAAACGACCCATCCCAAAAAATTCCCCATAGCGACTTACCTAATAGACCGCAGGCCCCATCCGAATCGCCCAATCCATTCCCGAGATACACCATCGCGACAATTGCGTACACCCCAATAACCCCAAATTTTGCCAAAAACCGTTTGGTCCCAGAAATTTTTGCCCACCAATAACTACCCTTCAAGTTCAGATTTCGGGTCCGGGTTTTTTCCTGCATATATGTACATGTTCCAACTTAGGTTCCTACCAGCAGAAGTTTTTTGCTCCAGGTTCTGGTTCACGAGATATAAAATCACATGGGGTCGTTTCGGCGCAAAGGAAAAGTCATGGCGCCGAGGTCGGATTTTTCCTGAATAGCCCTCAAAAAGTTGTAGGACCCATCCATAACTTTCCGGGGGCTCCCGGCCTTCGGCCGGGAGCCTGAGTTTTTTTAAAATCGAAGTTGGGGTTTTTTTTAGACTATTATAACTAGCTGTGGGTTACGTATGCGATGGCGGCGTTGTGCGTATGCAATTCCCATTAGGATACTCTGGCAGTAAAATTTTGCTCTGCTCGTTGGAAAGCCTAACGGCTTTGGGGCGCGCTTCGCGCGCGGCTAGAAACAGTCACATAATTTATTTAATTTCAACTCTTCCCGTTTTTACCGTGCTTAGCCATTGTTGTATAACATTTTTTAATTATACAACAATGCCCAGGGTACACCACGTGGAGGTGCACGGAGGTAAACGGGCAAACCCTGTACCCCGCCCCATTGGGGTCGGAATTCTTACTTATAATGTTAAAGTGGTCTGACTCTTGGCCATTTTTTATTTATTTTGGCCTTTTTTATTTTTAGAACGTTGAAGTGGTCTCGTTCTCTAAAGAGTGTTGAAGTGGTCTCACTCTTTTGGCCTTTTTTATTTTATTTATTTTGGCCTTTTTTTATTTAGGCCTTTTATTTTTTAGAACGTTGAAGTGGTCTCGTTCTTTTTAAAGAGTGTTGAAGTGGTCTCACTCTTTTGGCCTTTTTTTATTTTTTTATTTATTTTGGCCTTTTTTTTAGAACGTTGAAGTGGTCTCGTTCTTTATAAAGAGTGTTGAAGTGGTCTCACTCTTTTGGCCTTTTTTATTTTTTTTATTTTGGCCTTTTTTTAGAACGTTGAAGTGGTCTCGTTCTTTTTTATAGAGTGTTGAAGTGGTCTCACTCTATTTGGCCTTTTTTATTTTATTTATTTTGGCCTTTTATTTTTTAGAACGTTGAAGTGGTCCCGTTCTTTTTAAAGAGTGTTGAAGTGGTCTCACTCTTTTGGCCTTTTTTATTTTTTTATTTATTTTGGCCTTTTTTATTTTAGAACGTTGAAGTGGTCTCGTTCTTTTTAAAGAGTGTTGAAGTGGTCTCACTCTTTTGGCCTTTTTTTATTTAATTTATTTTGGCCTTTTATTTTTTAGAACGTTGAAGTGGTCTCGTTCTTTTTTAAAGAATGTTGAAGTGGTCTCATTCTTTTTTTACGGCCTTTTTGATTTGTAATGTAAGTTTACCCCTAAAAATTACCCTTAGTTTTTTTGATTTTAAAGTATACCCCTAAGAGAAATTTAACTGAAATTTTAATACTATTTTTTATTTTATATTTTTTCAATACTATTTTTAATCAAAACGGATTCCTCTTGCTACTACATTTCTCATAGAAATATTACCATTATTATCGGGTGTTTTTCCAGGTGCAAATACTCTAATATTCTCCCCACTTCTGCATCTTGAAAAAGCCGTATAAGTCTGACCATGCGCGAATGGTTCATCAAGAATATCAATACCTAAACGTTCGCATGTTTGCCCCTGGGCTTTAGTTATTGTCATACAAAATGCTACCCTTACTGGGAATTGGAATCTTTCAAAACTAACTCCGTCCGGACGCAGTTCCTTATAGCTATTTCTTGCTCTGCAAATTCCCACAACAATACCACGTTCTGAAGAACCACTTATAGTTTCCGCTTCAATTAAATCTTGATGTAAACGCCTAACTATCATTCTGGTACCGTTACATAAACCCTTCTGGGTATTTAAATTTTGAAGTAATACTATTACTGCACCAACTTTAAGCTTAATATTGTGCGCTGGCAATCCCTTAGGTGTTAATCTGTTTAATTGGGCTACTTCATAATCAGCTAAGTTATAAGCAAAAGGGTTCTCACTTGTAGGATTATCTATTGACAAATACTCGTGAAGAGGCGCGTTTATTAAATCAATAATTTCTGAGTTAATCACATCTACTACTCTATTAGTTGGCGAAAGAATTAAACGTTTTAACAAATCTGTAACAGGCGCATCAAAACCTGTGTTAAAAACAAATGCATACAATTCTTGCCTTGAATTAACTCGCATAGCTTCTGGGATTATAACAGAATCGCCTGTTTGCCCTGTTGTACTGTCCCACTGTGCAGAAGGAAGGGGGAGCCTTCCCATACCCCCAAAAGGGGAAACGGGCATGACCCAATCCCCGAGCATGCCGGTTCCGCCCATTTCTGGGAAAAAACCGGCATGAACCGTCCGCACAGTGGTTGTACTGTCCCACTGTCCAGAAGGAAGGGGGAGCCTTCCCATACCCCCAAAAGGGGAAACGGGCGTGACCCAATCCCCGATCATGCCAGCTCCGCCCATTTCTGAGAAAAAACCGGCATGACCCCTCTGCATAGTGGTCATACAAATTCGCTACCCACATCCGTGGGATTTTTTTCACTTAAAAAATGTTTTTCGAAAAAAAATTCTAAATTAAGGAAAAAAAGTTTTTTTTAAAAAATTCTAAAATTGTGAAAAACATTTTGTTTTTTTTAAATTATAAATTATAAAACTAACCATAATGGTTTGTTTGTAGGTGTTGAGTTAGAGGAAGGAATGTGTTGAAGAAGAAAAATGTTGAAGAAGGAATAAATTGAATTGAAGAAATTTGTTGTTGTAGGAGAAAAAATAAGAATAAGTGAAAATTGTTGTTGTTGTCGAAAAATTTAGATTTTTGGAAAATAGAAAAATTACGTTGATGTTGAATAAAAATAATTTTTTGAATTAAAACATTTTAATTTTTTAGGCTAGAAATGAAAAAAATATATAAAAGTTTAATTAAAAATTAATTTTGGAGTATTTGGAAAAAAACGACCGTTTCAGTGCCACACTTAAGTGTGGCACCAAAACGACCATGCTAGCTGAATTCCCCAAGGTCGATTACCTATATCTCCATGTTTAAACCCAAACGGAGAAAAAGTTCCCGAAGTAGGACCTTTCAGTGCCACACTCAAGTGTGGCACCAAAATGAACATGCCCAATGAACTCCCCAGGTCCGATTACCTACTACCCCAAATTTCCGCTAAAAAGCCCCAGCAGTTCCACATTAAAGTAAAATTAAATTTTAGGGGGATTTTTAAAAAATTTAAAAAAAATAAAAAAATGGAAAAATAAAAGCTGCAGCCCTTTTTTCGACAAAAGGGAACATGGAAAAATGGTCAAACTCGAAAAAAGACCAAACGGGGCAAAAACTCGTTGGGATTATAGGTAATCGGTCATGGGGAATTCAATGAGCATGGTTATTTTGGTGCCACACTCAAGTGTGGCAATGAAACGTCCAAATGAAAAATTCAGCTGCTCATAGCGGTTTTTTGGCGGCCTGGGGTTTTTCGCGTCAGGGAGTGATCTTGTAGGGTAGGGTGGGAGGAAGATTTGAGTAGTTGAACACTTGAGTCTGCGATCGACTTTTGCGTGTCATATGAGTCTGAGAGAACCGCCCCCCCCCCCCCCCCCCCAAAGTTCGACACTCTCTAACTTTTGCCAAAATGGTCAGAAAATTTTGGAAAAAATATTTTTAAACTCAGCTCGATGAGAGCTTTCGATTGATATAACATTTGGCCCATTTAAATCCATTTTAGAAAAAAGTTTTTTTTGGCCGAAAATTTCGGAGGAAAAAATCACCCAAATTTTAAAAAAATCGTAACTTCACCAAAGTAGACCTTTTTGAAACATTTTAAAGGGGTATTCTATGCAGAAAAATCTGCTCTATACAGAAAAAATACCTACGACCCGAACCGCCGGCAAAAATGCCGAAATTTTTTAGAAAAACCGAAAAATTTTCGGTTTTTCGAAATTCGACCCCTACACCCCCAATTTCGAATTTTTTCAAAATTTTTTCACCTCAAAAAATTTCTAGTTTTTTATTCGTATTTATAAAGCAAACCCCATCGCAATCCGTCCACCCCAAAAAAAGTTAAGGTCCCCTAAAAAATCCCGAAATTTTCCCAAAAGGGGTACCCTTTGGAATATAGGGGGTGGGACAAAATTTTCGAATTTTGACCCGAAATTCGACCTATTTGGTACTCTGACATGCGCTGAGTACGAATCCAGCGTCAAAAAAATTTTAAAAAATTCCCCGGGACGTTAGAGTCTCAAAAAGTTTCGCGACATTTTGCCACATTGGCTATAACTTTTTGAGACTCAAGAGGATCCCCAACAAAGTATACCTTTTTCGGAGCCCCAGGGGACGCTCTATAACTTAGGCTATCGAATAGACCTGAAACGACCTTTTAAAAAAAGTCGACTTTTCGACCCCGACACTTTGGACCATAATACCCCCAAAAGTTCACTTGAGACTCTAATGTCCAACACCAAATATCTTCCCAACATCCCACCCTCCAACATCACTCCCAGGCCCAAGAACCCCCTACTTCTCAAAAACGCGTTATAACGCGTTGAAATATTCATCCGGCCATTTTGGTGCCACACTCAATTGCGGCACCAAAACGACCCATCCCAAAAAATTCCCCATAGCGACTTACCTAATAGACCGCAGGCCCCATCCGAATCGCCCAATCCATTCCCGAGATACACCATCGCGACAATTGCGTACACCCCAATAACCCCAAATTTTGCCAAAAACCGTTTGGTCCCAGAAATTTTTGCCCACCAATAACTACCCTTCAAGTTCAGATTTCGGGTCCGGGTTTTTTCCTGCATATATGTACATGTTCCAACTTAGGTTCCTACCAGCAGAAGTTTTTTGCTCCAGGTTCTGGTTCACGAGATATAAAATCACATGGGGTCGTTTCGGCGCAAAGGAAAAGTCATGGCGCCGAGGTCGGATTTTTCCTGAATAGCCCTCAAAAAGTTGTAGGACCCATCCATAACTTTCCGAGGGCTCCCGGCCTTCGGCCGGGAGCCTGAGTTTTTTTAAAATCGAAGTTGGGGTTTTTTTTAGACTATTATAACTAGCTCTGGGTTACGTATGCGATGGCGGTAACTTACGTATGCAATGGCAGTTTAATTTTGCTCTGGGTTTAAATTTTGCTCTGCCCGTTGGAAAGCCTAACGGCTTTGGGGCGCGCTTCGCGCGCGGCTAGAAAGTTTTTTGCTTCTTCATTTAAAGATGGCCTTGGAAATCTCGTCGGGCCTTCGGCCCGCCGCGACTAAACAACATTCTGAATTGCGGGATGGATGCCAATCTCGGGCCTTCGGCCCTCGACTCACTTTTAAAATGCATCGAGGGATGGGTGCAAATCTCGGGCCTTCGGCCCTCGAAAATACGTTGTCTTGCCTTGAGGGATGGATGCATGCTCGGGCCTTCGGCCCGAGCGTTGCTTCGGGCCTTCGGCCCTCGCCCCCAAACTCCTCGGCCTTCGGCCTCGGACCTTCGGCCCTCAAAACTCTTTTGCCTTGCCTCGAGTGATGGATGGAAATCTCGGGCCTTCGGCCCTCGAAAATCCGTTGCCTTCCAACGATGGATGGATGCTCGTGCCTTCGGCCCTCGCACGGCGGGCCTCCGGCCCGCCGTTTGGGGGCCTTCGGCCCCCAAACCTCTTACACACAAAATTTCGACCTTTTGTAACTTTGTACAAAATGGTCAGAAAATTCCTCGGCCTTCGGCCTCGGTGTGCTCGGGCCTTCGGCCCTCGCTCGGCGGGCCTCCGGCCCGCCGTTTGGGGGCCTTCGGCCCCCAAACCTCCCACACACAAAATTTCGACCTTTTGTATCTTTGTACAAAATGGTCAGAAAATTCCTCGGCCTTCGGCCTCGGTGTGCTCGGGCCTTGGCCCTCGCTCGGCGGGCCTCCGGCCCGCCGTTTGGGGGCCTTCGGCCCCCAAACCACCCACATCCAAAATTTCGACCTTTTGTAACTTTGTACAAAATGGTCAGAAAATTTTGCAAAAAATATTTTTGTACTCAGCTCGATGAGAGCTTTCGATTGATATAACATTAGGCCTATTTATGGCCATTTTGAAAAATTTAATTTTTTGGCCGAAAATTTTGGCCGGAAAAATCAACGAATTTTTCAAAAATTCATAACTTTTTCAAAGTTGACCTTTTTGAAAAATTTTAAAAGCCTACAATATGCAGAAAATTCTGCTCTATCCAGGAAAAATACTTTCGGCACGAACCGCCGGCAAAAATCCCGAAATTTTTCCAAAAAACCGAAAAATTTTTGGTTTTTCGAAATTCGACCCCTACGGGTTCAATTTCGACTTTTTTTGAAATTTTCTCCGGTGAAAAAACACCTAATTTTTTACTCGATTTTATGAAGGAAACCCCATCCCAATTCTTCCACCCCAAAAAAAGTTATGGTCCCCCAAAAAATCCCGAAAATCCCCCAAAAGGGGTACCCCTTTGGAAATAAGGGGTGGGACAAAATTTTCGAATTTTGACCCGAAATTCGACTTATATGGTGCTTTGACACCCGCTAAATCCATATCCGGTGTCAGAAAAATTTAAAAAAATTTCCCCGGGACGTTAGAGTCTCAAAAAGATTCGCGACATTTTGCCACATTGGCTATAACTTTTTGAGACTCAAGTGGACCCCCGACATATTATACCTTTTTCGGAGCCCCAGGGGACGCTCTTTCGAATGGGCTATCGAAAACGGATTTGAATTCACTTTACAAAAAGTCGACTTTTCGACCCCGACTCTTTGAGTCATATCACCCCCAAAAGTTCACCCGAGACTCTAATGTCCAACACCAAATATTTTCCCAACATCCAGCCCTCCAACATCACTCCCAGGCGCGAAAACCCCCAAGCCTCCAAAAAACCGCTATAACGCTTTGAAATTTCCATCCGGCCGTTTCAGTGCCACACTGAAGTTCGGCACCAAAACGACCTGTCCCAAAAAATTCCCCATAGCCACTTACCTATTATCCCACTGGCCCCATCCAAATCGCCCAAGCCATCCCCGAGATACACCATCGCGACAATTGCGTACACCCCAATAACCCCACTTTTTGCCAAAACCCGTTTGGTCACAAAAACTTTTGTCGGGGCATAACTACCCTCCAAGTTCAGATTTCAAGTCCGGGTTTTTTCCTGCATATATCTACCTACTCCAACTTAATTTCCTACCAGCAGAAGTTTTTTGCTCCAGGTTCTGGTTCACGAGATATAAAATCACATGGGGTCGTTTCGGCGCAAAGGGAAGGTCGTGGCGCCGGGGTTGGAGTTTTCCTGAATAGCCCTCAAAAAGTTGTAGGACCCTTCCATAACTTTCCGGGGGCTCCCGGCCTTCGGCCGGGAGCCTGAGTTTTTTTAAAATCGAAGTTGGGGTTTTTTTTATACTATTATAACTAGTTGTGCCCATTGGGGTATGGCGGTAAGTTACGTATGCATTGCCTCGACGTATGCTTTGGGTTTAAATTTTGCTCTGCCCGTTGGAAAGCCTAACGGCTTTGGGGCGCGCTTCGCGCGCTGCTAGAAACGGTATATTTTGCCCTGCCTTTTCATTGCTTCGGGCCTTCGGCCCTCGCCGATAAAATTTAGCCATGCCTTTTCATTGCTTCGGGCCTTCGGCCCTCGCCCCCAAACTCCTCGGCCTTCGGCCTCGGTGAATCTTTGCTCTGCCTTCCGGGATGGGTCGCAGCTCGGGCCTTCTGCCCTCGCGATTCATTTTGTATGGGTCTTAAGCTCGGGCCTTCGGCCCTCGCCCCCAAACTCCTCGGCCTTCGGCCTCGGTAGGTCTTTGCTCTGCCTTCAGGGATGGATCTTAAGCTCGGGCCTTCGGCCCTCGCGACCCATTTTGGGATGGATCTTAAGCTCGGGCCTTCGGCCCTCGCGACCCATTTTGGGGGCCTTCGGCCCCCAAGTTACCCACACCCGAAATTTCGACCTTTTGTAACTTTGTACAAAATGGTCAGAAAATTTTGAAAAAAATATTTTCATGCTCAGCTCGATGAGAGCTTTCGATTGATATAACATTTGCCCTATTTTAAGTCATTTTGGAAAAAATAAATTTTTGGCCGAAATTTCGACCGAAAAATTTACGTAATTTTTCAAAAAATCATAACTCCCCAAAAATAAACCCTTTTGAAACATTTTAAAAGCTTAATATATAGCAAAAATTCTGCTTTATTTTATAAAAATATTTATAACACCCCTCAGCCTCGATATACCCCAAAAATTTCAAAAAACCGAAAAATTTTGAATTTTGAAAAAATCGACCCTACCAGGCCTCGGGTGAAATTTTACAAAAATTTAAATAGCTCAAAAAATTTGTAATTTTTTGCTCTATTTTATAAGCTTTAATTCGTTTGGCCACGACAAAAACTCGCAAAGTTACAGTCGATTTAAATTTCACCCAAAAAATTCAAAAGGGGTACCCCTTCAAAAATGGGTCAAAAATTCGACCTCGAGAAAAATATGTTTTATGGTGCTCCAATATGTGCTGAACACGAATCCGAACTCCGTTTATTTTTAAAAATTTTTTCCTCGGAGATATACTCAAAAAACCGACCACTTTTGGCCCCAAAAATGCCACTTTTTTGAGTATAACTCCCCCAGACTCAAGTGTACCCCCAACAAAGTATATATTTTTAGAGGTTTCAAGGGTCGCTCTACAAGATAGGGTACTCAAATCGAGTTTCAATTCACGCGTTAAAAAGTCGGTTTTGGCGAGGTCACTTTGGTGCCCATATCTATGTCAGGAAAAAATCTGAGACTCAAGTGTCCCCCAACAAAATTGTAGTACATTTAGTGCCCTAACATACTAAAAAAGAGTTGAAACCATTGGCCCAAGTTTAACCACTTTTATAATTACATTCCATGGGAGCCTCCCTTCACGTTAGGGGTTTTGGCCATTTTGGACCTTTGGCATTCTATAACTTTGCCCAAAATGGTCAGAAAAAATCAAACCAAATTTTCCCATTACCAACTCATGGAGCTCTATCGAATGGCATATAGTTTGTAAATTGTCGTTGAGTTTCGTCGGACACCATGTGTCATTTTGGGACGAGATGTACAATTTTCGCACTCGCCTACAGGTCGGAGAGTTCATCCAAGCCCTCCCAACTTTTGCATACGATATAGTACATATCCCAACTTAAAATCCTCCCCCCAACCACTTTTTGATCACACTTCAGCCCTCCCCGCTATTTCCATTTGAAAAACCACCCATGGCCGTTTCAGTGCGAAAACGACGTTTTGGTGCCAAGGTCATATTTTTCCTGAATGCGCCTCAAAAAGTTGTAGGACCAATCCACAACCCAAAAAATTCCCCCGCAATTTCTTCTTGAGATTTTAGTTTTTAAAGCGATTTTCTCCCATAAAGAAATCGAACATCAAGATTTTTATTTTTTTTTTTTATTACTTGAGACTCTAATGTCCAACACCAAATATCTTCCCAACATCCCACCCTCCAACATCACTCCCAGGCCCAAGAACCCCCTACTTCTCAAAAACGCGTTATAACGCGTTGAAATATTCATCCGGCCATTTTGGTGCCACACTCAATTGCGGCACCAAAACGACCCATCCCAAAAAATTCCCCATAGCGACTTACCTAATAGACCGCAGGCCCCATCCGAATCGCCCAATCCATTCCCGAGATACACCATCGCGACAATTGCGTACACCCCAATAACCCCAAATTTTGCCAAAAACCGTTTGGTCCCAGAAATTTTTGCCCACCAATAACTACCCTTCAAGTTCAGATTTCGGGTCCGGGTTTTTTCCTGCATATATGTACATGTTCCAACTTAGGTTCCTACCAGCAGAAGTTTTTTGCTCCAGGTTCTGGTTCACGAGATATAAAATCACATGGGGTCGTTTCGGCGCAAAGGAAAAGTCATGGCGCCGAGGTCGGATTTTTCCTGAATAGCCCTCAAAAAGTTGTAGGACCCATCCATAACTTTCCGGGGGCTCCCGGCCTTCGGCCGGGAGCCTGAGTTTTTTAAAATCGAAGTTGGGGTTTTTTTTAGACTATTATAACTAGCTCTGGGTTACGTATGCGATGGCGGTAACTTACGTATGCAATGGCAGTTTAATTTTGCTCTGGGTTTAAATTTTGCTCTGCCCGTTGGAAAGCCTAACGGCTTTGGGGCGCGCTTCGCGCGCGGCTAGAAAGTTTTTTGCTTCTTCATTTAAAGATGGCCTTGGAAATCTCGTCGGGCCTTCGGCCCGCCGCGACTAAACAACATTCTGAATTGCGGGATGGATGCCAATCTCGGGCCTTCGGCCCTCGACTCACTTTTAAAATGCATCGAGGGATGGGTGCAAATCTCGGGCCTTCGGCCCTCGAAAATACGTTGTCTTGCCTTGAGGGATGGATGCATGCTCGGGCCTTCGGCCCGAGCGTTGCTTCGGGCCTTCGGCCCTCGCCCCCAAACTCCTCGGCCTTCGGCCTCGGACCTTCGGCCCTCAAAACTCTTTTGCCTTGCCTCGAGTGATGGATGGAAATCTCGGGCCTTCGGCCCTCGAAAATCCGTTGCCTTCCAACGATGGATGGATGCTCGTGCCTTCGGCCCTCGCACGGCGGGCCTCCGGCCCGCCGTTTGGGGGCCTTCGGCCCCCAAACCTCTTACACACAAAATTTCGACCTTTTGTAACTTTGTACAAAATGGTCAGAAAATTCCTCGGCCTTCGGCCTCGGTGTGCTCGGGCCTTCGGCCCTCGCTCGGCGGGCCTCCGGCCCGCCGTTTGGGGGCCTTCGGCCCCCAAACCTCCCACACACAAAATTTCGACCTTTTGTATCTTTGTACAAAATGGTCAGAAAATTCCTCGGCCTTCGGCCTCGGTGTGCTCGGGCCTTGGCCCTCGCTCGGCGGGCCTCCGGCCCGCCGTTTGGGGGCCTTCGGCCCCCAAACCACCCACATCCAAAATTTCGACCTTTTGTAACTTTGTACAAAATGGTCAGAAAATTTTGCAAAAAATATTTTTGTACTCAGCTCGATGAGAGCTTTCGATTGATATAACATTAGGCCTATTTATGGCCATTTTGAAAAATTTAATTTTTTGGCCGAAAATTTTGGCCGGAAAAATCAACGAATTTTTCAAAAATTCATAACTTTTTCAAAGTTGACCTTTTTGAAAAATTTTAAAAGCCTACAATATGCAGAAAATTCTGCTCTATCCAGGAAAAATACTTTCGGCACGAACCGCCGGCAAAAATCCCGAAATTTTTCCAAAAAAACCGAAAAATTTTTGGTTTTTTCGAAATTCGACCCCTACGGGTTCAATTTCGACTTTTTTTGAAATTTTCTCCGGTGAAAAAACACCTAATTTTTTACTCGATTTTATGAAGGAAACCCCATCCCAATTCTTCCACCCCAAAAAAAGTTATGGTCCCCCAAAAAATCCCGAAAATCCCCCAAAAGGGGTACCCCTTTGGAAATAAGGGGTGGGACAAAATTTTCGAATTTTGACCCGAAATTCGACTTATATGGTGCTTTGACACCCGCTAAATCCATATCCGGTGTCAGAAAAATTTAAAAAAATTTCCCCGGGACGTTAGAGTCTCAAAAAGATTCGCGACATTTTGCCACATTGGCTATAACTTTTTGAGACTCAAGTGGACCCCCGACATATTATACCTTTTTCGGAGCCCCAGGGGACGCTCTTTCGAATGGGCTATCGAAAACGGATTTGAATTCACTTTACAAAAAGTCGACTTTTCGACCCCGACTCTTTGAGTCATATCACCCCCAAAAGTTCACCCGAGACTCTAATGTCCAACACCAAATATTTTCCCAACATCCAGCCCTCCACCATCACTCCCAGGCGCGAAAACCCCCAAGCCTCCAAAAAACCGCTATAACGCTTTGAAATTTTCATCCGGCCATTTCGGTGCCACACTCAAGTGCGGCACCAAAACGACCTATCCCAAAAAATTCCCCGTAGCCACTTACCTAATACCCCGCAGGCCCCACCCGAATCGCCCAAGCCAGTCCCGAGATACACTATCGCGACAATTGCGTACACCCCAATAACCCCACTTTTTGCCAAAACCCGTTTGGTCCCAAAAATTTTTGTCGGGGCATAACTACCCTCCAAGTTCAGATTTCAAGTCCGGGTTTTTTCCTGCATATATCTACCTACTCCAACTTAATTTCCTACCAGCAGAAGTTTTTTGCTCCAGGTTCTGGTTCTCGAGATAGCCAAACTCATGGGGTCGTTTCGGCGCAAAGGGAAAGTCGTGGCGCCGAGGTTAGAGTTTTCCTGAATAGCCCTCAAAAAGTTGTAGGACCCTTCCATAACTTTCCGGGGGCTCCCGGCCTTCGGCCGGGAGCCTGAGTTTTTTTAAAGTTGAAGTTGGGGTTTTTTTTATACTATTATAACTAGCTCTGGGTTACGTATGCGATGGCGGTTGGTTACAGCACTCTGGCGGTAAAATTTTGGGGTGCCCGTTGGAAAGCCTAACGGCTTTGGGGCTCTGGGTAGCTCTGGGTTACGTATGCGATGGCGGTAACTTACGTATGCAATGGCAGTTTAATTTTGCTCTGGGTTTAAATTTTGCTCTGCCCGTTGGAAAGCCTAACGGCTTTGGGGCGCGCTTCGCGCGCGGCTAGAAAGTTTTTTGCTTCTTCATTTAAAGATGGCCTTGGAAATCTCGTCGGGCCTTCGGCCCGCCGCGACTAAACAACATTCTGAATTGCGGGATGGATGCCAATCTCGGGCCTTCGGCCCTCGACTCACTTTTAAAATGCATCGAGGGATGGGTGCAAATCTCGGGCCTTCGGCCCTCGAAAATACGTTGTCTTGCCTTGAGGGATGGATGCATGCTCGGGCCTTCGGCCCGAGCGTTGCTTCGGGCCTTCGGCCCTCGCCCCCAAACTCCTCGGCCTTCGGCCTCGGACCTTCGGCCCTCAAAACTCTTTTGCCTTGCCTCGAGTGATGGATGGAAATCTCGGGCCTTCGGCCCTCGAAAATCCGTTGCCTTCCAACGATGGATGGATGCTCGTGCCTTCGGCCCTCGCACGGCGGGCCTCCGGCCCGCCGTTTGGGGGCCTTCGGCCCCCAAACCTCTTACACACAAAATTTCGACCTTTTGTAACTTTGTACAAAATGGTCAGAAAATTCCTCGGCCTTCGGCCTCGGTGTGCTCGGGCCTTCGGCCCTCGCTCGGCGGGCCTCCGGCCCGCCGTTTGGGGGCCTTCGGCCCCCAAACCTCCCACACACAAAATTTCGACCTTTTGTATCTTTGTACAAAATGGTCAGAAAATTCCTCGGCCTTCGGCCTCGGTGTGCTCGGGCCTTGGCCCTCGCTCGGCGGGCCTCCGGCCCGCCGTTTGGGGGCCTTCGGCCCCCAAACCACCCACATCCAAAATTTCGACCTTTTGTAACTTTGTACAAAATGGTCAGAAAATTTTGCAAAAAATATTTTTGTACTCAGCTCGATGAGAGCTTTCGATTGATATAACATTAGGCCTATTTATGGCCATTTTGAAAAATTTAATTTTTTGGCCGAAAATTTTGGCCGGAAAAAATCAACGAATTTTTCAAAAATTCATAACTTTTTCAAAGTTGACCTTTTTGAAAAATTTTAAAAGCCTACAATATGCAGAAAATTCTGCTCTATCCAGGAAAAATACTTTCGGCACGAACCGCCGGCAAAAATCCCGAAATTTTTCCAAAAAACCGAAAAATTTTTGGTTTTTTCGAAATTCGACCCCTACGGGTTCAATTTCGACTTTTTTTGAAATTTTCTCCGGTGAAAAAACACCTAATTTTTTACTCGATTTTATGAAGGAAACCCCATCCCAATTCTTCCACCCCAAAAAAAGTTATGGTCCCCCAAAAAATCCCGAAAATCCCCCAAAAGGGATTTTCAAAAAAAAAAATCCCCCTTTGGAAATAAGGGGTGGGACAAAATTTTCGAATTTTGACCCGAAATTCGACTTATATGGTGCTTTGACACCCGCTAAATCCATATCCGGTGTCAGAAAAATTTAAAAAAATTTCCCCGGGACGTTAGAGTCTCAAAAAGATTCGCGACATTTTGCCACATTGGCTATAACTTTTTGAGACTCAAGTGGACCCCCGACATATTATACCTTTTTCGGAGCCCCAGGGGACGCTCTTTCGAATGGGCTATCGAAAACGGATTTGAATTCACTTTACAAAAAGTCGACTTTTCGACCCCGACTCTTTGAGTCATATCACCCCCAAAAGTTCACCCGAGACTCTAATGTCCAACACCAAATATTTTCCCAACATCCAGCCCTCCAACATCACTCCCAGGCGCGAAAACCCCCAAGCCTCCAAAAAACCGCTATAACGCTTTGAAATTTTCATCCGGCCATTTCGGTGCCACACTCAAGTGCGGCACCAAAACGACCTATCCCAAAAAATTCCCCGTAGCCACTTACCTAATACCCCGCAGGCCCCATCCAAATCGCCCAAGCCATCCCCGAGATACACCATCGCGACAATTGCGTACACCCCAATAACCCCACTTTTTGCCAAAACCCGTTTGGTCCCAAAAATTTTTGTCGGGGCATAACTACCCTCCAAGTTCAGATTTCAAGTCCGGGTTTTTTCCTGCATATATCTACCTACTCCAACTTAATTTCCTACCAGCAGAAGTTTTTTGCTCCAGGTTCTGGTTCACGAGATATAAAATCACATGGGGTCGTTTCGGCGCAAAGGGAAGGTCGTGGCGCCGGGGTTGGAGTTTTCCTGAATAGCCCTCAAAAAGTTGTAGGACCCTTCCATAACTTTCCGGGGGCTCCCGGCCTTCGGCCGGGAGCCTGAGTTTTTTTAAAATCGAAGTTGGGGTTTTTTTTATACTATTATAACTAGCTCTGGGTTACGTATGCGATGGCGGTAACTTACGTATGCAATGGCAGTTTAATTTTGCTCTGGGTTTAAATTTTGCTCTGCCCGTTGGAAAGCCTAACGGCTTTGGGGCGCGCTTCGCGCGCGGCTAGAAAGTTTTTGCTTCTTCATTTAAAGATGGCCTTGGAAATCTCGTCGGCCTTCGGCCCGCCGCGACTAAACAACATTCTGAATTGCGGGATGGATGCCAATCTCGGGCCTTCGGCCCTCGACTCACTTTTAAAATGCATCGAGGGATGGTGCAATCTCGGGCCTTCGGCCCTCGAAAATACGTTGTCTTGCCTTGAGGGATGGATGCATGCTCGGGCCTTCGGCCCGAGCGTTGCTTCGGGCCTTCGGCCCTCGCCCCCAAACTCCTCGGCCTTCGGCCTCGGACCTTCGGCCCTCAAAACTCTTTTTGCCTTGCCTCGAGTGATGGATGGAAATCTCGGGCCTTCGGCCCTCGAAAATCCGTTGCCTTCCAACGATGGATGGATGCTCGTGCCTTCGGCCCTCGCACGGCGGCCTCCGGCCCGCCGTTTGGGGCCTTCGGCCCCCAAACCTCTTACACACAAAATTTCGACCTTTTGTAACTTTGTACAAAATGGTCAGAAAATTCCTCGGCCTTCGGCCTCGGTGTGCTCGGGCCTTCGGCCCTCGCTCGGCGGGCCTCCGGCCCGCCGTTTGGGGGCCTTCGGCCCCCAAACCTCCCACACACAAAATTTCGACCTTTTGTATCTTTGTACAAAATGGTCAGAAAATTCCTCGGCCTTCGGCCTCGGTGTGCTCGGGCCTTGGCCCTCGCTCGGCGGGCCTCCGGCCCGCCGTTTGGGGGCCTTCGGCCCCCAAACCACCCACATCCAAAATTTCGACCTTTTGTAACTTTGTACAAAATGGTCAGAAAATTTTGCAAAAAATTTTTTACTCAGCTCGATGAGAGCTTTC